>VXBZ01008488.1:82183-202529 GCA_013399135.1 Heliornis fulica
CTCCTCTTAATGCACCCCAGGATCCCATTGGCCTTCTTGGCCACCAGGGCACACTGCTGGCTCATGGTCAACCTGTCATCCACCAGGACTCCTAGGTCCTTCTCTGCAGAGCTCCTCTCCAGCAGGCCATCCCCAAGCCTGTACTGATACCCACAGTTGTTCCTTCCCAGGTGCAAGACCCTACACTTGCTTTTATTGAACCTCATCTGGTTCCTAACCAGATCCTTTCCCTCAGTCCATAGTGCAAAGGGCTATAGATATCTGTGAAGACTATTGCATACATTGTTTGGAGCCAGGCATGAAGGTGATGGAAAGTGGTCTCTTAGGAGAAGGAATTATAACCCTTATCTGGGGCTTGTTAGCCACAAGGCAAGGATACCCTGAATGTGGGTGAGAAAACATTGAAAAACTAAGAAAATGTCCAAAGTAAAATTAAAAGCCAGCATCTTCCAATTCCCATGTTTTCCTCTTGCAATGAATTTCCTTAGTGTTTTCTGTGCTTTTGTGCTGTCTTGGCAGATAACGCTGCTGTATCTTACTGCTCTCCCGTGTTCTCTTCCCATGCAGGAACGAGTTTATTCTGATTGGTCTTTTTAATAATTTCTGAGTATTTGATTCTAATGATCACAGCATGGTCTGAGGTGAGGAAGTGCACCTGAACTGAATGGTTGATAATGCTGCTGATAGTGACCTGAATCATGTTAAGTGATGCTTTCAGAAAGCATCAGTCTGGCTCCAGACAAAGGTATCTCATTGGTAGGAAGGAAGCGTTAAGCCTAGAATTTGACCTTTCATTGGTTTGAGTCCACTCCCTATGTACAAACCATAACAAAACAAACTGTTCCCTGACAAACATTCAGCTTTTCTGGCAATCAAGTGTTGTAAGGTTTCCCTAGCACCGTATTGGAGAGAAATGGTGGGAAGTTGTCCTCTCTGCTTATGTTGCTAAATTAATGTTTTATCAAACCTATGGTTATGTTCTCCATAGAGAACAGGGGATTCCAACTCTGGGACAGCATGATGGAGTGGGAGAAATAATCTGGCAAAACATCACCAGTAACCTATGCTAGTAAGTTTCATAACTGGGGTGATTTCTCATCAGAATGGTTTTCTCATTGGACTGAGGGTGGCTGAGGCATTTCTTTGTGGAAGGGTGAGAAAAGGAGGTAAACCACTTATACAGACAAGGATGGGCCTTTCTCAAAGGATTGTAAAGATTAACAGGGTAGGTCCATTTCTTTTAAAACTGTTAGGCAAATTTTGTTCTTGCTACATTCTTGCTTGTTCCTATTTTCTTTTACCCGTTGAACTTCTTTCACTCCTCTATTTACTTTCTCTGTTTCTTTCCCAGTGATACTCATCCTTAATTCTTCCCATTTTTATTTATTTCTTCTTTCTACTTTCTAAAATAATTTAAAATCCTCACCCTACCCCCAATTCTTCTCTGTCAGCAACAGTTTCCAACTATTTACCTGTTATCCTGCACTTTGTCTTGTATTGTTTTATTGTCTTAACAGTGGAGCTTAACTGGGCAGGGTGCTTGTCACTCCTACATTGACAAAGTACACGACAGTTTAAATGGTGTGGACCTATTTTTGCAACAAAAATCACCTACAACATTTATATTTGCATGGCAAAACAATACCTGGAGCTAAATGTGAGGTGCAAGTCCTGCAAGCGCAGAGGTTTCTAATTACGTGGCTGCAGCAATGCCTTATATGATGGCAGTTCTGTTAGTTCCGTGTATGGTGTGAGAAAAGTAGCACAGACTTGTTACAGGGTTTTGCTTTTACTTACTCCACCCTTGCCAGCAGAAATACCAGCACCAATTCAGCACATAGTTTCTGGGGTCAGAATTATACAGCATTTTACAAGGCATAAGTAGCTTTGTTATAGTATTATATGGCAGAATATTAACAAAAAATAGTGAGAGCAAATATTGTTTTTATATTCATCATGTAGTAAACTTGAGCTCTAAAGATTTTAAAATGGCTTTTTCTTTTGTTACAGGTGCATGATGACCTGTAATAGGCAGACCCATACTGTGCAGGGGACAGGGAAATCTCACTGGCTCCATTCCAGAAGGCTGGCCATGTGACGTGTATATGGTGACACACCATCACTACTGAGATTTTTCAACTACGTCTCAGGAATAAATCCTGATGAAAAGCAGACTCTTAAACATTCAGCTTCTGCAAACATCAGGTCCAAATTAAGTTCCTGGGGGCACTCTTGAAAGCAAGAGGCATCAGATTGCAAGAATGTGGGTTTATTGCCACTTGAGTAACTAAACAAATCACCAGGATATTTATGTTAACAAGCTGTTTCAGCACCCCAGCATAAAAACTACTACTTAAATACATTCATGAGAGCTACACATGTTTGTGCCCAAACTGCCATGTGTACATACACCCCCACACATGCATGAGAGGAGAGAGAGGGAGAGGACATTTTTGCACCATTACTTTCAAAGATATCTTAAAGCAAATTCAGGGAGAAGTTAAGCTTTGTCTGCCACATTAAGTCAATGTGTATTAAAGGCACAATAAAGATGCAAAGACATCAATGAGCACAACACTTGATGCAGTCAGAGCTGATGGGCTGAGGTCTCTGCAGTAAGTGATTTCTTCCCTTCCCCTCAAAGCTTTTTTCAAAACTAGCAGCAAGCATAATGTACTGTCCTAGCAAGATATAAATTGTTTTCTGAGAAAAACACTGGGCTTTTGCCTACATATTTCATGCAGCTGTGATTATAGAAAAAGAGGTTTTAGAAAACTGGCCACCTCTGATTGCATCCTTGTTATAAATACATTCATTTCCATTTCTTTGTTTTGCTACAACTGCAGGGACATTTTGTGGGTTTTATTTTATTTCAATTAATATATATTTTTTAATCAAAACAAATAATGTCATAAGTAATTCCTTTAAAACAGAGTTCCTTATTCAGCATTTAGATGTTTTTAATCATTTGTTTTCTTAGCAATGAGGATTCTCCTCAGCTAAAGATTGGCTGTCTGTATGGGGAAACTATGGAATCATCACCACTCTGTTTTTTTTTAAACAAAATACAGGGTGTACAAGCTTGTGTCAGGAATGGTAAAGCCCCCTCTGATTCTGCATCTAAGGGTTCCTCAATATCTTATTTTCAATGATGCCATGATAGAACATTACATCATTGAAGAACTGGACTAGTGTTCTGGGTGTGAGGGGAAATGGGGGAATGATATACCAGAGATGTACTCTGCACTGTCACACCGTGTGTAAGCTGTGAAATTCTGAATGTTAAGAAAGCTTACAAGGCTGAGCCCTGACAGTCTTGTTCAAGAAAGTCTCTGTTCAGAAGAAGATCAGGATAAGGACAACATACTGATCATGTGTCTTCCATGTGAACTCAGCCTGACCTCACTGTTCTCTTCTTGTAACACCTTGCATGCCTGAGTACACATACCAGATCCATAAAGACCCCAAATCTTATCAGAAGTAATCGAGAACTCAGAATCTCTGGAGGGGCAGACTGTAGTGACAACATCTTCACACCTGCCAGCCAAACACCTGACAAACACAGTCCTCCCAACTAGAACATCTATTAAAGTGAATACTCCAAACGTAAAAGTTGTCTAGTTCCTATTTAAAAAAAAAAAAAAGATTTGGAGAAGTGTCCATCCTACCCACCTGCTAACCCCATAGCCTTACCAATCCTCCATCCTGAAGGAACCCCTTGGCAGAAGCAGAGCTGGAAATTAGCATTGGAGCAGGACTCATGTCAGGGATGTATTTGTGTCTGCAATATACAACATGGATGGTGCTGTTGGAGCTTTAAGCTGAAATATGTTTTCAGATATGGCCAGGTGAGGTTGCCTAAAATCTTTGAGGGCTGCAAGTACCAGTCTGAGGGTAAAATTAGGCCTTTGGTATGTTCTGTATAGAGCTGAGACTGAAAGTGGTGTGTGCAGCAAGATGTGCAGAGCTTCAGCACATGAAACACATTTTCAGAGCACAGTGGCAAAGATCATGAGTTTAGCCTCAGTCTGGACTTGTTGGATAAATTGCTTCTCTCTTCTGGTCCACAAAACTATTACAACAGCCATTACTACAGGAGATACAACACAGTAAAACATTCCAGCCACTCTTACCTCTCCGAGTCACCTGGCATGATCAGTTTTACAACTCCCTGCATCTACAGTTGCTTCTTATAGGTGGCTAAAAACCCTTTTCAACCCCTTTTTTGTAACTAATAGGTCTGATGTTGCTATTTGCTTATATTCTCTGTAATTATCGATGTGGTGTTCATTTTAGTCTTTACCGCTAATTCTGAAGTTGAAATGACGACTTGTCTTCTACTTAATTAATAACACTTTCATAAGAATGCCCTTGGATAGGTAACTTAGAACTGAGAACCCACATAGTTCTGTTTGGTTTAGTTGTGGATTGGGTATTTAGTGACAGTACAGACTCAAGGAACTTTTCTTTTTGAAGCAGCCAATGGGGAACTCAAAGATATATAAACAGTGGTAGAACTTGGAGACTTGGAAATCAATTCCTGCTAAAAGAAGTATCTGTGACATTGAATCTGTTTTATTAATCTGAGTTCTTAATAAAGTTTATATAATCCATTCATTGTGTAGGGAGATGTTCAGAAAAAGCAAATCAAGCTCTTGTTCTAGACAACCACAGAAACTTTCACAATTCACTCTACCTGGACAAATTAAGTTTGGGTATTCCAACGGCACAGAGAAAGGCTGTGTTGAAGAAGGCATAAAGAAAATCATGTTCTGCTTAATTATGGTACTTAAAAAATTGTTCCTTTTTTTTAAGCTGAAAATTTGGTTCACCACAAATATAAAGAAAATGTAATTAGAGGGTTATGCTTCTGGCATCATATTTTGTACAGTACACAGCCACACCATGGGGAAATGTTGTAAGGAAGGTCCGTTTGTGTTCCACTTACTGGGTTTTCCTCCTTGGAAAGATTCTTTGATGATAAATGTGTTTAAAAATCCATTACAACTGGTACATTGGGTTGTTTTCAATTGGAAAGGAGGAAAAAAGCATCATAAACAATTTTATATTTCAAATGCAATTCATGCTGAAACATTCTGCTGTGGCATAATTTAAACTGCAGACAGATTGGAACAAATAATGCAGAACTGTTTTGTTTTAAAATATTGGTATAGATAAAAATGTATTATTCAAGGGAGCTCTTTGGACTACTTCTGAAATAGAAAATAATGTATGCAGATGGTCTTATATACATATGTAAGGGAGAAATTTGAAGAAGCAGTAGCACATGGGACCCAGCTGTGATCTCATCAGATGCTCTACAGGGATGCTGTCTAGCTTGTAAAGTTTTTTTTTTTCTTCTCCTCCAGATTCCAAAGGTCCTGGTAAATATTTTCCATCTTTTATCTTCATCTCTATGTACTTTTGTTTAATCTTCCCTTGCCTCTTCCAATACATCCTTGATAAGATTATGATCACTGGTCAGCTTGCTTATACTTTAGCTCCTCCCGTTTAGTGTGATTGCTTTTTAAACTCTTCATCCCCAATCCATCTTCAGAGACCACAAGGAGGAAGTCTTCTCTCTTCCCAACTATGGCCATCTCTGAACTTCGAGTGTTTTTTTACTGTTTGAAACATATTTGAGACAGAGGCTGCTCTGAGGCTTCTGCAATACACTTCTTTGATCTGGAGAGAGACAGTGTACAGGTCTCCTTTGTGACACAGTGGTCATTGCTTCTTACACAAAAAATCCTTCCTGCAGTCTCTCTGTGAAATCCTATTGTCAAGAAGTTTAAACAGTCTTGAGCATCTTCTGTTCACTCCCAGAGAACCATCCTGTCCATCAAACAGTCAGAGTAGGTGGATGTTTTCCACTCTCAGAAATCAATGGTGACCTACACAGTTGTGGGGATCACTCTGATTGCTGTAACACACCTTGTAAGTGGAAACTCAACAGCAATGACACATTGTGTTTCTACTTCAGAAGCAGCTGGACCTACTACAAGCTGTTATTTTTAAAGTGTTTTATTTTACAGCACAAACACTTCAAGTGGAGAGCAACAGTTTGTACTCAGTGCCCACTTATACTAAATCTTTAGCTTGTAGCTCATGGAAAGTGTCTGTTATTTGTTAATGAGGACACCCCCATGGTAGATGCTGTATGGTCACAGAATCACAGAACATTAGGAGTTGGAAGGGACCTCAAAAGATCATCTAGTCCAACCCCCTGCCTGAGCAGGATCACCTAGATTAGATCACACAGGAATGTGTGCAGATTGATCTTGAATGTCTCCAGAGAAGGAGACTCTACAACCTCTCTGGAAAGCCTGTTCCAGTGCTCTGGAAAACAGTGGTCAGGAAACAAAGTCTCCAGTACTATCCTCCCATTTGAGGAAAATATGGTGCCTGAGGGGCTTTCTGGCATCACTCACTGCTGGTGGAAATGGCAGCATTGAGGTTCAGAACTGGCAGAGACTGAAGCGTGCTGGTGACATCAGCCTGCAGGTTCCTCCATATAGCTGCTCTTGAGCCAGCAACAGCTGAGCCCCCTTACATGACACCCCTCATCATGCACATTTCTCTTTCCATTCCCAGCACATATAGAGCAGCAAGAAAGGAGCTGGAATTTATTTTCTTCATCACCAGCATTGTGACTAGTGCTAGCAAACTGTCATTTCCTGCATGACTGCAGGGGACCCCTAAGCAGCACAGACCTGGAGGCAGTTGAGGGCAGCCTCAACCTTGGGCATCCATGGAGACAGGCTGGGGCAATTCTGAAATATTTTAAAAACAAAACAAAACAACAAAAATAAAGCTGCATTTTTTCACTGAGACTTGTTCTGTGAGAGATAGAAGACAGAAGTGGCAGGTATTTTTCAAATCCTCTTCATGTCCAGCAGCCTTAGATAGGCTGTCTCAAACCCTACAGCCTTTCTCTCCCCCAGCCAGTATATTGATCTGACCACAAGTAAATCAGCAGGAGGATATTTAACAAATGCCATCACAACCCCCAGAGCAATATCACAGAGATCCTCCAAGGGAAGCATCAGACATTGGCCTCTAAGGTGGCCTGAGTTTTATCTTTTTCACCTCCTGATAATAAATGGCAGCCAAAGCTTTCTGATCTCTTAAGATGCTCAGAAAGAATTTGTCCATTTGTCATTGCAAACAATTTGGAAGTCTAAACAATATAGCCAGTGCTTTAGACAGAAAAGGTATGGAGCACGCTCTAGGTGTGATTCACACCATGTATTGACATGGGATGAGGTTTAGTTTATTCTGGGTTGGTGTGGATGAGGGGGTTAAGATTTTCAAAAGTGCCTAAAAGATACCTGTTGAAAGGGGTTGCAAACCTTATAGGCATGGAGGAGTCTCTCTCTGAAATTAATATTGCCATTTTTATAGATGACTGAGAAGCTTGTGATAGCCTTTCATTCAGTGAGTAACAGCTAATGTGGACTAAAGTACTGAAGAAAAAACAACAGCAGGCAACACCACAGAAGGCAGAAAGTATATTTAATTTCTTCCCTTGAGAGAACTGATGATGAGAGGGACTTTTCGAAGCAAAGACTGAAAAGGTTGTTAAATTATTTCATCTCCCTGGTGTGTGTTGTACAGTTTTCTTCCACCCTTTCAGCCAAAAACCAGTATGTCAGGTGACATATTGTGTAAAACTAGAGAAGGTTGAAGTACATCTTTAATATTAGCAATGTACATAGATACATTTCATAGGCATAGTACTAGCTGTAAAAGTAACTGTGCTTTATGAACACCCTGAACTGGCATATTCTGCAGGATCCTTTTGATGTGTAGATATAATCTGTCTTTGAGCAGTAATTGTGCAGCTCACACAATGGTATTAGCGTGTAGACCATACAGTTCGGCTTGGTAAATGCATTCTGCTGCAGCAGATGGAGTAGCAGCTTGGTTTTGAAATTGAGCTAAAACATAAGAAATGAGAGGAAATTTTTTTGGGGGGAGGGGAGTTACTGACTAATTTTGGAAGTTCTCAAGATAGCAAGATCAAACACCTGGACTCTCTTTAGCTAAAACTTTTATCACCATAAAATAAAAATGTTGATTCATTCTTCGCAATATTAGTATTTAAATTTTCTAAAAACAATATGTTATTTCTGGTGTCCCAGTTTCTAGTTTCCTAGGGTTTTTTCCACTATACAGAGACCTATTTTTGCAGAGACACTTCAGAAATCAAGCCTCTTCAATGAGATTTATATTGGACACACAAAATCCCTAGTTATTAGTGAATAAATCAGGCCCAGATAATTCTAATATAAATATCCACCATTTATCCATATCAAAATCAGTTACTATCAGAGAAGCATTTTAAACTGATATCAATTCAGTAATGTTTTAAGTGTGTGAAAGGAAGGGATAAACTTTTTGTCATGTCCATGTCAGTCAGAAAGTGATGGGATTAATGGATTAACTTCAATATGAAGAGCAGCTTTCTAGTAGCAAGACAGTTAGCACATAAATAATTTATTGGAGAGGGTGGGCAATCTTGTTTGAAGGTTTTGTGAAGAGCTTAGTTACCTGCCAAGAATGATCTGTTAGATCTGGCCCATCTTTGCATATTTACTAGGTGAGCTCACAAGGTCTTTTCTAGCCTATTTTTCTACCGTTCTGTTGAAGTGTAATATGCTATGTGATACATATATTCTGAACACTGTGTATGTGACTGGATAGATGTCACTGATTCTGGACCTTTATACACATATTTAGAGACTCACAGACCAACATATAGGTTACAGATGTCACCAGCTGGATGAGTAGTTTTGTATTTGGATTTCTAATTTTTCATGCTGTGGAATGAAAGTCTATCAAGCTGCTAATAATGAAGGCGACTGTAAGACCAGAACAGATGCAGAAGTTTTGCTAAAGAACCCAATCTTCATGTTCAGCTCCAAGAAAAGTCTGTAATGGGGCCACAAGGTGGCAGATGAACTGCAAAGATTACAGATTAATAGCTGCAAAATAAAAAAATAGGTTGCAAATGACTAGTATGAAAAAAAAAAAAGAAAGCATTAAACATAGAGTTATTATTGTGCCTTTGGGGGTTTTCTTAAAAAAAAAACCTGCAGTAAAAATAAATTAAATTCCTCTATCCCCATTGCAATAGGTTTGGGTTTTAATTGTAGTTGATGGTAACTAAATCAACCACTGCCAGCTTTTGGGTATGCTCCTTGTCTTGGGCGTTATTCAAAAAAATTTACTATGTTTGACATTTCATCAATATTCAGACTGAATCAGTTCAAGCATGGATTAATTTTTATCTGATGCTTTGGAACTGTTGTGAAGAAAATCAAGAGTTTCCTTGAGATTGGAGCATAGTGCATAAATTGTGTGTTTGTGCTGGAGCCCACAATTATTTCAATGCCTTTATATATCTGATGCTTGTAGCAGGATAGACAGAAGTGATAAAAATTTGGCAGCACCTATTTTCTGCAGCTCAGAACTGATGATCAGGAAAGGTGATCAAGGAATCCCAATTCCAATCTGAGCAGTTGGTGCAATGCCTGGTACACTCACTCTCTTTCTGGAGGCTCAACATCATTTTTTCCCCTGAACTACGGGAATCTGTTCTGCATGACTTACAGCCAGTATGAAAAGAATCCTGCTGAACTTAATAAGTTTCCAGGACATTTCTTGCTGCCTTAAACTACTGCTTCAATTTCCAGATGCTGTAAAACCCCACAGCCTTCTTAGAGATTCACTGTCAATACATGCCTAGCCAGTGTCCTCTGTCCCTGGCTGTCCTGGGGATGAGACCATGAGTCTCCTTCATGCTGCAATGTGGGTACTGCCATGAAGATGCTCAGATTCTGCATGTTCAGAAGAGACTGTTTTAGCTCACCCAAAGGGATTCAGGATCCCAGAGTTGCTGCTGGGGGAAAACCCAGCAGAATTCCAGATCCGGAGTGCTAGTTTGTGGCCAGATGAAATCAAACCAGCCTCTGGTGGGCACAGTGGACTGATGAACCTGAGAGCCCATGGAGAAGGTCGCACTCTGGATATCCTGACCCCTTGACACCACTGGATTAACCATCTCCCTTATTTGTTTTGCAAGTCTTGTTTTCCTTGGTTAATTTAAAGCAGACTGAGTTCTCCTTTGGATTTTCCTCCAAGGCTGATCTATCTGATCCTGTTCTTGTAAGAGCCATTTGAAGCTCGGGGTAGATTTCAGACAGTGACAGCCCCTCACTGGCAGTAATATACCTAATTGGAACAGAGACATGGTACTCATTACTGGAAATGTTAATAAAGGTTCCGCTGCTTTTGTAGTTTTAAATAATGTTACCAAAAAAATTGAACAGTAATTTATTCTTTTTATTTTGAAAGCAGTCCTCTCACCCTTCAGCTTGTCTTTGTTATGTTGTTGATTTTCCCGTGTTTGATCTTATATTTCCTATAAGAAGCATATATACTGAGGTACTTCTAAAATGTATAGATAAATGAGTTTGCTGCTTGTTGTCTTATGAAAGACTTTGCAATTATGTGAATGAATGTTTTGTCATAAATAATTCAGTCAGTATTAATTAAAAATTCTTGTTTAGTAATCTCTGGGTTCCATATCTTCTGTTTATTAGTTTTTCTTTTATTAAAATAGTCTCTGATAAGTTATTGTCATTAAGGAACTTTCCAAGTATATTCCAGAGGGATCTTGTGATAGAGTAACTGGCTGAAAAATGTTTCCAGACAGTGGGGTATTTTTTAAGGTTCATTATTTTGTTGTTACTTTTCTTATCTCATTGTCTAAGAACATGAATAGTAAAGTTTTCAGAGTGCAAAAGGGAAATATTCACAGTTCTTCTTGCTTTATGGTTGGTTATGGTGGTTAATCATAACATCAGGAATTCTTTGATGATTAAATTAATCACAATTCATCAAAGGCAAGAATACTCTGCATCTATTTCAAAGGGTAAATATGAATTAGGAGCTTATATGTATCAACAAATGCAGATTATAATAGTTGGATAAGGAAGGAAAAAACCCCCGTTATTATTAGACACATTCCTGGATTATCTTGGCTGAACAAGAAGAATGATAAGGTCTTATTTTCATGGTGATATGAGCATCCGTAGCTTTGGCTTCGGGGGAGTGAAGGGCATTCAGTACATCAAAAGTGTGGGCACAAGTTCTGGAAATATTAATAGACATTTCATAGCTCCTTGCTGGAGCTGGCACACCAGGGACTAGATGTGCCGATTTTCTCTAAGCTGCAGTACTTACACTAATGAGATAAAATAATTTGATTCAGGTAGTATTTGTTCGCTCTTCTCCTTTGCATTTCCTTATTTATCCTGGTTAGTTATCTGCCCCTAAAGAGTGATTCTAACAAAGCCTCATCACTGCAAAATGTGTGGTTCTCAAACTTATAACAAACCTTAAAAAATCAAGTGCTCATTTTTAATCAGCTCTTTTGATATTACTCTTCAAAAAAAAAAAAGAACCACTAGGATTTGCTATTCAGTGTTTTCTTAGGGGAGAATGACATCTATTATTAGCTTTATTGGCCACATGGCTTTGAGTATTTACGAGTTTAAGCAGCAAGGAAATGGCAGTTTAGAAGTTACGAGGAGTGCACAGTTTGTTAAGCCTTCTGGACATTCACAGTCTCTTGAGTCATGTTTCAAATTTTGTCTGACATCCTGAATGAAGTTAGCTCAGATAATGAAGTCCTCTGCACAGGATTTATTTGCACAGATGTCTATATCTGAACTCGTCATTGTTACCCTCTTCTATGGACACGAGAGCCCAAACCTGGCACTCGTAGGATGTCACTGTTCTCATCTTAAAATAATTGAAATAGATCACATCCTTGAAGCATCTAATTCTTCCTCCTTACTGTAGACATTGAGGTGATTATTTTGGCAGTTGACATTTTTTCTGTGGACAATTAAAGTGAGATAAAATCCCAATCACATAGGCTCTGTGAGACAGGACAGGAAGGCTTTGTATGATAAGGCATCAGGAGAACTGAAATGGAGCAAGGCTGGATTCATTCTATGAGTCAGTAATGCGATTGTTAAAGTTTGTGGAATAGCTAAATCAACATCATAACTGCAGTATCAGACTTTCTTCATATTTCTAGTTACAACACTGTGATTAGCTATAATAGTATGCCACAGTTACAACAGTAATATTATGATTATGAATTACTATGATATGATGTATTTCCTAGGTCAGAAAAGGAGGAGAAGCTATCATTAGAAGAATGAACTGGAATAATTACTGACTTAAAACTCTATGTGCTTTCTTTATAGATCAAGTTTAAACACAGTATTTGTAATTTAAAATAAGCATGTATGAATTTTTCCTCAGAGCCCTATCTGGAGGATCTCAGGTATTTCATATACTTGTTGTAAAGCGCTAGTGTGATACCCCACTTGAGAACTGAATTTGATAAGTTCTGACCTGATAATACCTGTGGCTGATTATTACTTCCTTTTTATAACCTAATGTGTGTTAGTTACACACTAGAGCAAATGGATATAGTACTTTGAAACCAAGTCTTTTCTGCCATTATAGGTCAGCAATGCACAAGAAGACATGACTTGCTAATGGGCGATGAGACAAAAGAAGATGGGAATGACAATCGTAGAAGAAAATGATTCTTGACAATTTTAGTAGAAGACATCTTGAAGATTAGATTATGGCTAAATCTAGGTAACACTTTCGTTCCTACAATTGCCTACATAGAAATGAAATCATGAATGCAGGAATCTGAAATGAAAGGCATATTACAGCCTTGGAAACCGTTACAAGTTAAACTTCAAAGAAGGCAAGGTGAAGGAGATGACAGATTGGGAATACGTTCCCACTGATCCTGGCAACCTGTACATGTCAGAATCCATGATTAGAGAGCATTTCTTGTCTTAGACTCCCATTTATCTCTCCTGCGAGGAATCTGGAAGAGAATTCTCATGGTGCATTGCAGCAGATGAAAGACTGCCAAAATCGCTCAGCTGGAGTTAGCCATCTCTATACGGTTTTTATCAGAGTCCTGAAATTAATTTTATGTCCTCTGGTATTGTTGTTTCTGTTTCTTCCATTGACAAACAATACAACAGAGGCAACTGGACTAGATGATTTTTCAAGGTCCTTTTCAACTCCTAACATTCTGTGAATTGTTGCAGGTGTAGGATCTGTGTACTGTTCCTTTGTTTCTTCTCTGTGGATCATTCCCTTTTGCAGCCAATAATGCTTCATCCAGGTATGAGATGGAAAAGATCTACAGAAAAAAATTAGGAGCCCTTGTAAAACACTAATAAAGCATTATTAGCTTTTTTAATTTTTTTCCTGTATTATCATTGCAGCCGTTAGTCAAAACCTCCTCAGAGTAGTTCTTATATTACAGGAAATAAGAGAAGTAATTACAATATTCTTCACTCCAGTGAAGGTAGCCACCCATCAAAATACAGTGACACTGCTTGTAAGCTGACTTTTACAACAGGACTCTCCCTCTGGAACCATTGCTGGATGAAGATGCTGGGAAACATACGTATATTCTTTGTCTCTAAGGAATTAAATTTTCCTGGGAGTGGCACAAAGCTCAAGTGGTACCAAACAACCCATGCTCATATTGCCAAGTTCTCTTACCCTCCAAAGTAATCTATTGGTAATGGCCCGCTCTGGACAATGGTCAAGTCTGCCCTTGGAAGCACTTTGTCAGTGTACCGGGATGGGCAATGGTTCAATGTCTGGGAACACTGGTGTTTTATAGTTTAGGAGTAGAGATACAGCTTTTGCAATAACCAGTTACATGTATTTTGATATCATGAATACTAGTACTCAAAAAAGTTACTTCTACCAGCAAAACTTAACAGAGTTATGTGTCAGTTCCATATGCTGCCAGTAATACTCTAGGTTTATCCAGTCTGAAGTTGAATACATGATTCAAGAATTAAGGACCTAGACTACTCTACTAGGTACCATTAGCTTTAGACAAATACCTCAAAGAGCCAAAGAATTCACATCGTTCCTGAGCTGCCTCCACACACAAATATGGCAGCATCCCTTCAGACATTGTGGCTGTTGGTGGGAGTTGAATCCATGACCTTCAATACCAGAGAGTAACATCTGAGCCAAAAAGGTAAGCCTTTGATGTGTAAGAAACCAGTGGACTACTGCAAACACTGGGACTCGCTGTTAGATGAAGACATGATTATACACTAAGC
Organism: Heliornis fulica; assembly: GCA_013399135.1. Lineage (NCBI taxonomy): Eukaryota > Metazoa > Chordata > Aves > Gruiformes > Heliornithidae > Heliornis > Heliornis fulica. Next base: position 96,382 of record VXBZ01008488.1, read on the forward strand.
CAGTGTATTATTACACTTTCATTTCCTCTGCTGAAAGGTTTATTATCCTCTCTGTGAGAATGATCTAATGTCTGTTGAAGTCAGTGTGAGCTTTTCATTGAGCTTAATCGGCTCTGAATCATGATCTAAATGTGTGAGCCTGTTCATACCAGATAGAATTAAACAAGGCATAAGAAGTATGAAGAAGTGATCTTTAAATATCTCTCTATGTAAATCTCTATATCTAATTCCATATATACATCTATCTTTCATGTAAATATGTTTTGGACATAACAGACTACCTATCTGAAGGTCGTAAAAACATTTGTGAAGGAATCCAGACTAAATTTAATCAAGGGATTGTAAAAGGCAATTTGGGTAAAACTGATAGAAAGATAAAGGAGATTTGTGGGCAAAAGGTAAATGAGAGATGAGAGTTCTCAAGAGCAATCTCTTCAAAAAGGGAAACTGAGGCACATTTTAATGGTAGGTGGGTTTTTTTGTTGCTTTGAATAACTTGGCTACCCAAGTTCTGATAAACACCTTCTCTTACAGCAAGTTTTATAACTGGCATGTTTGAGGTTATTTCCTGATTTTTCTTTCTCTGCTACCACACTGAATATATGGGGTTGTTTGTTTTCTTCCTCTGAGAATTTTCCTCAGATACTTCGGCCACCGATTTCACGATACTTTTAAATAGAGCATGGAAGGGGGGGACTCATCTCAACTGACTTTAGCCATATAAAGTATGTCATCTGTTCTAGGTAAGACAACTAACCTCACCCTTTAATCAACAGAGAGATATATTAGTTCCACATAAACAAATCTAGACACTTAGGATGAGATGAAACACTTTTTTGGAAGATGTCCATCAGCTTGCAGAAAGCCTGTGGGACACTTACGCCTGTGAGAGGTTACATACTGGTTCTCTGCTTCTATACCTGTGAGCTCCCAGATCTTTCATGTTCTGGACTTCAAATATCTAATTCACATCTAATTGAACAGCTCTACCTATGAGCCTACTTGAGCAGGTCCATCAGTGAGCTGGTTTGTATTTGTCACTTTACCATGCCCTGAGTTTCACCATGAATGCCTTTGACCTGTAAAACAGTGAGTGTGACAGCTGTCATTAAAGTCTCGTTCTCTGAAAAGAGGTCTAATCCAAAATCCGTTGGCAATGAATCATCACTCTGAGACCATGCAAATAACATGGAAAATGTTCCTCTCTTTCTAATTCTGGACCACATGAAACAGACCCCAAAGTATGAATATTTAATTATTTAAAATTGTTGCCAAGGACAATACTTGTATGAGGACAAGACTTGGAGTTTAGGACTGGTTTATATGGCAGAAAAAGGGGTCTCAGTTACCTTCAAGTGTTTGATCAGAAACTATTAGGTCTACTTATACTGCTGTGTATAAGAACCACCACGTGGGTCAAACCAAAGGCTTGTCTAGTGCTTTGTCCCATGGCTGCCATTCGATAGCCACTGGTATTCAGGAAACTCTTAGAAGAACAAGACAAATTGTATATGGACCTGTCTTGCTGTAGGTACCCCTTAGATTCTGCTAGTCAACAGTTTAGGAAACTTCTGAGCTGTAGGTTTCACAAGTACCATTATGATTATCAGTCAGTCTTAGTCCTGTGCTCTGGTGTTCTAGTTAAATTTTCCATCAGAATAGGAGATTTTCTGATATGTTTCTTGCTTGACAACTCCAGTTCACTTGCTTATATTTTCATAGCAATTAATTACTGAGCAACTAAGTCTCTAAAAGGAACTGTACATGCTAGAGTTCTTCCTACACCTTGGGTTTCCCCACTTTCAGCCAGTGGTATAACTGCATGATTGCAAACCTTTACTGTGACAGCCAAAACTTCCATTTTCACCAGTGGAAATTACTCTGTTGGAAACAAGGTAAAGATATTATCCTGCAAATTGTGGTTGATTGCTATGAAGAGTCCATCCAAACAGAACTGCAGTTGTGCAGATACAGCAGTAGATGGATCAGTTTAAATCTATAGTATAGACAGGGATAGAATATAAATCAGTAAACATTCTCAGTAGACTTGCTATTTCAGTCACAATTATTTATTCTAGTAGAGATTGACATGCATTTGGTATGTATGCAAAAGGCAACAGAATATACCAACTGAGAGCACATTACATGACATACTTTCAAGGATTTGGATCCAGATTTTCTCAATTTCCCTGTATCTTCCGGTCAGCTGGTATCAACACCAATTACATGAGAATGCTTTTCATACTGTATTATTGGCCTATAAATCATATTTTGATCAACTGATTTTGGAAACTCAAAACAGAGGCCAAGTCATGTGTAAAGTAGCAAGAACATAGTTGCAAAATAGGAAATACTGGAAGTGGCCATGGCACAAACCCAGAAGCAATCTCCCTGAGGGCAACCATGTTTCCAGGGACCCTGCCAGAAGACATATGCCTGAGAACACAACTCCATCCTGCAACTTCCCTCCTTCCCACCCTTCTCCTACCACATGACTTGATTGATGTACATTCCTCTTTGTCACTTGGCCTGAAGAGGCAAAGGAGGCTGGAAGACACATTATCTGGAGGTCCAGGCTATGTTTTAATAACACAAGCTGAGCTGTTTTGGTACACTGATCTGTAGCATGTGTCTATTCTTCTCTGTGGTGTCTTCTTTTTGCCCTATATGCAGTTAAAATAGCTTGTGTGTGATATGGATAACACCAAATCTGTAAAGGAATTATCTTTTGAGAATAGCATTAAATCTGCACTACCAACCTATTAATTAAATTTTCTCCACTGACAACATGGAATCCCCAAGGAGCTGCTTTAGACAGAAAATGAGGATAAAAAGGAAGGAAATATAATTTAGGGAAACGACAATTATTTTTCTTTACATTAACATTTTGGTGGACTTAGCAGGGGTGGGCAGGCTGTCCGATAAAATTTACATTTGACCTAATGATCTCAGTCCACCTTAATATCAGTGGAGACAAGTAAGCAATGTTAAGGCATGACTCATCTCCTCATCTGAGTCAGATGAAGCCCTCAGAAGTGTCTATTTCTTCACATTGGTCATATAGGTAGGATATAAGTGCTTGCATCACAGATATCAAAGACGGGGTGTGTTGAAGCTTCCTGTATTCACTACGCTCAATGCAGAAAAGCACTTTCTACCTGTATATCCACCAAGCACTAAAGAAGCCAATCAATTACATGATTAAATCTTTTGGGCTGGAAATATCTTCCTGACATGATGATTCAGGTACAAGCCTTGGAATAGCAGTAAAGTTCTCAGTAATGTCAAAAGAAATAATAATCATTTATGTATCGTATTCTTTTGGGGCAGATATCTGATTTCTGGCGAGATGTGGATAGTCAACATTTTACAGAATGGGAACTCTACCTCTACACTGAGATCTGTCACAGAATCTATGAAATAAAGCTGGCATTAAAAGAAAGTTAAAATAAAGAAGGATAATTTGCTAACCTCTTAACTATTCTGGGTGAAATTAGTTTTTATCAGTTTAGAAAATTATGTTTCCACATAAATTTTTATTGGCTACAACATCTTTATTACTGGAATAAAATAGGGTCTGGTTTTCTGGATCTTATTTTGGTCTTGCAAAGATACTTAGTTTTATTAGATTATTTGATCTTGCCTAAGTGCAGCTGTTAATCAGTCCCTTTCTACATCCTCCTTTCTTCATCTGTTCTTTCTCAAATATTATTTCTGGCATTACAAGCAAACTCTGCTAGTCTTAGTGAAAATCACCCTGCCCACTGCTATCATGGAAAAACTTTTATACACTTTCTGGAAACCCAGACTCTTTCCATAGGATTTACATCCACTGATTAACTGAAAAAAAGGTCTTTGTAGTTTTGAGCAAACATGGTACTCTTACCTTGTGCATTGTTTTTGGTTCACTGCTCATAAGCCTCACACATAATTTTCAAAGCATAACTGAGGATTTGGACCTTGCTGTTTTAATTACACATATAAAATATCAGGCTATCATGGTTTGGGGTTTTTTTACATTACAGTTAAATATAGATGTGTGCTGTTGACAGTGAAATTTAAGAGATAACTTCCGTTTTGTGTTTCTGTTTGTATGAAGATTTTTTTTCTGATGTCAACCTAGCATCACACTTTCTGAATCTCAAAGATTTTCCAAATGATTTTTCTATCTTTCTGTTTATGCAAAAATAGCCTGCTGAAAAAGTGCAGGTATTTATTATTTATATATAGAAAGTTAGTTCGTTGCTAGCTATCCACTGCTCCAAACTATAGAAATAGATTACCAATTTATGCAGATCAAGGAATATGAATCAACAAGGAAGATGAAAATAAAACTGAAGTCAGACTGATCTGTTCTTACAGTATCTTTAATTAGACATTACAAAAATCCTAATTTAATTTTACGTCACCAAGGGTATAGCAAAGCTAGAAAGTGTTAAGTGAGACATTGGATATCTCTGTAATACTGTGTGCATGTGTAATTACCAAGAAAGCAGCCATGTTCAATATATACTAAAGGACTGAAAGATACAGTTGAGATTCTGCTCTCCTGAATAGGATTAGATTCAAAGGAGATAATGACATAATACTAAGGATGCTACAGAATTGCTCATTTTCTACTTACTGTACATCTCAAAGTACACCCAGAGGGCATTATTAGTGGATAGACAGTCCACAGAATCATCAGATTATAACTTTTTCCTTTGTATCAGTCACAAACATTTGAAACCCCATAAGGGATTGCAACTATGTAAAGGGTCAGTGAGCTGCTGGAATTTTTGTTTGTTTTGCTTGAGTTTTTATGTTTGAGCCAAACAGTGTCATTTCAGAAGCCTGGATTTAAGTAGCCAGACTTTCTAGATTGTCTCTCAAATGAATCAAAATTTTTCCCTACTACCTCTGTGTTGATTGATGTAAGGTTGAAATTCTTTGTATATGTGGGTGTTTTCATGCAATGCTCATGGAAGGTTGAGTGTCGAGCCAGCTGAGATGGAGTACTGTACATATTAAAGACCACACTTAAATCATTGCCATGGTTAACATAAACAGGATAACTAAGGCAATGGAGAAACACTAACCTCAGGAAATCACCTCCCCTCTCAAGGTCCATCCTTTAATTGTCCCCTAGCCAGAGAGGAGTAAGAGCACAACACAGAGTATTGCTCCTGTAAGGTGTGGGATACAGGGACACACTGCATGGCTCAGTACATGTTAACCCATATGAAGTACTGGACTTCTAAAATAGCATTGGTTCTCTTAAATTGGTGTTGTGGTTCAGCCTCAGGCAGAAGCTGAGCACTACCAGCCACTCACTCATCCTCTTAGCAAGGAGGGAAAACAGACCAAGCCCCATGGGATTGGATAAAGACAGTCTACTGGTAAGCACTTAAGAGACAGTAACAGACACACCCAGTGATAACAGAGTACTTTACCAATCAACAAGATGCTAATAGAGACCACTGCACCAACCAAGAACTATCTCAATCCAACCCCTCATCTCTACCTCACCAGCCCCTTTTATAGGGGCTTCTTGCTGTCAGGGGGTGTGGAAAATAGCTCTAGTCAACACAGCTCACCTGTGCTGGCCGTGAAAGTCAGCTCTGTCCTGGCCAGAACCAGGACATTCAGAGCCCTGATGCTTGGGTCCACTTTGTGTCTGGGGCAGATATTTTTCCCTGGTTTGGATTGTTTCCAACCTGTAGGATGGAAGAAGTGATGATCAGCTGCAATGACCCTGCAGTGCCTGCTCCTCTGTCAGCATACTGGTAAATAAATCAACTCATGCTGTGTCTCCCTTTCAAGTGTCTTCAAATGCTGGTGGTCAGCCTATAGGCTCTTGTAGACCCCGTGTCATATAGTTATACACTAATAAGCTCTGCACAGTTAAAAATTGGGTCTGAAAGGAGTAATGAGTGCACCAGCTCAGTGGTAGCTATGTTTTTTTGCCCTTACCAGTTTGTTTCCCTCCAGAAGCTCAAGGGACTGAACAGGTCTTCGAGTCTGAAAACCTCAGTCCTGCAAAATGCAGTTTAACAAACTGAAACTCCTGAGAGTACAGAAACAATATTAACAGTAGATGATGATTAGAGCTATTGGTGCTCGATTGTTAATTGGATTGGTACAAATGAAACACATGGACCATTAAAAGGACATCAAACATGGTGGCACGCAGTAGGTACAGAAGGCTTTGGCAAAGACAAATTGTTCATTAAGGCCATATGATGACTATAAGTAGCAGTCGTTAACACCAAATTTCACTCTAATGGGATGCTCTTTGGTGCCTGGCTAATTTCCCTTCTCATCTCCTTGTGCAGCTTTAATGGGCTTTTTCTATTTTTGTGTTTTCTTTGGATTTGTCACTGTCAGCTGTATGTACTCTTGCCCTGATAGTCTCCTGACAGGGTTTCTGTTTGCCTGTTAGTTTGTGCAGCCATTTCTTAACCAAGTCACTGACATACACCAGGAGACACATCAGTCCTTTTTTTAGCCTGGCAGCAACACTCCAGTGCCCATGAGGCATTGTCCTGCTTAGTTTTCCTTTCTGTTCCAGTATGTAGGTTGTGGTCAATGCCAGACCTAGAAATACCTGTTGTTCTGCACCAAACTGGCTTCTTTTCTCATTCACCTTGACCTGACCAGAAGCAACTCATTCCTTTGTACTCTGCATTTGTGAGGCTGTACCTGGGAGTACTGTGTTCAGTTCTGGGCTCCTCACTACAAGGACATTTTTTCCTTCAAAAACAGGTGCATGTTGCAAACTCAGGCCTTGTCCTGTAATTGTGATGTGCACCCTTGCTCAGGGTTTTGGAAACCCCCAGAATTTGACTGCTTTTTCCAAAGTATACTGACATGTAGAGAAAGTAACAGTCTGTAACTGCACTATCTGCTCTTTAGGTCAACTCATATAGCCTTGTCCAGCCATGCAGCTCAGTGCAACACTAGATTAACACATTCCATTATTCAGAGCCTCCTGGTAAACAGTTTTACTGCTGCTGAGAGGGCACCTGGATAGGTCCAAGTCCCCAAAACTCCAAGCTCAAAGATACAGTTCTGTATCTGTATATTTGACCAGTTGTTTATATGTTATATAGCAACAGAAAAATCACCCCAATAGTTCTCATCAAGCATCTGTTGTGCTTATCATTATTGCTCAACTACTTTATCCATGCTCCTAGCACACAAACTAGCTACAGTAACAATGACAAGTACTCAATTTATGCCATGTATCTTTAAATGCTGTATTTGAAAATATTCCCAGTCTGCTCATCCTCCTCCATAGAAATACCACGTGTCTTGTGCAGACCTTCATTAGTCCTCTGTTGGACAACAGGCTGCCTGTTCATTACTCCTGCATTTAATTGGTTATCAGTCAGAGTCTCAAGCTCTCCTTCCCTTGAGTTACACAACTACTTTCATTACACTTCACCTTTTTTAGGTCTTTCCAGCTTTTCTTCAGCCCTTGAGAAAGCCTCGGAAGATTTCTAAAGGCATAGTGTTGGTCCTCTCATGAAGAGGGGAGGGATGCTCTGTTCCAATTTGTCCCACATATGCAATGGAGTTCTAAGGCTCATGGCAGGATTTTTGAGCTTAATTCACCTTTCTTTATTATCTTATATTGTACTATACATATATATCCAGTGGGATCTGCATGTGTGCTGCCCTGCCTTGTATGCAACCATGTGCAAACCAAGTACAGGCATTGTGGACTGACCAAATCTTTATGTGCTTGTGCAATCCATAGGAAGCAAAATAACCAGGTACTGTTCTGGGGAAAGAGGTTGTCAGTTTGCCATGTATCTTTGCTTGAAAAATCAGTCTGAATAAGTTCATACAGATGCTCTATCAATCATCTGTGTAGCTTTCAGGAATTTGAGAATCATTGGTGTCCTTCAGAGACAAGCCTACAGCTGACACATGGTGTGATAACACCATCCAACTCCACACAGACCTTGATTCTGCTGATAATATTGGGAACCAGGAGTCTTTTTCAGTGAGGAAGTGCTCTGACATAGAGATTTCCCAGACTGTCAGGGCCAGCTTCAGACAGGTGACAATATTTGTAACATGGTGACTTGTGTTCTATGAGAATAGAAATGACTTCCATAACAGACTGACTTTCAGTGAACACTAAATGATGTGTCTTTCATGTTGATGAGATTGATATGTAATATGTATTTTAAATACTGTCTCTCAGGCTTTCTGGCTTGAATTTTAGGTAATGGAAATTATATGTTTTCCTCTTTTCTGCTTAGAGTACTCTTCAATTGCTGAAAAAAGAGCTTTTTATAGACAAGATCAAAGTTTGCAATGCTTTAAACTTTGTAAACTCAGATATCTGATGTTTATAATTACTTTCAATTATTTCTCATAGCAGGCCTTTCTAACCCTAAGAAGTAATTGATGTCATTGTCTTTTCTTCTTGTTAGGCAAATAATCGTCTGTAAAGTGCTTTGAGCAAAATTAATTGCTCCATCTTTTATTGATCTGTTTGGATCATGCAATTGATTTCCCTTTTATTGCTGATTGGCTGATGATATTCGCAATACAAGTCCTTTGATGGATAAATCCTTTTCTTGTGAAAAATATCACAAAAAAATCACTCTCAAAAATATTTTTCTTTGCAATATGTGGTTATCTGATAGTGAAAGGACATCTGTCACAAATGAAATAGCAAAGGTAATTTTTGCTATGGGGACAGATAATTCCTGAGAATCAAGTCTACTTTCTCTGGTCACAGGTAGACTATTCCCTAAGGAAAATATCCTTTTCCCAAAAATACTCTTCTCTTGTAAATTTAAGCAATCACGAAATGCACTGAACCAGTTATGAAGAACAAATGATGGACAGTGAACACATGATGGTACAGAAATTTCACTTGTCCATGAAATTATATTGCTTAATGTCAATCCATGAGGGTATCCAAATTCATAGTTCGCTGCAAATGACATTATTTTTGAAAGACCTAATGGTAAGGTGAAGACCTTTGACAGACACATTACCCTTAGTCAGTCTCTTCCAAGACATCTGTGATAAATAAATGCGGTAAGGACTGAATTCATTATCCAGGGTGCATAAAGACGTCTCTTGATCTAAATATGGCATGTCCCAGAGTAAGATGCAATCAGTCTGCTACATACCGTAGCACTACACTCCTTTGTAGTCTACTCTAATGGCATTTAGCTCCTAGTTGTGCTTGTCTTGCAGCATCTTAAAGAAAGAGTGGATGCCAGGCCTCCACAGACATACCTTCCTAGCTTTCAGTGAATATGCTGCTGGGAGTTACATATATGATCCATGGCCCACACACCTGAATTGCCTTCTAAAATATCTGTGAATTGTGGCAAAGAGTGAGTTTATCTGTGCTGTGTATCCATCTGGGTATTTGAAATTTTTTAATCAATCCTTGCCCCCACTGGAAGGTTGCAAGAGATCTACCAACCTGGAGAAATAAGGCTGAACTGCTTCTTTCCTTTACCTCTCTAATCATCTGTAGGATCATGATGAAGAAGAAAAATGAGGAAGATATCAAATGCATAGAGATACATACAAAGTTTTATTCCAAAAGTAGAAGTCGTAAAAAATACAAACAAAAACCCAAAGCACAGAGTAGCACTGTGCAACATGGATTCAGTTATAAAATGTGCTTGGATCCAATGTCCTGTATCAGCCCTGAGAGGGTTTAGAGACTGTTGGTTTGTGAGCATCTAAGCCCACTGCTCCCAAGTAGCAGACTTTGATAAAATGATGGTCATTTCTACAACCTCTGCACAAGAACAAAAAGTGCCTGTATTCATTACTCACACTGTTGGTAGATTTCCCATCCATGCAGTATCACAGGGAGCTAAAATTCAGGTGCTAAAGTATTAGGTAGAATGTATATGCAATTTTTAGAGTTTTGGAAATCAAGAGGGTGTTATGCTGTCAGTAACAGCATAGCTTGAGAATCAGGACCCTAAGCCAACTTGGTCATGATGAATTTAATAATAATTTCTCCCTTCTTTTTGCATGAGAAGGACTATGATATAAGAAAGTTGCTTCCACTGGAGCTCCTGAAAGCAGGAAATGCTGAGACAAGCAGGATTGGGCCCTTCGATTATTTTCTGCTGCTCTGTTCTAACCTTCTAACCTGCTGCTTCTTTTCATCAGAAAATGCAGAACAATATTAATTTGTCTTACACAAACTACATGTTCTTATTAAACAGACTCCCACACCTAGATCACTGTTCCTTGAGAGCTCCTTTGCATATCCTATTCTTTAATTGCCAGCCACACTGACCTTCAAGTGCTTTGGGCAAAATGATGAAGAATGACCAAAAGCAACATTTTAATAACTTCACTAGCATGCTAAAATATGGGAAAATAGCTACTTTATTGTGCCGAGCAGCTGGTGCTCTTGCCAATAGGATTTACCAAAAAAACCCTTTTTCGCTTCTGTCTTTAGGATGAGTCATAATTGATCCCGAGAGGATAGCTCAACTAATCTCTGAACAAAACATAATTATGGTAAGTATTTTGGAAAATTTAATTATTCTGCCTCTGGGATCTTACAGCCTTTAGAAGAGATCAGCTTCTTAACAGATTTATTTGGACTAGAGATTTGTGAAGGGACAAATAATGCTTAACTCCCATCATAAAACAAACTTAATTTTGATTTCATTAAGAAAATTAATCAAGGGACCTATTCTTTATTCCAAATGACACTGGTGTGTGAGCCAAGACCCAGGTCCTCACAGACATGTGATTGTCCAGATAGGAATTAGACATCTGACACTCTGATTTCGATGTAGTCGAATGCAGCAGCTGGCATACAGGGTGCTCTGCAAATGTTCCACAGCAGTGACTGGGATACTGAGAGATCAGCTCTGACATTCTGTGACTGATAAATGTGGGAGACTCGGTTTCAGGCAGCAGAGGCAGAAAGCAGAGAAATGTCCATGCAGTCAGAGGGAGAAGGGAGCAGTTTCTCACAAAGACTATTCCTTAAATTTTTGAAGTATTAGAAGAAATCAACCATAATTCACTAGTGCTCAAGTTTATTCACAAACATCCTCGGAGTGGCATCTATGTTTTGTGGGTTCAGCCATCCTCTGGAGCGTCTGACAAAAATATATGGAGGCAAAGATCAGAGCTAGAGAGGTTATGTATTAGAGTGGTAGCAAATCTTAGGTAACATTTGGCTTTTGATTTCCAGAACTACTCTTGGAAGTGTGATTCCACAAAAAAAAATTAATTATTCCAGTGGATGGTGAGTGGAACAATATGTTTCTGGTTTGTTTTAAAAGGGAGATCTCAGTGATAAATCAAGTTTCTGCTCCTAGGCTTGGGGAGAGACAGTATAGAAATATTTTCAAGAAAAAAAAGTAATTTTTACAAGGTACAAGAAAAACCATTGAACTTAAATATAAATAAAAAATCCAAAAAAACCCACAACCCAGCCAGCCAAACCACAAAACAAGGACAAAACAGATTTTCTACTGACTTCAAACATTCAATCTTTCTGTCTGCGGTAAGCTGGCCAAAATAATTGAAAGAATCTATCTTGGTGTCCCATGACAATAACCTCTTCTTTAGTTAAGCACTGTAAATATTGGGGGTTTTAGTAGTAAAATGTGTTATAACTCCAGATTATTCTCTCAATTCCCTCAGATGGCCTTAACAGGGGGCTCTGAAGTGAAGTGCTCACCCTTACCAAATTTGTTTTCAGTACATAACTGACATAGTAATGCTTAAGAATTGAAACAGGTTGATGGGTATAAGTTATCCAGCCTGCTGTGAAGTGAGGATTTACATGGTGCACCATTTATTTCCATCATTCAAAACCTTATGGACATCCTGACACCAAACAGGCTATGGAGTCAGACTCTGATCCATACATAACACTGTTCCTATACAGAATGGTGTGTTTGAACCATCAGATGTCACCTCTTGGTGTTCTCATCTACAGAGTGCTGAAAGGAGGGATGTGTTTCTGCTGCATGCTGATATCAGATCCAGTTAGGAGCTTCAGATTTTGTAAGGGACAATTTGGAGTCACATCAAGCATTGGAACAGGCTACCCAGGAAGCGGTTGAGTCACCATCCCTCAGATGGACAAACCCTTCAGAGAAACAGGTAATACTTCTAAATCCATGAAACAAGGAGCCAAGCCTCCTGGATTCAGCTGCTTGCTCCATGTTTGGGGAAAGCAGCAACAGTTTGCAGATGAAAGAAAACCCCGCAGTGTCTATAAGTGCCACCCCTCCCACCAGCTGCTTATTGTGGATTGTGTGTCCCAAAGGGTTTTGTGTTGTGAATGCCACCACTCAAGAGTATTTTAAAGATTGTTAGCTGGTAAGATGTCTATGTATAATCACATATTGTCTTTGGTATGACTATGCTTTTTTGGCAAGGGCTGTAACTTCAAAAAGTTCCTTTAAGATCTAGTGGCTGTGTCATGGACAATGTCACATAAGCACTCTGGTGAGCTAGAGAACGTGGACTGCAAAATAGAAATGTATGAGTTGGTGCTTCCCAGACCTCTCAGTGTATTTATGCATTTTGCAAGTAAAGGATTTGTTTCTGCCAAATAATTCCAAATTCAGACTCACATCAGGCTGGAGACTCCCTCCTATTCATCATCACTATTTCTTTGGGTCAAACTGCCCTGGTGCAAACCCACTACCCTTCAGCTGGACTATAAGATGTCTGTAGCTGGGCTTAGTGCATAATTTGCAGACCAGGGTGTTTTACAATTGAGGATGTAGCACACATACATCTTTGTGAAATCTGCTTTTAATCTGAAAAATGATCTTTACTGGTGATCCACCTTTTTCCCTTATATTTTTTCTCATTATTTTTGAGAGTTTCAGACAGGGCTTTTTTTCCCTCTATCTTCTCTGTGTCTTTTTATTGAAACTAATTTGTGGCTGTTGTTTAAATGAATAATTGAGTGGTTTCAAGGTTAATATTGATTAATTTTTAAGGAGTCTGGATTAAAAGTAGGTGGCTGTACAAAGGCTGAATGCATGAGGAAGAAAATGCCAAGAGGAAGAGATCATGTTTATTGGTTGATTTTGTCAGAAAATGCTACACAGATTCAAAAGCAGAGTAGAGGGGGAGGAGGAATTCTCTTGAGGTGCAGGTGTCTTCTCTGATGAGACCTCACCTGGAATATTGTGTCCAGTTCTGGGCCCCTCTGTTCCAGAAGGACATAGAATTCTTTGAAAGAGTCCAGCACAGGGCCACCAAGGTGATGAAGGGAGTGGAACATCTTCCTTATGAGGACAGGCTGAGGGAGCTGGGTCTCTTCAGCTTGGAGGAGAGGAGACTGAGGGGTGATTTCATTAATGTTTATAAGTATGTAAAGGGTGGGTTTCAGGAGGACAGAGCCAGGCTCTTCTCAGTGATGGCCAGTGACAGGACAAGGGACAATGGTTCCAAGCTGGAACATAGGAAGTTCCATGTGAATATAAGGAAAACCTTTTCCACTGTGAGGGTGACAGAGCACTGGGACAGGCTGCCCAGAGAGGCTGTGGAGTCTTCTTCTCTGGAGACATTCAAGACACATTCCTGCTTGGTTTAATCTAGGTGATCCTGCTCAGGGAGGGACATTGGACTAGATGAGCTTTAAAGGTCCCTTCTAACTTTTAATGTTCTGTGATTCTGTGATTCTGTTATGGTGCTACAAGGAAAGAATTATGTGACATGCCCATGTTTACTTGCAGAGAGGCAAAGCGAATCCATCCTCCACATCCAGAAGTTCTTGTCACATCCTCATGTTGCCCAATTGTACTTGAAGAATGGTTTGTGTTTGAAATGCAGATCCATTTCCCAAATTATACATTTATCACCAGTAAGACTCCAACTCTCCTAAATGCTCAAACTTTGAATGATTCCTAATATATATCTATATATAAAAGCTAGGGGTCTTTGAATGTGTTGCCTGGATATGTGTTCCTAATGGTAAATCCCTAGCTGAAACAGCCCATGTGCTACTGAAATCAGGCAAGTCACAGTGGTTTAGAACAAAATTGTAATAAATTTGCTTGGCAAAAGCTGTAATGAAGGACAGAAATCACTTGTAGAATGCTGCAGCCCAATGGACCACCAATTTTATGAGGAAAAGGATCTACCAATTGTAAATCACACATACTATCTTTTTCATTATCATTTCTTGCAAAAGGACACAATAGCTGTGTGGAAAAAGCAGTTACACTGCTGAAATTAGTGAAGTTGGTTTAGATTTGCTATGGGAAAAGCAGGGTCAGAATTTAGTTTCATCCTTTTATGCCTTGGATTTGTCTTCTCATGTTATTTTTAGGAGCCTAGGTGGACATTGTCCAGGAAGGGATAGGTTTAATAAACAGGTAAAACCAATTCTATCAGTAAACAGGAGAAGAGAAAAAAAAAAAAAAAAAACAAACCAAAAAAACCAAGCCCAACCCTTCTGCTTGCTGACCCATGCAAAAAAGCCCACTTTTCTTTCATAGCAAAACCAAGGAAGTGATTCTCATTCTGGAGAAAACTGCAGAAACAATATGAAAAGTGCTTCTTCGAAGGATTTTTCTCCAAGGCAGATGCATCTTGCATCCCAATGATGGCAGAAGCTGGTGTTCTGTGCAATCCCTATGCTCTGAGGAGGGTAGGGTGTATTAGTCCTGAATTACAAATGAACGAGCTGTGTCCACCTGCCATGCTCAGATCAGGGAGATCAGGCTGTCCATCAACCTCAGCAACTGGTTCTGTTGCCCATCATTACGATATGTTAGCAGTTGCCATACAAAATTCAGTGACAATAGCATTTTCAGACTGAAATTATCATTCATTTCGCTATCAGGCTGCAAAGCCCATGAGGCTAAGAGCCTTACGGAGAGTTAATGGAGCCCTTTCTGTGTGAAATAACTAGGAAATCTCTGATGCAGTTCTCTGTTTTGGTGTATCTGATATGCAAGCCCAGACATACTGTTTCTGGTCACATCAGTTTATCAAATCAAGAGATGTGCAGTTGCTGTCAAAAGATCCAAATGTTTCTGTGCCTGTGTTCTGTATGTGGAAAGTCAAAAAAAAAAGGAGGAGATTTGGGCTTTGGCTCTTTTTGTTACTTATCTTTGTGGAAAGTGGTGATCTGAGCATGAATTTTAGGGGGAAAAGTAAAATTGCAGAGACCAGTGCTCTAGAGATTTCTGCTTCTCAACATTCAGTAATACGTTTCCACCAGCTGGTGCATTGCCTTCTAAGAGGGGGGAACAAATAGGACCACAAGGAGTCATTTTTCTCCCATACAGTGGTATTTGCTGCTTTGTGGGCAGGTTTGTAACCCTGCACAACAGCAGTCTTTATTACTTACTTGGCTACCTTGACCAGTATTGCTGCCTTCCTTGCTTCAACTTGACTCTGCGCTGTGAGAGATCTGCACTGCTGGGGCGAGAGACAGCCAGCAGGTTGGAAGAGATGTAGCTCCAAGGAGGATGACCACGAGGAGATGCTTGTCTTTTCAACAGCCAAACAAAAGACCTTTGTGTTTGTACTTTCAGGTGGTGACCTCATGTCTTGTGATTTGATAAATCAATCTGGCCAAGCCTGGATATCAAACATGCCCAAACAGTAAACTACTTCAGAGTTTCACCGCATACCAGGAGTGAGTGGAGAGGTCATTTATCTATATCTATACATCCAAGCAGAGCTGCCCTGTAGCACTGCTGCTAAAACTTTTAGCACAAATAAATTCCCTACTACCCAGCTGAGAACTAAAACCTGCAGTGAACCTTGACTAGTTTTAGAAGAAGCAGAATTAGATTAGCACTAAGCACTTCCTATATTTTTAGCATCCCTTGAGACTTTGACAATTCAGATCCTTTCTGTGGTGTGCTGTCTGCTGAAATGCCTATATCCAGTATTAGCTTGAAGAAATAGCAATTTTGCTCTCATGAATTAAAGAAACACCAAAATGCAGGCTTTGACCTTTGCAAACAGCCACTGGAAGATGTCATAAGAGTGTAAGAGGCTGTACCGATTGAGATAAAAAGTCCTTTAATCCCAGCAGCACATCTCGTTGCTGCTTATCAAGCCTATGTTCCTGCAAAACCCTGAAAAAGAGGGACTGTCTCTGGAAAATCTGTGTCATGGCTGTATCAGGACCCCTGGGTTTGAGGTGTTCAGCCAGTTGTGTTGCGTTTTTCCAGACTTTTGCTGCCATTGAGCAGCAGCCACCAGCAATGGTGCAATGGTTACAGCAATATCAGTGTCTGGACTGACTACCCAACCAATGATTAAATAAGAGGGGAGTAAATCTGAAACAAATTACACTGATTCCAAGACTGCTGTTTGTTTTCCTTAGTACTAACTTGCCTAGTGCAGTGATCCAAATTCCCCTGTGGCCTTTTTATTTTCCACTCTCTATATCCTTCCCTTCCCAAGGAAGCTTTAAGCAACAGGATAAATGTTGCCATTGGTGATTCAGCTATTTCATCGCTGGGCTCCCTTGAAAAAGTGGATACCCCAGTCAGTTACTAGTGTTCACTTTGCCTATTTGTGCCATCACCTTTTCTGAGATTACTTCAATCTCAGACATACCTACAAGCTACCAAAGGTTATACAAGACTCTTCCCAGTTTCTTCTACAATGAACGCCAGTACAATGAACGCCTGGCTTTGTCTTCCCTGAGAGCTCCTTGACTACTGGGATCATCAGCTGGCCTTACAGACTCTCTGGGCAGGCTTTTTGCTCCTTTGTAATGGAAGAAATTACTACTTGTTTTAATCTTTTAGCTGATTGCTTGCCAAAGCCTTTTTTCATTTGCCTGATTTTATTTTTGTGTTTTCTAACTAGAAATTATGATGTTGTTGTTGTTGTTATTATTATTATTAGTAGTAGTACTAGTATTAGTATGTTTGGATACAGTTTCAGCCTGATGTCTTCTTAATTCTAACAAATCCTTTTTCTTTGCTGTGTTGTCACTCTGTATTCCTTCTATTCTTTCTCAAGACTTTCTTAATGGGTGCTATTCACTGGTGTGGTGAATCCACTTTCCCATCCTTCAGTAATCTCCATACTGCCCAAATGGTTTTAATCCCCTTAGCTGCCTGCTTTAACTTTTTAACAAGCTTCCTCATTTTTACTGAAGCCGTCTATTGGAGTTTATCTCTGCTGTACTCAGTTTTTGTTGCTCCTGTAAGGATATGAAATCTAAGTGCATCCGAGTTGCTGTTGAAACGCAGGGCTTCCACTGTGCAAGTTTGAATCAGATCCAGTGCATTTCTCAGTATCAAGACAAGGGCTGCTTTTCATCTCACCATCTGCTCCAATGAACTCTTGCAGATAACTGAAATCCCTGCTACATTAAAAATACAACTCCTTGCTGAGGTCATTTCAATCACCATTTCAGAGGATCCGCTCACAGGGAGACTGCTGGCACATGAAGTCTGAACCCATGCTCCTGAGATTATTCATTTACAGCCAGCCTTCATCAGTGGGGTGCAATGGGAGCTATTCTTGGATTCTGAAGCATACTTGTCCCTTCTATGCATCTCAGTTCAGTAGCAGCCAGAACTTGATCTTTTCTGGAGGTGAGAGTGCTGCTCCCTGACTCCATTGAGCTGTTAGCCACTTCTACAACCATCCTGTACCTGCAAGGTGGCTGCGAGGTGGGAGAGGAGGAGATCTTAACAGCAACACAGAGGGAAAATCCCCCCCAACTGTGCCATCCACAGCCTTTGGGCGTGTGCTCGCACCATATGGCACCACACAGCTCTGAAAAAACAAACCTGACAGAGCAGGCTTTGCACAGACAACCTAACATGTTGTTTCTTGCTGTTATTTCACACTTCTTAGGTACAGCTCCAGGAAAACTTCAGCATATGCCAACATAATCCAAATATGTATTCCACTCTGCCTTTTCTTTTTTTCCTTTTTCTTTAGAGTGAACAACAAACTGACATAAAATGTACCTTATTCTGCACTGAGGAAAGGTGATATTTTAATTTAATTGACAAATGTCTGTTCCCTATTTTGAATTTCTACATACATTCTTGTCTGTGACAAGTCCTGAAGTGTTTTTACAGGAAACAGGATTGCAGTCTGCGGTAGTTTTCACAGGAGACAAAATCATGTTTCTAAATCATGAATGCAGGAAGAGCATTGTCGCAGGCAGTGGCTCCTGTGCTGTTAAACACTGCTACAAAATTGGGTCCAGATACAGCTAAGGTTGAACACTGATGTCTGCAAAACCTCTTTCAATTTTATTCTTGTCCTGTGAATATCCTTAGATGGGATGGAAATGTATCAAAGAGTAAAGACATGGTTAGGCCATCCTGGCAAAACCCTTAGAGAGAGGAAGTTATGCAGATGAGAGATGCTAACTGAGGGAAAATACTATTCTTCTGAAAAATACAGGTTTTGTTTGAAAAATGTGGTGGTTTGACCCTGGCTGGAGGCCAGACTCCCACCAAAGTCACTCTATCACTCCCCTCTTAGCTGGAGAGGGGAGAAAATACCTGTTGAGAAGCTTTGGGGTTGACATAAGGACAAAGAGAGATCATTCCACAATCAGCGTCACGGGCAAAACAGACTCAACACAGAAGAAAGGCAAGAAAACTCTCTAATTTATTACACTACACTACACTACACACACAGAGAAACCAGAGTTGGATAAAGAGAAGTACAAACAGCTCTTAAAACACCACCCCTTACCTGTCCCTTCTTTGCAGACTTCAATTTATTCATGATTTTCTCCTCCCCAGGATGGCACTGGAGAAAGGGGGGAAATAGGGAATGTTGGCATCAGTCTTTGGTCAGTTCCTCATGAGTTGTTCTTCTTGGGGGGTGCATTTCTCACACTCTTCCCCTGTGCCAGCGTGGGGTGCCACCCATGGGAGACAGTCCTCCATGACCTTCTTCATGTGAGTCCTCTCCCACAGGGTCTCAGCTCTTCACCCATTGCCCCAGCATGGGTCACTGCTATAAACTCATGGAATGTCTCTCAGTCTCCCTGGCCCAGGTACCTCTCCATGGGCTACAAGTGGGATCTCTTCTTCCTCCATGGGCTGCAGGGGGACACCTGCTTCACCATGGTATTCTCCACAGGACGCAGGGAATCTTCTCTCGGTGCTTCCTCCTCCCCGTCCCTTCACTGACCTTAGTATCTGCAAAGTTTCTTACATCTTCTCACTCCCTTCTCTGGTGTCAACATGTGGCTGTTTGCATTCTTCTCTCTCTAAAATGTGATTCCCAGAGGCCTGTGACCAGCACTGATTGGCCCGGCCGGCATTGTCAGCAATGGAGTTTGGAAGTTTGGCCTTGGGAACCCAGCTGAGATTTACTTTGTTGGACCTCAACGAAGCTTCTAGCTGTTTCTTGCAGAAGCCACCCTGCAAAGCCACCACAGAAAAAATTCCAAGCCCCAAGAGTAACAACATAAGTGTTGCATGACAAGTATTTACGTGTCCCTCTTACTGTGATCAGGCAAAGACAAGTCCCACTCTTGAGTTGGACTCTTACTGGTTTTGGATACAGTTTGGCAATGATGTCACACTACTGAGTGGAAACCCATGAAGATACCTAATGACACATTATAATTTTGGAATGTGTTTGTCCAGTAGCTTGTGCATTCTCAATTATTTAACCTGCTGACCAGCTCTCAGCACTGTCAGCCCCTGTTGTAGGCTTGGTCACTCAAAGGAGCATAAAGGAGCGCAGAAATCTGTGAAACACTATAAAAAGCACATTGGAATTCCCACTGTATTTTTCTGGGCTGTCAAATGAAAAATATTTAATCAGTCATAGATCAGTGAAGCACTTATCCCATCTGCCAAGGTCTTTATTTGAAAAGAAAGTCTTGAGAAGTAAGACCATTGCAATGCAACTCTTGTTAAGATTGTGTAGGACCGGGACAACATGTCTGGCAGTCTTATTTCCAGCCTCCCGTAATATCATTAGGATTTGTTTGTTTCTCCTAGACAATTTTAAGAGGCTTTTTTTTTGTTGCCCTAGATTGTTAGAGAAGATGACACTGTTCAGTCAGGTCTTAGAAGATGTGCTCTCATGAACTCTGAATGCTATGTACACTATTGGGAGCTTTTCCCTTTTATAGTGAATTGCAAAGCTAAAATGAGAAAAAGAAGTTTGCACCATTTATTGCTTCTTTATGATGCATAAAGGCAGCTTCAGGGTCTATTCTGCCACTGGCCTTTCAACACAACTATGAAGCTCTGAATATCTGGGTATGCCCGTGAGCTCGGAGGAGAACACGTTCAGTGAGACAGAAATATCACAGCGGACGGAAGCAGAGCTTGTTTTTTGCTTCTCATTCAACCCCTGAACTTCTGTGTGACTATTTTACTTTCTCTGTGTTGGGGTCTACCTCTCTCCAAAGATAATTTCACCTAACTTTACGTGTCACCTTTTGAAATAAAGGGAAATAAATGAGTGTGTTTCGGGAGTATCTCATCTAACCTATCTTAGATCACAGAATCACAGAATGGTCTGGGTTGGAAGGGACCCCAAGGATCACCAAGTTCCATCCCCCCATCACAGGCAGAACCACCAACCTCCATGTCTGCATCTAGACAAGGTTGCCCAGGGCCCCACCCAACCTGGTCTTGAACACCTCCAGGGATGGGGCATCCACCACCTCTCTGGGCAGCCTCTTCCGGCACCTCATCACTCTCTCCATGAAGAGCTTTCCCCTGATATCCAACCTAAACCTTCCCTCCTCCAGCTTCAATCCATTCCCCCTTGTCCTACCACTATCTGCCCTTGTGAAAATCTGATTCCCCTCCTGTCTATCTGCTCCCTTTAAGTCCTGGAAGTCTGCAATGAGGTCTAGCACAGCCTTCTCTTCTCTAGGCTGAACCAGCCCAGCTCCCTCAGCCTGTCCTCACAGGGGAGGTGCTCCAGGTCCCTGATCATCTTTGTGGCCTCCTCTGAACCTTCTCCAACAGCTCCACTTTTCTCATGAATTGAGGGCCCCAGATCTAGACGCAGTTCTGCAGATGGGGCCTCACAATGGCAGAGGAGAGAGGGACAATCCCCTCTCTGTCCCTGCTGGCCACCCTTCTTCTGGTGGAGCCCAGGAGACCATTGGCCTTCTGAGCTGCAAGAGCACACAGCTGACTCATGTTCAGTTTCTCATCCACCAGGACCCCCAGGTCCTTCTCAGCAGGGCTGCTCTTAAGGAGCTCTTCTCCCAGTCTGTAGAGATGTCTGGAATTCCTTTAGCATCTTCAGATTGAGAGGAATCACACCACTGATACAGACATGCTTCACTTTGTCATAAAGTAGATGCCCAGAATAGGTCAGATGAATAACTTAAACTTTTGGAAGAAAAATCACTGACAGGAAAACTTGGTGATTCCTTAGCCTTATTTGCTCATAAACACTTCATCTACACAGCAGAGTCACTAAGGCCACAGAGATCTTCATCTGTTTCCTACAATCACATACTAAGCAACACTATCTGATTCCCAGGGCACAGTTCTGCTTTTTTTATGAACCTGGTTATTTTAAAGCATAAAAATATCAGAGCTTCTTCTGAAGAAATCCTCCAGCTTTTGATACAAGAGTAAGAAGCTGGTTGTAGAAACAAAACAGCTGGGGAGATGGGTATGACAGCACCTTCCAACTATATTTAAGCATAATAAAAATAATTCTAGATATCATGTGGATGGAGCTTGCTGACAGCACAAGACATGGTGAACTTGAGGCCTCACCTGAGCAGAGACAGCAAAGACACTCTAGAAGTAGATTTCAGGTCTCACGTATCACTTGTGTTTCATTCTATTTTGAGTTCTACCAATAATATACAAAAATAAACCCTGGGCTAAAAAGAAAAAAAGAAACTTGCTTATTCTTAGTAGGTAACAGAAAAAAAACCCCACAACCAGTTCTGATTAAAGGACTTCAAGGGACATAGTGACAAGCATGTGAAACACTTCTAATATGTTAGGTAACTTATTCCTGCTGAACTCCTGTTCTGATACACCTTGGGACACATAACAAAGGCCATATAGATGTATGCTGGACAGATTGTACACTGAACAGGGGGAATCTGTGCATCAAGATCACCTTTCATGCAGATCAGAGCAGCTTCTTGTTGGAAATCTTTTGTAGATAACATTAATATCTCCCCATACCACACTGTTATCTATACCTATGTCTGATGATCTATGAGCTGGAGCACTTCTACAGAGACAGGCTGAGGCAATTGGGCTTGTTCAGCCTGGAGAAGAGAAGGCTCTGGGGAGACCTTATTGCAGCTTTCCAATACATAAAGGGGATAAAGGAAAGCTGGAGAGGGACTGTTTGTCAGGGACTGTAGAGACAGGACAAGGGGTAATAGCTTTAAGCTGAAGAAGGGTATATGTAGATTAGAAGGAAGATTAGATTTAGATTATTAGGAAGAAATTCTTCCTGTGAGGGTGGTGGAGCAGTCCTGGAGCAGGTTTCCCAGAGAAGTTGTGGCTGCCTCTGGATCCCTGGCAGTGTTCAAGCCAGGTTGGATGGGGCTTGGGGCAACCTGGGCTAGTGGAGGGTGTCCCTGCCCATGGCAAGGGGTGGTTCTAGGTGGGCTTTGAGGTCCCTTCCAACCCAAACTGTTTTATGGTTCTGCAATTTTCTGATCTCCACCAGTATTTCATACTCCCACATATCTGACACAGAGATAGAGAAGAGAATGGAAGTTTGTATGTCATAGTCAGGTATCAAGTGGGTGTCCATAGTGGCCGGGTAGGCTCTAAGTGTGTACCTTCTAAGGACAATTTATTCCACCCACTGATATATCATGTCTGAATTGAAGGAAGCCTTGAAATGTGTTTAAATTGGACAGGTAGAGTACTTGAGTTTTTCTTCCCAGAGATAGGAATCATTTTATCTTACTTTATCTCCTTTTTCAGACAATTAACAGAAAGAAGCAATTTAGGGGATGATGTATGCAATTACTTAGACATCTGCTTTAGGGTGAGATAAATCATAATGAAGATTCCCTTGACTGGGGATGAAGACAAAGGTTGAGTGATGTCTAAGTGAACATGAGCCAGTCCTTACTGAATCTTTTCTGCCCCAGCTGTCCTTTTCTTCTTCTTCCTCCTATGAATATGTTTCTTCTTGCCGTTTCAAGGGCAAGTTAATGCTGTACTGAGCCATGTCAGTCTAGCAACACAAGCAACAAACCCAGCAGACTAACTCATCGCCTTCTAATAAAAAATGTGCAGGCAAGTCTGAGGAACAGGACTTTGTGTGAAAGATAGCTATCATACTACATTTTGGAGGCAGCACTGGAGCATAGCTTCATTGGAAAAATAAAATAAATGTACTTTAGATTTTAGCTTTGGGTTGAAAAGTCAACATATGTAGCTGCCTGGAACCAGTTGCTTCAGTTTGCTATGTTCACCTCTGGAAAATTGTTGCTCATCCAACTGTGAATATCTGACAGAGAGCCAGACAACCCTGAGGGCATCTCAGGAACAGGAGGTTTCAGTGGATACTAGTATATCATCAGCATGCACACGTCAAGCAAAAGTGTGCACGTGAGACCTATTCCTGAATGATGGAAAGTAAATCAGAAATAATATCCTAGGCCAAAAGATTGCATCTCTGGAGGGTGCTGTGGTCTAGTTAAATTGTCAAAAGGTGAAAGTGAATGACCTTCAAATGCAAGGAAATCAAGAGAGTTATCTGGGTTTAATGAGTAATTCCTGAGACAGAAAGGCAGAACTCTGAAGAGTCCGTGGGGATTCAAGTAGCAGATAGCACTAACAGGCGCCCCAGAGATGGGGTCTATGTGGTCAGAGGGAAATTAGACTGTGTTTTGTGTCCAGTGCATGAGAAAGTGTCTTTGGACAGGGGTGAAGCAAATGTCCTACACCCTGATGAGACAGCAAATAGCTCAAGCAGAAGATGATTGGGCTGAAATCCCCTTGCAGCATGAACCCTGTCTGAAAATGGACCTGGGAGCAGGATGCTGAATATAGACACACTGACTCAGAGGCACCTCTGCCTGCCCCAGGGTGGACAGTGGTTGTGCTGCACTAAGAAGCACACAACTGGAAGGTGATCGAGTCTCAGGCTGATCCAGCTGTCCAGATGATCCCCAGTATCCCATAGGGAGTGATGGTCTTCACTTTGTTGAGTTGGCCGTTTTCTCACCTTCATTCTTAGCTAACTCTTCAAGGGGATAGTTAAAAGCTTATTCCAGTCTGGAAAAGCCAGAGTATAGACCCAAGACCTAGAAATTGTTTTCCCATAGTGATGAAATGCTAATAAATGTTACTTGACCCCAGCCACCTAGTGTGTGGGGACTGCCAGCGGGCCACCAGCTTTAAGGACAAGCCACCATGCTTTGGGGAGTGAATATCAAAGTCTTGCTAGACTTAAACCTCAGATCAGTAAGAGAAGGGAATACAAGGGGGTTGTATAAGGCTAGCTCTCCTATTGAGATGGTCTGAAAATGGCAACAAAGCATTTTGTCTACCAAAGCAAAAATTCAGATGCTTCTATGGACAACACAGATTTTGCTGAAGCTCCAGTGAAACAGTGGTATCATGTCCTTTGCTCAACCTCCCTGTGACCTTTACACCCTGCTACAGACATGCACTTTTCTGGGGTGTCATTTTGTGACAAAACCAATCTGAGAAAATGAATGGTGACACTAACATTTCCCCAGCCCTGGCTGGCTATTTCCATCCTCTCCCTTGCACTGTTGTTCATCACATCCTGCAAGGAACTGTTTCTTCTTCTTCTTGCTTTCACTGTCATTTAAATATTATTTTTGGGTTTTTGTGGTATACCATCAGCCCTCTCTTAAGAATTGTCTCTCTGTGAAAGTCTCAGACACATTATAAGGACCATCCTAAATTCTTGCATAGACACTTCTGGGTTTATTCTATTATATTTCCAGTCCTACCTAGCAGATGTATGGTGCTGTAGCTTGTAACTGGCAGTGATTAGCTTTGACGTCTCTATCAGGGACCAGCAAGGGCAAAGTCATGCAGTGAGCAGAGGAGGGATGATAGTGAGAGCTGATGTGGGATGTGGATGGGTACATATGGAAACTCCCTGTCCCTCTTTCTCAAATTTTACTGATTTCAATGAAACCTGATCCAGGATTGCACGGGACATCATGTGGGAGCAGACCTTGAACACAGGCAGCCAGAGCCATAAGAGTGGTCTCAGAGAACTGCAAGAAAGACAGTTACAGACTGCTCTGGAAAGTTGGAGCCCATCCATGTACTCCAGGCATGACTGTATTTCTCTCAAAGGCTTTTGAAGTATTTAAGCCCTTTTGGGTCATATTTGCAGGAAATATCTAAGTGTGTTAGGAATCTAACTTACAGTCAGAGGTGACCAAAGGCTCCTTATGTAAAAATTTTTACAAATTTGCTCTTACCACTTCTGTGGCTCTTTTTCTTCACTGGAGAACATGAGCAGTTACATTTCTTAACTCCATGGAGGTCTTAGTGGGTGGCTATATAAGGATTAATATAAGAATCTATGGAGTTAATGGTTTTTACTGTGACACCACTTGTAGGAGGGTGTTTCACAAGCAAAAAGGACATGTCTCTATATTTTGAAGTAGAATTATGTTTTATAGCATTCTGCATGGTTTCCCCAAGGTTACTGCTGATGTGTTGTATCTGCTAGAATCACTTGAGAAGAACTTTCTGTTGCTTGAGAGGAGAATTTGCATTATTTTGTACTTCAGTCAGAGTGAGGATGCCACTGTGATGGTTTAGAAAGTCTCTTTGGGAAATAGATGGGGAATGAAGTTATCACCATGTTCTGGATACAAATCTGACAGCAACTTCTGATAACTTCTGCATGAGGAACACCTTTGAAAGAGTCCATGTTCTTGTTTCTCCTCCTTCTCTGAACTGAACTATTTCATAATGAAATAATGTGCAAAGTCTTATAAATGAGATTTACTTTGAGCCCGTTGCAGCAGAAAAAATGGCACATGATGTCTGTACATGTGAGGCCTACAGGTGCTTACAGAAATCATCCAGACTCATCCTTTTGTTACCAATGAGTCTGAAGTGGTTGCTAATACCATTTGAGGCATGTGCAGTGAGTAATTTAGTCCAAAACCAGACCTTGCCTTGCCACTGGGAGGATATCAAAATAGGTTGAAGTTTCCTTCAGGATTTGCTCTTTGTTCTGACTAAATGAAGTATCTGGGTTAGGTATGAAGTGTCTGGGTTAGGGCCATGGAGACCCACTGGGATGATGCACTGCACAGGGACAGCTTTGTTCCCCATGCCCAGACCACAGTTCCTGCTGCCGCATCCCAGCATGAACCGCATGTACCATTCCAACAGAGCCAAAGAACGGAGCTTCTCATCCCTCACTAGTACTGTTGACCACATTAGACACCCGATGCTTCTCCAGCCACCATCACAGCCAAAGTCCAGGGAAGCACAACTGATCCCCTGCTTTTGTCACTGTCTGCCATACCTGAGCAAACCAATCTCCAGTGAAGAAACAGTCAGAACCACTTGCATGTGGGGTGAATATCAAAGATCACTGTGTGCTGGAAAGCTCCACTGAAGGGCATGAGCCTGAAGGAGATCAAGGTAGTTAGGACTGCCTTTGTGTAGCCTCATCAGGTACTCCTTTGTGTCCACAATGAGTTGTATTCAGCGAGTAAAACCAGATATCAAATTCATGTGAATCCAATAGGCTAAGCTATAAAATTGCTTATATGATATGGAGGTGTTACTCTGATGTAATAGGCTATTTAGAAAAAAAGGATATAGATTTTCTGTCCTTTACCTGATCCATTTCCTTTCTCATAAAGGAACAGCTAAGAAGGAAAGTGCTGCGCTCTTGTTTCATAACTGTTCATCTGATGTTATGGTGATGCTTTAATGGAGATGCTTTGAATCATTTGCTTTAAATTGCTGTTACCTATTATTTTCATATCCGCTTTCCGTTACAGTTAAGCAAAGCACCTGTTTAGGAATTTTTACCCAAGGCCACAAGCCAACAATAGGAAGGTATTTAGTGTACCAAGAAGCCTCAGGAACTTAGTATGTGTTTCCATAAACTGTACAAATATTTCCATGAATCAAATGAGTTTGCACACATGGCTGGGATTTGTGCTCTGAGTTACAGTGGTTAGTTGTGTAGGTTTCCTGGCATCTGTGCTTTAGGAGGAGGCAGTTTCAGTAATTTATTAGAAAATGCTGCATTGTGAAAGTTGTGAGCCCTTTTTGAATGCAAAGTGTAGGTTGCTTGTTGTTCTTCAGCACCTTGTCTGGGGAGGTTAGGCTCACAGCAACTACGAGCAAAAGACAATCCTTTGATGAAGTGGTAAAACTCCCGGATTTGGCCCTGGGGGTCCTTAAAACCTGTGTCAGAGCAGATGAATGATGGAGCTGCTTCCAGAATTTATTGCAATTTCCTATTATTTTGACTTTCTGTCAAATAATGGGGGGTTTACCCAAATAGAGAGAAAAAAAAAAACACCAAAAACTAAACAAAAAAGCCCAACAGAAATCTATCAGCCTCATCATTTTTTTCAAAGCAAGTAATGCTCTAAGCCACCCTGTCTCTCCCTATCACACATGGTCACCCCCTGAAAACTCAAGGAAAGAGTGTGAAGGCAGCTGAACATTCTGCTTTTGACATTTTTCTGAAAACCATATTTCACTGTGAAGTCATCTCATACTTTAGAATTTCCTAAACCTTTGAGAGTTATAATAAAAACAACACAAACAAAAGCCAATGACAACAGTAGCAAAACAACACAGACTTCACTTAAACCTTTAAACAAACTTGGTTTTCCTATTTTATCTTACAGAAGGAACATCCATGGAGATAATTTGTTCTCCCCTGGGTGCTGAGAAATGCAGAAATTTAGGGATTTGGAGGAAAAAGGGGTCCTGTTGGAGATAGCCCATGCAATTTTTTTACTCTTCAGCCTCTGATAGAGGTGTCTTTAATTATTTAGTTCTTCAGACATGCCATTATGTGTATATACATAGAATATTGACCCTTATCTTCACCTTACAAACAAGGAGTGTCTGGAGTGGGAGCTGGGGAATATTGGGAAGCTATACTCTAGTATATGCTGTATATAAGCTATACTGTAGTGAATGCTGTAGCACACTGTACAAAGCAAGGGAGGTCAAGAACAACAGAAAGGGTTTCTTCAAATACATTGCAGACAAAACTAACGCTAGAGGCAATGTAGGTGGGTGCCCTGGTGTCTGAAGGCAGTAAGAAGGTGGAGTTACTGATTGCTGCCTTTGCCTCTGTCTATAGTGTTGGGGATGGTTTGCAGAACTACAGATGACTGAAGCCCCAGAGGAAGCCAGGATAAATGAGGAGTCTGTCTCAGTTGATGAGGACTGGGTCAGGGACCAGTTAAGCCGTCTGGACATCCACAAATCCATGGGTCCTGATGAGATGCACCCGAGGGTGCTGAGGGAGCTGGCAGAAGTCACTGCTAGGCCACTGTCTATCATCTTTGAGAAGTCCTGGGAAATGGGAGAGGTGCCTGAGGACTGGAGGAAAGCAAATGTCACTCCAGTCTTCCAAAACGGCAAGAAGGAGAAACCGGGTAACTACAGACAGGTCAGCCTCACTAGATGATCTTTCGAGGTCCCTTCCAACTCCTGACATTCTGTGATTTCGTGATTCTGTGATTCTGTGACAGTTTCACTGTATTTCAGCCACTCTGAGGGCAACATCTAACAGCTGACTGGTGTGGAAACAAATAGACTACATCCCCTCACAAAGTGGCTGATTTATTCGTATGTATCTCTTCACTTACATTAAATCAGGTGACAAATGCAAGCCTCTTCCCAAATTTAGAAGAGAGTTGGATACAACGAGATGTAATTTGAACAAGACCAAGAGCATTAATGATTTGTCAAGTCTTCACTTAGTAAATAACAAAGCAGAAATTAAGAGACTGTCAAAAAGATTTGCTTCTAAAGGTAAGTAAAAAGGTTTTATTATAAAGCGTAAATCAAACCCTTTATGTTTTCCTACTTTGCACTCTCATTCTTACTATTTATTATGTATCCTGTGGTTTTCCCACTACCTTACTGTTAATTCAGTGAGACAAACTTAGTAGGTGACTGATTCAGTAGTAATGTAATTAAAAACCCATAAATCATGTTGGCCCTGTGTTTGGCTTTCAGTCCTTTTTTAAAACTTGTTCCAGAAACATTAGAACATGATTTAGTAGAGATGAGGGATTAATCTTTCTTTACTGTTCTTGCTTTTAATGTTTAAAAAGAACAAATAAATTTGTTTGAGTCATATTATAATGTTAACCAAAGAAAAACCTCACTAAAAAACAACCCATAAAAGAAATTACTCTCAGCATAATTACTGCTGAAGCACCAGTGCCTGATCCCACCCTGTTTATCATATAGTAAGAAAATTGTGCTGGAATTGTGTGATACAAATTTGTAGTTCCCTTAGCTGTGCGCTAAGATAAGAATTACAATGTGCCTGCCTCCTAACCATTACTAGAGGGCATAAGTTCATCAGCCTGATCCTTCAGCAACCCCTAAACTGCACAGCCTGGATGCCACACACTACTCAGACAGTCCCATTTCAGCCAAAATCTTCCCCAGAATTGGGATATGTGTCTTTCCAGGCTATAGATTTCTCCATGTATCAAACTGAGCACAGATTTGTCCCATGTTGAGACAAACTCTTCCAAGTTCAGGCAACTCTGAACTTTCCTGGGACATCTGTGCTCCTGGGGCCTGAGAGTGTGCTGTGATGGCTGGTACACAGCGTCTTGATCTGAAAGGGTCTCTCCCTCTCTTGCTCTTAAGCTAAGCCCAGCCTCCCTGTAGAAGTCTTCTAGATACTACAGTAGTGCTGTTTATCTTGCAGCAGAAGCATGTGCTCCCATTGCAACTCCTAAGACAACTCTAAAAATTAAAGGATTGTAAAAACACGGGTGGATAATTTGCTCCCGAGAATTTTGGAGAAACCAAGGTACTCTTAGATTTGATAAAACTGGTGGTCAGCAATGCCCCCTTACTAGCATAAAAGTGTATACATCAATGTTTTAAAGGATAAATAGACATGGGTAATTACAGTTCTTCCAGCATGACATTGATCTCAGAGGAGGTAATGGAACATTCAATCTGGGATTTGGCTGATAAAGAATTAAAAGACAGTAATGTAATTAATGCTAATCTACCTAGGATTACGGGAAATAGATCTTATCAAACTTAAGTGGGATAACTGTACTTGATGGCTTTACAAACTGTGTTGATAAGGGGAATATTATCAGTTTTATGGACATGGGCTTTGCTAATACATTTGGCTTAGTCCCACGCAGGAAAATAGAAAATCAACATGGATGCATTAAATTGATTAAAAGCTGCTAATGAGAACTCAAACCATTCCTGTAAATTGGGGATCATTACTGGGCAGGTGAACTGCTGGTTAAGACTGTTGTTTAACAGTTCTGTCAATGCTTTGAAAGAAAGTGTAAATTCCTTCCTGGTAAAATGTAGCAATGAATATTGGGGTAGTAATAAATAATGAAAGGAGGACTGATGGACATTGAGTGGTCTGAATCAATTGGCAAACTGACCTTGGCCAGGCAATGTGCCTTTTATAACAGCAAATTTAAAGGCATAAATTGAACAACGAACAGTCATTGATGCTGGACAGGGGCTGCTGTTCCAAACGCTGAATCTCTGGAAATCACCAAAGGGGAGTCCTCTGGGAGTCAGTGCCTAAAACTGACTCACTGTGGCCTCCTGGCTTGAGATATCACCAGACGAGCTGAGGGGTTCCTTAGATTGTCAAACAGGGGACTCTCCAATCAGCTTTGTGGGGTTTTAATATCCCACATCCCAGCTAGGTTGTTGTTGGAGCCTGTTTTTGTTTTATTATATGTCTAAACACAACTAAAGCCTTCATTTTGCAAGATACATAGGGCCATGCTAAGTCCTTTCTTCCATTAAGCACACACTTAAAGAGTTTGCTGAGCTGGGGACCTTTGCCACAAGATACTCTTCCATTATCTTGTGGTTGTGTTTTTTCTCCCTGGTTTCATAAACCCATTTAGATGCAGTGGTTTTCTGTAGTTTAATTTACTTTCTCTGTGTTATTATTGTCTCCAAACTGTGTATATTTACAAAAGGAATTAAATGAGTACTATTTATTTTACAGCCTGTAATGGTCCTTTTGGAAGGAAGCCATTATGTAGATACTTATACATCTTTTCCTATTAGAGAGCTCTCATGACATAAATACAACAAAACAAATATCAGGCTCAGTCCTGCAAACAGTTTCTCGCAAAACAGGCTTTATTTCCAAGAACAGCTCTGTAAAAACACTGAAGTATTCATTCAGTTTAGTAGAGGCTGGGAGTGTCTCCTGATTTTATCCCATTAATGCAGACATTTGGTTATAGATGTCTGGGTAAAAGTGTGATTAAAAAATGAATCTGCTTCTGTGTGAGCAGCTGTATGTGCAAAAGTCTCAACCAATTTCAGTAGGACTGTTCCTCTGCTCCCAGCCTCAACTCAGTAAGCAAACTTAAGCTGATTAAAAACCCCTTTTGTTCTGTGGAGTCAGTAAAGAAATAAGTAGAAAACTGGATCTGGATGAATGTTTTGAACTTCCATGGACTAAGGAGTCCATCCATCCATCACAGCACTGCAGTCATGTGAGCTATTCCACCGCATCACAGTTATTCCAGAGTCATTTTAATTTTCTGAGAGATGGCAACAAAAGATAGTACAATGTTTTTTATATGCTTCCTGGAAGCACCTACACCCTCTCAGGGTTAAGCCAGCATCCCAAAGTGTAAGATGCTGTAGAAATGCAAAACAAATGTAGATTGTGCCTCAGAAGTGCAAGGCAATACTCACCCCTGGCTTGTTGGAGGCAGGTTGTTTGGGAGAGCTTCATATGTTACTTGCAGCAGGAACCAATTTAGAAGATGGAGAGAAAACAAGTTGTCTGCAGAGTGAGTCTTGCTCCACTGCCTTGTGTTAGGGGTAGTGGTGACTGCTCTTTCAGATTTTGCCCTGGGATGATATTAACTCCCCTTGTGAACCAACCAACAGAAAGCTAAGCAAACAAATCCAAAACCAAGCTTCAGCCTGGATGAAATGAAGTTATTTAAAAAAATATGAGCCTACTAGGTAAGTTTTGCAGAGTGAGTAGCATATCTTCTGCCTATGATCAGTTTTGAAAATGATTCTTCGAGGTTTAAATGCAACTGGTTTACCACAGATGAAGCCAAAGTGTGTTATATTAAACATAAAAATTGTCTGGATGTATTGACCTTAATGCATGAACAATAATTTATCCCTGCTGAGAATCTAGCTCCGTGTGATTATTTATTTCCCAGGTTTTCATTCTCTTCCTCACTCCTCCTATATTTCACTCATCCCTCCCTGTTCCTTTTGCACACAGATATATTTATAGATCTAGATTTGTTTCCCATTCGTGAATTTTTCATTTTGCTATCAAGCTTAAGGCTGATTTCTGAATAGAGTCAGGAGTGCTTCAGGTTAAAGCTCAAGAAATTTTTGCACTTTATGCTATTCAAACAACAGGCTCAAAGAGTGTTTCTTGGAAGCATACTTGTACTAGAAATCTTGGTTGTTTTATTCTGTCCATTGTTACTCTATGGACACAGGAAAAAGTTTTTATTCTTTATCTGTGTCCTGGAAAATCAACTCAAATTTGTCTGAAAATCTCTCCTATCAGAATGTTTCCCTCTGATCCAAAGCCTGATATGTTGATATTATGCCTAAATCACAGCTGGGTTAAAAAACCCTTGAATAATTTACTTCAGACGTGAGATGAAACAGAATTATCACCTACTGATACTTCATGAAGAGCAAAACTTTAATTTTTTTTAAATGATATTCCCCTGGACTGATCCAGAAAATAGAGTGACTTAAGACTTTTCTTGTCACAGTCACATTGATAAGCTCTGGAGCTATGGAGGTAACCATAAGACTAGTAATCTTCACAGTGATGAATTTGTGTTGTGTTTTAACCCAGCAGCTAATGGCCATGCAGCCACTTGTTCACTATCACTCACAAGTGGAAAAAAGTAAAATTTGGGTGTTGAGATGGAAACAGTTTAATGGGATAATGAATGTTGAGACACTAATTATTTGACTTATTACAGGAGTAACCAGATGGAATGGGATGGCTTCTGTTCTGCTGGAGAATAGGGTGGTCTTTGCTGATGTTGAGATCTATGAATCTCAAATGAGGATGCATAAAGAGGCACTTTGGCAATGTACTATCATCAATCCATTGCCAGTGTAGAGCATTTGTGGAGAACAGGAACTCTTTTTTCTCTACTAGACCTAAACTTTGTCTTGGCTTTGGCAAAGAGCAGTTCATCTCTGCTCTGTCATGCTCACCTGGTCAACCATGTGTCTTCTGTGAGGACTGAAGTGGGACCACATAAGTGCCATCATTATCAGTGTGCTGATAACTGAAGTAGGACAAAGTTATCACCAAAGTATGAATGTTTCATGAATATTTCCATGTTTCAGTAATTTTATTTGAATTTTCCAGAAGGAATGAACAGGTAGCCTTCAGCAATGGGGCTATAGCAAACAATGCTAGTTAGAAAAAAAAAATTCATGGGGTTAACTTCCAACAGGAGTTTTGTGGCTGTGGTAGTCAGAGTTTTGTCCATATTGCTCATGGAAATCTTGGGTTATTGACATCAGTGGGATTTTCTAAGACATACTGACCTTCTGTTTCCATTCTTAGTTAATAATGATGCTTCATTTTCAATAGTGGGAATGAAGCTATGAGAAAAGAGTTACCTTTTAAAGGATTTGTCTTTAAATTATAGCCACCTTAGAGGGTGTCAGGCCATAGAACTTTCTTAGAAAAATGGTTTAACACTGCAATTAAGTGGGTTCAGGTTTTTTCCCCTGTACAATACTCATTTGTCTCATAAATCTAAAGAAAATAAATGCTCTCAATCAGAGCTATGTGGCTGCATGGCTTGATCAATGCATTAGTCAATATAAGAGGGTTTAGCATCTCTCACAAACACTTCATTCTAGTAGTTGTTGATCATCTGCCTAGGAAAGGGTTGCAAGACTCCCAAATGCACCTCCTGCCTAAATCTCACTCTGCTCTGAAGAGTGACAGGAGGGGTTGGCTAAGGCAAGCAGAAGGAATGGCCCAATCTAAGGAGAAGAATTGTCATGAACTTGTCTGTCACGAACTTGTAAAGCTATCACCCTTTTTAATGGATGTGAGGTCCAAGACCTGGGTATGGTTACTTTATAGGTTAAAAGATACCTGGCATTTATAAACGCTTAACAAAAATTCAGTAGTTACTCTTCATGTTTGAAGTCATGGGCCTGGGAAATTGGAACCAACCCACATCCAGAAACACACCCTTGACTAAGGTAGGTTGGAAAGCTTTCAAAGACAGAGTGGACTGCCTTCTATGATAGCTTCTGGAGAAGTACCTGATCTCTGAGCAACTGTAAGGAATGCTTTTCTTGGTTTGTTTTTGATTCCTTTAACGCATACACTGCAAATTACCACAGCCTTCAGATTTTTAGGGGAAAAAGGTCGTTAAGAGGTGGCCATTCCACATTTGTAGGATGTTTCACTGGCAGCATTTGCTCTAATTGATTCATTCAGGAGAGTTATGTTGGTAGTGCGACTGTAATCAACCCACAGCAGGTTATTATTTCTGTCACAGAGCTTCTCTGCAGATGTGATAGAAAGTAACTTTGGCAGCGGCTTATGAGCTTCAGAGAATCTCATCAGCCTTGAGCAGTACACATACTTGTATGCTACTGAGATAAACATGAAATACAACATTCATAAATACCAGACCCTTGGGCTCAGAACACCTAATGAATGTGGAATGTGTTTCTTGTATTTAAGTAGATGTGAGGGAATGCTACATATGAACTGAAAATAGAGTACTATTTATGGAACATCCTTTGTGAAATTGTGTGTTTATATTTCTCTTTAATTAATACATCTGTTCATTAACTTAGGAAAATTGTTGACTCAAATACAAGTTATGTGAACAATCATAGGTCTCTGACTGACAACTTGCTATCAATATTCACATTTTATACAGGTATCATGAGAGATCTGGAAAACTGTATTTTACTAGCCCATTAATATTCAGTAAGACATTGGTAATGTCCTTGTGAGATTTATTTATTTTTGTCATCTATCATACAGAAACCAAAACCAAAATT
This sequence comes from Heliornis fulica, assembly GCA_013399135.1. Classification (NCBI taxonomy): domain Eukaryota; kingdom Metazoa; phylum Chordata; class Aves; order Gruiformes; family Heliornithidae; genus Heliornis; species Heliornis fulica. Next base: position 131,553 of record VXBZ01008488.1, read on the forward strand.
AAGTGAGATTTTTCTCCAGTTTCCATGAAAACACTGTACCTGTAAAGAACAAATTGTAACTGAAATGAACTGAGAAAATTAATTAAAAACTCTTGGTGTTAGACTTAATACTTTAATCAAGTCCTTTCTGAAAGGCAGGCATGTAATCCTGCATTTGTGGTGACGGCAGGGTAATACCTTCACTGTTCTACTACTAATAGATTTTATAGAAACTGTGATTTGGCAACAGCTCCCCAAATCCTGCTTGCATTCTCTTCCTACCCACCATCAGTACAATGCCAGGAGCATTTTGTATTTAAATTAAAAATGAAAATACAGCATGTTCAAACTGTGAAGTGAGCCAGTACATAAATCATTTAAAATGCAGTGTAGACCACTCCAGAAAGTGGTTTAGAGTGCGTTTTTTAAAAGAAAATTGTTTTTAAAAAAATGACACCTTCTTATCCATAGATTTGTGGCTTCCTATGTTTATTTCAAGAAGATTGCCTGGTTTTGGTGACAAATGTACTTTATTACTGTTGTAGCCAAGACAACTGCACAGCAAAGAGGCAATGAACTGTGCATTTGATTCTTTGTATATGTTAACATCAGAGTCTCTTCTGCTTCCAAAAAGTTATGTCTATTCAAAGGCAAAAAATGCTTCTGAGAGCAGTTAAGGTTGAAAAATGTTCATCTTTGCTGCAAAATTAATTTAAGATTTCCAGCTTTTAGCTCAAACTATTCATACACAAAACAATCTATGCGATGGAACAAGATGGTGCTTTTAAATAGAGTAGATTCATCTTTCTAGATCACATAAGCCAGAGTGTAAGTTCATGCAGCTTATCAGAATTTGCAAGGCGATCATTTTGTGGTTCCATACAAATCCTACAAGTCTGTCAGTGCCACAGCAATCATATCCTCCTTCCTGTTCCACCTGACCAGAGACTGAAATGTTTTCCCTCAGAAGGAGGTATAGAAAGAATTTACAGCAGCACCAAGAGTTTGGCAATACAGGCTCTCCCTGTATCATTAGATGACTTCTGGATCAGTCCCTGGCTCCCTGATGATCCATACTGTAGTGTTAATTCAGGCTGGACACCAGCATCTCGTGGCTTGATATCTTGACAGGGTGATGGGCTCTGATCAGTACGTGAGCTCTTGTATGTGGTATTGATGCTGAAACATTGGAAAGATTAGATCTACACTAAATCTGGTTGTCCTTTAGCACCCCAACAAGCTCTGCACCCTCTCATGTTCACCAGTGTCCTCCTTGCAGTTTCCATCACACCTTCTTGATGATTTTTTTAGTTGTTCCACCACAGACTGTGTGTGCTGAAGTCATGGAAACTCATCTTTGTGGAGGCAGCTTGGACACACCAGAAATGTTGCCATCTGTAAAACCTGTAGGTGCCAAGGTTTGATGTGGGATGTAATCTATCTCACAAGGAAAGGGATACGGAAAGAAGCAAAGGGAAAAGGAAGGAAAGTAGGATGAATGCAAGCAACTGAAATTTGAACATGCACACCTGTATTGCTGAAAGCAAGAAACTGGAAGCTTTTATATCTGCCTGCATATGAGATAAATATAGTACTCCACTGCCAGGCCTCCTTGCCTGCCCCTCCTCATTCCTTTCCAGGCTCCAAGGGATTAAAAAAACCTATCCTGGCGTTTGTGTGTAACAAGCATTTTGCAATGAGGATGTTTTGCTGTGAGAGCTGACCTCTCAGCAGGAGTTCAGGGTGTGAAAAAGACCCTGGTGAGTGCTAGACTTGCTCAGAGGTAGCCCCTGATGACTTGTGATCTGTGAAGGCCACCTAGGCTGTGCTCCTCAAGGTACCTTCATCTTCAGTCCCAAAGTACATCCTAAACCAGCAGATGTCTAGTTCCCCAGATGCTCCCCCTGCACACAGACAACTGGCTTAGCTATTTTCAGGATGAGCAGGAACGCAACTGAAGCATGGAAAGACTAGTAGATATGTTGAGATGTTGGTCTTGGGTACCAGAGTCTCCCACATTATTTCTGGAGAGCTCAAATTCTTTCTGAGTTTTTTATTTGGCTCTCCAGATAGACTGACATTTAAATTTATCTGATCTCCAGAATACTGTACTGGCTCATAAGAAGACTGTTTTCTTTCTGTTAAGTTTAAGACTCTTGCAGGAGGTTCTCCTGAAATGGAAAACCCAAATTTAAATCTGTAGAATGGTTTGTGGCTGCATCAGCTACACACTGAAAATTTTTCTTCGCCTTTCTTTTGTCTCCTTCAGGAGAGTGTGTTTGAGGCTGGAGTATCCTTATGTGAAAATGACTTCGCTCCTGAAACCATTTCATTTGGAAACCACTGAGAAGCAATAAACAGAATCCCACATTGGCATTAATGCAAAACCACATTTAGAGCAGAAGCTGACATTACCAGGCACCAACTGATGGCTTTTCTGAGACACTTAAATGAAGTATCTGTGGAGACACTGCAGCATATTAACTGTGTGTAGGGAGCAAGAAACAGGGTTGCCTTGTTTTTGTCATATTATTTAGCATAAAAACATCACTTTTACTTCTCAAATGTTCACTTATTCCTCTTGCTGCTACTTTACTTGAAAGGGCTAAGCCAGATTTGTCTAGGGTGCGATTTGGACTTGATTTAATATAAAAGTAACCTTTAATCAAGTACCTCATGTTCTGTAGCTTCCCAGCCACTCCTTATTTATTATTTGAGAACATTACCTACTATGTCATTTTAATTTTGTATCAACAGTTGCCAAGATCGGTTGTCACTGTCCTCCCTGACCAGCATATACTTTATCAGATATGATTTGGGATGGACAGACTCCCTCAAAAAAAACAAAAACAAGAACAAAAAAAGCTTTATATTTTAGTGTTTAAACTGGTCCCTAGATCCCTTTTTTTTGGCAAATGAACAGTTCTGTTTTTCAAACTCCTAGTTTCACAGTGCCTTCTCTATTTCTATGTGAGTTCAATGCCTTGGCTGATAAAGTGAGAGAATTCTGGAAATGTTTTGCTATGGACAGATGTTTTCTCTCCCTGTAACCCTGGAGAGAAGGAGAAATTGCTCTGGGTGGCAGAGAGAAGCTCCCAAGGTTGTACATATGGTGGGGTTTTTGTACTTTTGTTTTGCAGAGGACTGAAGAGTTATGATACCTCTTGTGTAGGCTTTCAGGCAGAAATACCTGCAGGGCTTCTAGAGTAGGCTGTAGGACTTGGCACAAAAGCAATATCTCTGGTTTATGTGGAATTATTTTTCTCTCTTTTTTTTTTTCCTGAACAACACTAAAACCTTTGTTAGCATCTGCCTTCAGATTTCCCACTATTGCACCAAGACAATTCACGTGGCAGCAATAGGAGAACCAATTTCTGCAGACAAGTATCATCTGAGCCAGATTTTTGAAATTGGGTTGGTGACTTCAGATTGCTTCTTATTTCAGAACCTAAACCTGGCTATGCTTCAGATAGATAGAATTTCATGTGATTTTCTGAAGATACTTTTTAAGTTTCAGGTTATGTGGTTGGTAAAAGAAGCTTCCAAAATTACCATCAACTTTAGAAAGTGCAGAAGAGAAGATGAAAATTGCTATCACTGGAGGTCCCACTACATATACCTGTCAGACTGGGTCTCATTTTCAGTGGGATATGGTGGTATATGTGCATGAATGTGGGTAACAACCAAACAGAAATGTCTTGTCCTTTACCATTTACTGAGATGCGCTGACCACACAGATCTGCACTATAGTTTTTGAGACTCAGATTCCTTCCTCTTCTCAGAATGAAATGACAGATCACAGAATTACAGAAACACAGAATCATGGAGTGTTAGGAGATGGAAGGGGCCTCAAAAGATCATCTAGTCTAACCCCCCTGCCCGAGCAGGATCACCTAGATTAAATCACACAGGAATGTGTCCAGATTGGTCTTGAATATCTCCACAGAAGGAGACTCCACAACCTCTCTGGGCAGCCTGTCCCGTGGCTCTGTCAACCTCACAGTGAAAAATTTCTTACCTATGTTCACATGGAACCTCTTCTGTTCCAGCTTGGACCCATTGCCCCTTGTCCTATCACTGGCCATCACTGAGAAGAGCCTGGCTCCATCTTCTTGACACTCACCCTTTACATATTTATAAACATTAAAGAGGTCACCCCTCAGTCTCCTCTTCTCCAAGCTGAAGAGACCCAGCTCCCTCAGCCTGTCCTCATAAGGAAGATGTTCCACTCCCTTCATCATCTTGGTGGTCCTGCGCTGGATTCTTTCAAGGAGTTCTATGTCCTTCTGGAATTGAGGAGCCCAGAACTGGCACAGTATTACAGATGTGGTCTCACCAGGGCAGAGTAGATTGGGAGAAGGACCTCTCTTGACCTACTAGCCACCTCCTTTCTAATACACCCCATGATGCCATTGGCCTTCCTGGCCATGAGGGCACATTGCTGGCTAATGGCCATCTTGCCATCCACCAGGATCCCCAGGTCCTTCTCTCCTATGCTGCTCTCCAACAGATCAGTCCCCAACCTTTCAAGGCATAAAAATCTCTCTGGGATGGGATTTGGATTGCTATGGTGTAACAAACATATTGTTGCAATCAGGACATGAACAGGACACTAGAATGCAGTTCTTGTGCAGAGACCTCTTAGTAGAAGTAGTCTGTCCCTAATAACACCCAAATATTTGCAGTCCAGACTCCAGAGGAGCAGTTCCTTCAGGAAAGAATCAGTCCAGGGACCAGTTACTTTAAAAAAGGAAAAAAAAAAAGCTTTGAGTTATTAGATGTTGAAAGTATATCTTAATAAATGGAACATTTCTGATTTTGATGTACTGTATTCAAACTCTATCAATCCCAACATACTTTAAGAGCTTGTTGTGTTCTTGATTGGTCATCAGTATATTTGGAAAATGGAGATCATACAGAGAGCTGCAAAAGGTCTGGGTTGGAGAGATTCAGAAAAATCTATGCAGTTTGATTTTCAGTCTATGGTCTGTGGTCCCCTGGAGGGAGGAAGAGGGCAGGGGGCTAAGCAGTTCTGTGCCTACTTCTTAAGGATCTTGAAGGAGTAATTAGGAAAAAAAAATTACTCGGTCTAACTATACTATCCAGGGGGTCCTGCCTCTGCGGGAAATGTCTGAAAGTCTGAAAATCAGGGAAAAAACCCCAAACCAAAATAAGAGTTGAAAACCACTAAAATACACCAGCATTGGAACAGAGCAATGTTTCCAGACTTTGCTATAAATTTGCTCGCTTCCAGGGGATGTTGAGTGTATAATGTGTAACAAATAATTTATTTGATCTGTTTGTACAGGTGTTTTTCTTCTTCCTTTATTCTGTCTGTATATTGATCACAGTTTTCATCTGTGCCTCTGGGCATGTTTGTAAAATGAGGGCCCTAATACTCTTCTATCACAGAGGGGTCTTAGGAGCATAGCTGGGCAAACTCCAGAGTCTGATGGTGCAGCCCAGTGCTGCAGGCTCTTTCAAAGTTCAACAAAGTTCAGTGTTGAAGAGGCCAGGTGGGATTTGCCTCATAGAGCTATGCAAACGGCCTCACTTTAAGTCTGAAAAGGCTTTTGAGAAAGTTACACTGGGGTCTCTGAGTGCAGATCCAGCTTGTACAGATTTAAGGCACTCTGCAAATATTTAGAACAGCCCTAGTTGCTAGGCTTTGTTCATTCACTCTGTAATGTCCTCTTGAAGGATTAAAGGTGTTACCAGAGTGTATGATGAATTATTAATTCATAATAAATGTACCTACTTTTAAGTATACTCTGCACATAGAGAGGCCACATTGGCTATTAAAAATACTTAAAGAATTTTAAAAAAATTTAAAAAGGTGTTTTGAACAATGGCACATGTGTAAGGACTGTATATTCTTATCAAGTCATGTAGATAACATCCTTAGGTTTGCTTCTGACTGTCTTATTTAGGAATCCTGGGCTAATAGTATTCTGCCAATCTATGCAGTAACAGTAGTCATGGCCCACAGATAACCTGCATGACTTACCAAGTTAAGTATATGGCTATTTGAACACACAGAGCTCTTCTTGATGGGCAACCCATGGTATGAAGTCTAGACCATAATTGAGGGTTAAGGAACATGTTCTTAGAGGTCATTGTTCTGGGAGAGTTCATTGTTGGATTGGGACTTCCTCCTTTGTGTGCATGAGTGTAATGGTGAAGAAGATGCAGTCTCTTAGCTAATGCTGGCTTCCTTTCTAAAGATCCTTTTTAAAAAAAATAACAAAACAAACCCAAAGAAAGTGTATTTTTCTACTTACAATTAATTTCATGTAACAGAGGCTTCTGTAGGATCAGTCCTCAAGAAACCACATGAGAAATTTCAGGAAGCAGATCTTTTTTGAGAGTTTTTTTATAAACTTTGGGTCTGACTAAACCTGATACATCATAACAATAATCCCTCTGAGAGTACTTTTTATTCTAATCATAGACAAAGTAAGAGCTATAGTTTATATAAAGTTGATAATACTTTTTTCTGGGTTGGGTTTTTTTTCCCCATTACTTTGTTATAGGTCTATGGAGCTTCTTGGCTCTAATCTGAGATATTGACCACTATCAGCCAAAGACTGCACCCAGCTGATGGATTTATTAATGGACATGACAGAGGTCTGCATTTGAGCTTGAATGTCTCCAGTTTAACTTCTCTTGACAGTCACTCAACTTCGCTCTTAAACAATTTGAAGCAATTTGCCTGCAATTCCTGACTGCTGGTGAGTCGGCTCTAGTCAATACATCTATCACTTTGAGGAAAAATGTTGTGGTTTGTTCTCTGTGGTAGAAGCTCTGGTGCTATTTTAACTGTGGGAAAAAAAAAAAGTAAGTCCTGCATAAAGTACCATGATTTATCTGGGAGAGCTATGATGAGGATGTTATTTTTAATGATAGCTCAGCTAAAATAAAATGTGCAATGACTCTAGTAGGTTATCATTTGAGAATGAGAATCTCACAAAGACAGAAAAAGGGCAGCATGAAAAATTGATCATAGGGCTACCTATCTCACACAGAAGGCATTTTTCAAAGGGGAACGCCTTTCATGCTTTCAAAGGGAGTCCTGCCACTTGAAAAGGCGTGTATCAGAGTCAGGAATGAGAGTACCATGAAACTTGCTGCCTGAAGCTGAAAACTGCAGAAACCCATTCCTAGTTTTGATACAAACTAGAAAATTTTGGGTACATTCACTGAAATCTTCAGGTAGATTCTTACTAATCTTTGAGTGAATCTGGGCAGATTTACAGGTATCACTGAAGCAGTGCTGCAGTAAGAAAACAGGTTTGTTTTCCATATCTTGAAACATGCCCCTCAATATACAAATCTTCAGAGAAGTCCTGATCTTAGTCCTGGTGTTTGGAAGAGGTCTATGTGAGGTACCAGAAATGCTGCCTTTTCTCTTTTCTGGGGTGCTAGGAAGTACCAAAACAGATCAATTATTGTATGAAAGCAATGTCCATTAAAATCAGTAGAAGCAGAAAGCACTTAAGAACCTCAGAAAAACAGGCCACATACCTACATTATTTATATATTCAAAGCCTACTTTTATTTTGATGCAATAAAACCATCTAAGATTAAACATGGACTATACCTCAGTCTCTTCCTTGACTTCATCTCACAGCCAAAGACACACAAGTCTGTGTCTTGAGTGTGGTTCTGCTCTACTGACTCAAGTTGTTCAGGCCTTTCTGTTCAAGCTCAAATTTTTAATCCTTTCAATCTGCTGCTTCATTTTATGTTAGGTCTCCTGGAGATGCTCCCAGATACAAGGCATAGGTATGTCACATTTTAAAGGCTGTTATCAATAATATACTTGAGTTTTCTATGAACGCGTTTGGTTTCAGACACTTGTACATTGTATTTCGATTTTCCCTATGCATTTGGTTTGGACTGGTATAAAAAACATTTGCAGATTATGGTGATTTTTTTGTGTCAGACTGAAGTTGCTGAAACTTGGTTGTTTTTTATGAATGTTTGAGACTTGTTTGCATCACAAATAGATCAACACTCTCTCATGAAAAACTCCAGGGATTCATATCTCTATGAGCCAAACTCAAGTTCTGACAGCAAATGGAATTCATGTTTTTGCTTTGCACACCACTGCCAAAGTAACTGATGCAGCACACAACAGTAACTTGTCCATTCATCAAAACCTGAGTGGAACTGTTTCATGGTGTTTTCTGTACAACTGGATCAATGACTTGATCCAAAAGCCACTGAAATCAGTGGCAAGACTGCATTAACTTTGCTAGGATTTAGGCTGAACCCACAGAGGTTCGATTTTTGGAGACCCAATATTTTTGCATGACTTACTGAAATCTATCCTTTTAGACAGATACCCTACATAGAATATGTGCTGAAGCTTTAACCGTACAAATCATTACCACTCATTAGGACGGCCACATGACGATTCATGAACTTCTCTGTGGCTTGCTCAGCAGAACTAGATATTTTAAAATCTCTTTTAGAAGCAGATTGAGGGTGACTGCTCCACTGCACATCCTAGAAGTGGAACTGGACTGCTGAGAGCCAGAGTTGGGCAGGTCATTGAAATTTCTTGACAACCAACCGGTCAGATGGCAAAGGATCTGGGGGAAAGTGACAGGTCTACAAAAGTACAGGTCAGGCAGAGCTCAGCTGGCAGTCAACCTACACTCTGTTGGAGCATCTTTGAAACTAATATATCCCTGCAGAACTTTTCAATTCCAACAAATCAATAGGGTCAAATAGCAATGTGTCTGTTAATACATACAGCGTCAATCTCTGCCTGATCAGGTCTTGGTTTTCTTCTCACAGTTCAACGATATCTAGGAGTAAAGTTAGTTTTTGATTGCAGCCTAGCACTAGCCTCATATCCTTCCTGGAGCAGAACTTCTTATTTCATAGATTCTCAAAGGATTATATTTTTATTGCATCATCATTTAACTATTTACTCTTCAAGGCTCCATTAGTGCATTTGTTATCATATTCATGTTCACGTGCTTCATTATAATCTGTAGCGACTTCTTCCTTGCAAGACTGATCTTTTAGTATTTTTAACTGTGGGGAAAGGTAGGGAAAAGCAAGTAGAGAAGTGTCTGGCTCACCTCAGCAGCCTTTAATAATATTTTGAGACTATCCTGGTTTGTGTTTGAAAGTGAGTGGGTTGCCCCCTTTGGAATTGCAGGACAACAATGCCACTCAATAAGATCTGTCTCTCTAGGCTCCTATCAGATGTAAATCCCTATGATAAGAAACTGGAGCAAAGAAAGACCAGCCTTAATCCCCTCTAAGAAATGTTATAGAAGAAAAATACTCTGCACTTTAAAATGGTTGCTTTCCAGCTGTGACCTGAACAGAGATATATAAAGTTATTTAAGCAGCATTTTTGTTTTACAAAGAAGGAGACTATGTGTTCATTTCCCTAGGCTGAAAAATTAAATGCTTTCTTCTCCCTTTTTGTCCTTTGGAGAAAAGCTGTGTGTGGACTTTATAAGAAACTGTTGTTTACTGTGAGTATAGCAGAGGAGAAATTATAAGTGAGAAGAAAGTACAATTTCAGCCAGACGTCAGAACTGGAAAAACACAAAATTATTATAAATTTTCCATGAATTAATTTAGAATGGACCGGTCAGAGCAGTTGGTTTAAGAAGGGCAAATAAACTTGTCAACTCTTGAAGCAGAGTTCAGTAGGCTTTCAAAATAAACTACATAATGTGGTAGCTGCCTTGGGAGCTCTGTGGCAGTGCCATCAGAGATCCCCCTGGGAAGGACCTTCTGCCTCCAGAGGACAGTCTGCAGCAAGACGTAACTACTGGGAACAGATGGCCAAACTCCTTTCCCTGGCCACATGTTCAGCTGCCAGCTGTTGCTGCTGCTGCTGCCATGATGAAAGATGGTGTGAAAGCCTGGCTCATCTAAAAATATCAGTAATTTTCTTTTTCTGATTTCTGTGGGTCAATTCACTTGCAAACACACCTGGAGCCATATAACATGTCCATGGGTCTCCCACACAGCCAGTGGTACTACAGTAGGCAAGACTTCTGTTGATCCTGAGTCTTGCTGCAAGACACTTGTAGTTGTCCCACATACCCAAGGGCATTTTGCATGGCAAATACACCTATGTTTAGGAAGCTAACTATGCCTACACGCAGAGGTTCTTCTAAGTAAATCTAGATATCTACAATGCAGACATATGTATCAGTTAGTCAATATGCCCACTGAATGCACCACGACTAATTGAATTGAATACACCATGACATTCTGTGAATCTGTGAAAATCAATTGAGATTATGTCAGTATATATCACTAGGATCTATTGTGCATCTCATCTCAGATGTTTAAATTGGCCATGCAACTCCCACCCAACATGTGTCAACTACTCTCCATTGACTGTAAAGGGAACCGAATGTGAGATGTCGTCTGATGTAACCCTCTATTTTTCAGATGTCAAATGTTAAGTGAGATCAATCCCTTTCTTGTATTGGTGTCATGATTTAGCTGACTGGGAGCTTCCTGTGGGAATCCCAATGAAACTCCCCAAATCCAAGAGTTTCTAGTTGGAAGAATGAGATGTACAGTTTTAATAACTTATGAACCAAAGTTTTGTCTGAGTGGTAGGGTCATCTCTGCCATACACAGTGATGGAGACAGCGCAGTGGCTCACACAGTGCCTGGCTCATCTCAGGTCACCCTCCCTAGTCTGACTGTCAAAACAGCTACTGAAGCTGCCCGTTTAAAAAACTATGGGTGAGGTGGCGTTGTCCAACTTAGAAACCAGAGAGAAAAATCTGATTTGTTAAACTGTGCAGGTGTATTATCCTGTCTCTTATTAGCATTTGTGAGAGTTTCAGTACTAAATCACTATGCCTTTCTTTTCTCCTTAGACCATCAGTGCTTGGTTGCAATCTAGAGCAGAACAGCTCTGTAGATAGTGCTGTTACATGTTTCCCTCAATATGTCTGAAGACAGAATTGACTGATATAAGCAATTATGATACTACAAGATTCATAATCTACCTCCTTTGGAGTGACTACATAAGATAAATGGCTATGATGTCACTAAACTGCTCTCCAATTAACCTTTAAAATCACAAACACTCTTGCAGGTAACACTTGGGATGCTATGTAGGAACATAAATACAAAATTCATTGATGGCATATTGATTTTATACAGTGACTCAAAACATTTATCTCAGCTCTACTTACTACTTATCTTAACTCCAAGGATGGCAGCAGAATGAGATTCACACTAATGGAAAACATTTTTCAAGTTTCTCTGAAGAGAGATACAAATTGTTTGGTAATAGTATTTTGCATAATCACCTGTTTAAATAATTACCAGCATCATCCTCCTGCTGATATTCTATAATAAACCTAATGATTTCTGAAAACATTGTATAACCTTCTCTAACTAACCCAGACATGTCAGGGTCTAGCAGTCAGCAAGGTGAAGAAATCATGCTTAGCATGCATAAGCCCTTTTCCTTAAGTGAAGAAGCCAAATGTTTTGCCAAACAGCTTGCTCAGATGTAGTGTTTTCTGCACCCATGCAGCTGATATAGCCTTGCATCACAGGGAATTTGATTGCCTCTCAGATGAAGAAGAGAGAAAACAATTTTGTCTGTGGGATTAGTCTGGTAATTAATCTTTTGAGTTTTCATTATAAACTTATTTTTTCAGACTGAGTAACTATGGTTACTTGATGCCATTGTTTGAATGGATGATATTTATATTGTCTTTTCCTGCAGGGGAAGTAGGAAATCAACTACTCAACAAGGTTGAAAGCATTCTTAAAAAAAAACCCAGCAATATAAAATGCAAACCATATTGTGATTTTATTTTTCCATTTCTTCTAAATGAAAGAAAATGCAGACAATATGTTTCAGTGGAAAACTTACTTTTCTTTAATTATGGGAACATTTAAACCTAATGGATGTATGTAAGTTTTATACCATGGCACATTGAATGCTTACAGTAGACAGAGCATAGTGGCATGCAAAATATAAAAAAAAACACACAGATGTCCAGATATCTCTTTCTGATTCACGTATATATGGACCAGGTAGGTTCCTTCAGTGCCTCATATGTGCACGGTGTGGAAGAATCAAGTATTTGCTTAGTACAGCTCCTAATATTCTGTGATTTGCCCTTGAAACAGTGAAATCATCTGTGAAAAGGTGAGATGTCTTCAGTGAAAAGCATCTGCTGTCAGCCTTAGCCTAGAACAAGGGCTAAAACTTGGTTCATATTTTAACCAACCCAAAAAACCCTCCCAGAAAAGGGACACCATAATGACTAGAGTTGTTCCCAGCTCCTTAAGGATAGAGAGCTTGTTCCCACTCATGCTCCACCGCCCTGCTTTTCTTTTTTATTGCTACTTTTTATCGTGACTCAAAGCCCCCATTAGTATTAGTGACAATACAACTGAGAAAATGCTGTTTCACTGCAGGTTAATAGAACCCAGCACTTCAGTGCCATCACTTGTAACTTTAGTACCATCAAACTATGGCTCCAGTGATGGCAGTGCCACAACCCTTTCTGGCTCTGCTCATTTTGTGGTTCACTTTACTGGTACTTGCCTTAAAAACTGAACAAAGCCAAGATGTTTTAATTATCCTTCTCAATTCAGTGGAAGTGAGGTCCTTATTAAACTGTTTTCTGTGTCAGCATCTGTAATTTTTTCCATTAAATGTCCTTCTGCTGAGCTGTCAGATTCCTGAGAAGAACACAGTTCCTCCATAGGATGATATATATGAGCCAAAGATTGCTGCTTAATCTCAGGGGCTTCCAAATGTCAAAGGCAACACAGGAGTTGTGCAAGGAACTGAACTGTGTTGTGGGTTTGCAACATGGCTTCTTTAAGAAGCAGTTAGAAAGTTTAAGGGTCCAACAAAGCAAATATCAGCTGTGGTTCCAAGGCCAAACTTCAAAAATCCTGTTGCCAACAAGGCTGGCCAGGCCAATCAGCGCCAGTCACAGGCCTCTGAGAATCACATTTTAGAGATAGAAGAATGCAAACAACCACATTTTGCCACCAAAGAAGGGAGTGAGAAGATGTGAGAATCTCTGCAGACACCAAGGTCAGTGAAGGGGTGGAGGAGGAGGCGCTGAGAGAAGATTCCCTGTGCCCTGTGGAGAATACCATGGTGAAGGGGGTGTCCTCCTGCAGCCCATGGAGGACGAAGAGACCCCACTTGTAGCCCATGGAGAGGTACCTGGGCCAGGCAGGAGCCCACCATGGATCAGGAGGAGGAATATGGGAGAATCTGTGACCTACATTGGAACAAGGCCCTGGCAGCACCTGCAGCCTGTGGAGAGAGATATGAGACAGAGAAAGAGACTGAGGCCCACGCTGGAGCAGGTCTGCTGGGGGGGCTTGTGACTCTTGACTCAGTGGGGGACCAGGCTGGGGCCAGCAGTTTGGGACAGAGAGACTGAGAGACATTCTATGACTTTATAGAAGTGACATACTCTGGGGCAATGGGTGAAGAGACGAGGCCCTGTGGGAAAGGACTCATGTGGAGAAGGTCATGGAGGACTGTCTGCAGTGGGTGGGACCCCACACTGGCACAGGGAAAGAGTGTGAGAAATACCCTCCCTCCAAGAAGAGGAACTCATGAGGAACTGACCGAAGACTGAAGACTCCATTCCCTATTTCCGCCCCCCCGCCATTTCCCCTGTGCCATCCTGGGGAGCGGAAAATCATGAATAAAGTGAAGTCTGCAAAGAAGGGAGGGGTGAGGGGTGGTGTTTTAAGAGCTGTTTGTACTTCTCATTATCTGACTCTGGTTTCTCTGTGTGTGTAGTGTAGTGTAATACATTAGAGAGTTTTCTTACCTTTCTTCTGTGTTGAGTCTGTTTTGCCTGTGACACTAATTGCAGAATGATCTCTTCCTGTCCTTATCTTGACTCCAAAGCCCCTCAACATGTATTTTCTCCCCTGTCCAGCTCAGATGGGAGTGATAGAGTGGCTTTGGTGGGAGTCTGGCCTCCAGCCAGGGTGAAACCACCACAACTGACTTCCACAAAGTCTGACTGCTGACGAACACCAATTTTCACTTATTCCAGGCATTTCATTTAAAATTCTTACTCTCAGAAATTAACACATAAAAAAAAAATAACACATTACTTCTGTTCCTGAGAGGATTTGTTACAGCATGGTGTGCAATTATCACTTTTGAACTGTTGTGAAACAAAGTGCTTAATGCTGGAAGCAGCAGAGATGCTGAGTATTTTGGCCTCCCTTTTAAAATCACAACAGTGTGTATGCACTGGAGTTAATGCAGTCTGCTTTCCTGTAGGTTATGTCTTGTGGTTGGCTGTCTAGTGTCTAATGAAGTGTGTGTTCATGTTGCATCTTTTAGTACTTTACAAGCTTTTGATGGCAGCCAATTTTCATGAAACATCTCTGAGACTTCTGCTATTGTGATGAATTTGGTTTTGTTATAGCAGGAGTCTCAGTTTTACACACACACACACCACACACCCACACACACCCCCGCACAGACACACACACACACACTAGCTTCTTAAATTCTATATCCTTAGAAAAACAGTCTAAAACTCCTTGGCTGAAAATAGCTAAGCTAATTCTAAATTTGCTTACTCATGTAACAACTAGTGAATACAGAAGTTGACCACTGCAGCAGTGATTTGCACATGCCTTCACCTTCCAGTGATGTTCTTGCAGAAGAAATTTGCCTTGGGATTGTTTTCATTAGGCAAGTGTGAAGGCTATGAATGCTATTGAAAAGAATTTGCTGGTTTGGAGGGTTTTCCTTTGTTGAATGAATGCTAGGGAGTAGCACTTCATAGTTTGTGACTTAGCCTGGTGATTGCAGTGAAATTACACTGCAGAAACAGATGATAGTTATGTGCGTGATGCAGAGTCAGAACATTTGAGTGAGGTTTTAATGAGGCAGAATATAGTTACCTAGCCCGAGATACGATAGCTTGTCATCTAGTTGTGAGCAGAATAATTACCAGTGATAAGGATTCATTAAAAAGGTAAGTTGCTTTTAAAAAGAGCTGCTGTCTGAAGCCCAGCCTTTGGGCTATCAAACCTCTTAGTGGGATGCAGGGGAAGGCCGTGAGATGGCAGTCAGTGTGCTGCTGGAGGATTGGGATGGAGCAGAATACTTTGTAATGTCACCCTCCATTTGCTAAAAGAGCACATTGGACAGAAGTAAGAGGAATACCCAGGTGTAAGAACTGCAATGGGACTTATAATGTCCAACCTTTTTAACTATAGAAAATATGAAGAGCTCAATAATATCTGGCTACATAAATGTGAACAGACTAAATAGGAGGGGAAAAGGCAGATATTTGGATCTGAAATAAGTCAGAGAGGAAAAGTATTTAAAGCAGCAATGACTCTGGGATCTTCAGAGACAAAGAGGCTTTGGTGGAGATAGGTGAAAAAGGAAATCCATAGTCCCTAAAAGGGACAAACCCTTTGGGCTTGTGGGGGAGTGATTTGTCTGGCAGATTAGACAGACCTGTAGAAGTTCACTGGCCTCTATACACTTAGGACTGACATCACTTTTTGCCCTCCATCTGAGCTACTTGGTGACAGACTCATAGCTAAATGCCTTTGAGATGAAGTTAGGACCAACTGTGCTTTTTTTTGAGCTTGTGAATGCTGGAGGGGACCAACTAGAAGGAGGGGACCATCATCTGGGGAGAGGGCAGATTCCCTTCCCTACAGCAGCCTGGATAAGCACCAAGTTGGAGCATGTTCATATTCTCACAACATGGCTGGTTACTGCAGATTGAGCATTCTGTTTGCAAAGTATTTCCATGCACTCATGAAAGCAGACGATAGGAGTGTGATTTTAGTAATGGTTTGAAGTCTGGGAGATGTGCAACCAGCAGTCCTGACTCCAGTATGGGTACAAGTGGGAATACAGTATATTGTCTTGCAAATCTTCAATGTCTGGTTCAGTGCCCTGGGACAACTGTCCTTCCTTCAATGAGTCCAGGCCTCAGTGCATTGAACTAGCTCAGGTTTTGGGCATGGTTTTCCCCACCTTGATCAAGCAAAAATACTGCTGAGCTCAGAAAGTAAAAAAATGATGTGTTGTGGGTTGTTTCTTCCCATTCACATTGTTGTTTCCCTCTGGAAATTTAATCTAATGACACATTTATCCTCTGACTGCCAGTACATGACTGAAAAGCATGATGGATAAATTGAGGGCATGAAGGAGGGAAAGCTTTGCGGTTTTTAGATAATTCTGTCTAAAAATTATACAATTTCTCAATCCCATGTTCACAACAGAAGTAGGCAAAGCCTAAGAAGAGTAATAACATTATTATATACTATGTAATTTATGTATCAATATAACTTCACTTTATTAGCAGGATATGTGTGCTGCTTTTTAATAATTATCTAGGTCATGTTCTTCTGAGCTCACCACAGCTATGTTATTTCCTTCTCTCTGCACCTGAGAAGACTTTTGTTGTAGCTCATTCAGGGAGGAAGGGGATGGTGCACCCCTACACTCACTCCTGTGGAGACTTCCCCGACCCCTTCCTCTTGGGGCAGCGGGATCTCTTCTGCTGTCTGTCTATCACTTTTACAGACCTTTTTGTACATTTCCAGGGTGCCAGAGACCCCGAGGAACAATGATAACAGAATTTCATCTTCATTTCCCTGGGTACCAGGTCTGGGTGAGGTGGTTGGACAGTCCTACTTGAGATTGCTCAGTGTATTTCAGTTCTGTTACTCCAACAACCATTTTGCAGTTAAGGTTGAGCAGTAAAGCTGAAATCCCATTCCTTCCCTCTCTTTACTCTTCTGGCACTGCAAAGCATGCATTAAGGCTCATTTTTGTGTTCTGCTTTAAGAACACAGCACTGACCAGGGGTGAATGGTCCCTGTAGCTCTATTAATGTTAAATGAGGCTTTTCATAAATCATGACTGAATTTGCTATGTTACATTATGTCAGAAATGCTTATCATAGTGCTCAGTGAAATTAGAGGCAAAAAAGGACTGGTATTTAAGTTGCATATCAACCTAAAAATATATTACAAACTCCATTAAAAACTGAAGACAATTTAAACACATTAATTTATACTAATCCATTAAGTGGAAATACAGTATATTTTAAAAATGCTTATCTGGCAGCTTAATTAAATATTTAGAACAAACAGAAACAGCTAGGATCTAATTTTCAAAAGCTATTCAGCCATATTTTGAGAAGGGTAAATATACCTGCCTCTATCTGCCTTTCCAAACAAAAAGGTTGCTTGCTACAGGGGATCACTGGAAGATTTATATGTCTCTTTTTGTCTTTGATCTACCTAAAACAAACAAAGTTCATGCTGCAGCTATAATGATAGAAGCAATAAGGGAAATGGTAATCAAGCAGAACTTAGCACTTCTGAAATTGTCTAGAAATGAATTACTTCAAATGAATGTTTAAACTGCATAATAATAATTTTAGTGGGAGGTTGGAAAATGAGGACTGCTCAGATGCTGCAGCTAGAGAGATGGAGAGCTAAGGGCCATCCTTTTCCATGAGTTCAGCCTTAGCTGATGAAGTCTCCCACTGGTTGCTGTGATTTGCATGCCTCATTCTACAAGACTCAAAGTCTATTTCAATCTTTACATTAGGGACCTTACCTTGTTCTTGCTGCTTTGAGATCCCATAACCTTTTCCTATCACTTCAACTCTGCATTTACAAGAATTGGTGCAAGTGCCCTAAGGTACCACGCTCTTATCCTCTCTGGTCCTACCTCATGTGTAGGACCTTGGTGCTTCTGCCAAAGTCAGGTATTTATTTGCTTGGTTCCATTGAAAAGGTCTGGTAAGGTCGGGGTTGGAGGGTATCTGTGTTTCAGTGAGCCAGAATCATTTGACTGAAGAGGAGAAAGCAGTGCCTTGATTTTCTTTTTCTCATACAGTCATTTGAATACTCATCAGTCAGTAAGGGAGTACTACATACCCATTCAGAGTCGCG
Organism: Heliornis fulica; assembly: GCA_013399135.1. Taxonomy (NCBI): domain Eukaryota; kingdom Metazoa; phylum Chordata; class Aves; order Gruiformes; family Heliornithidae; genus Heliornis; species Heliornis fulica. The sequence continues at coordinate 149,484 of VXBZ01008488.1, forward strand.
AAAATCACAGCAGGAGGTACTGGAGAATCCCAACATGGGGCTCCCTGCTGTCTTCATACTGAAATAGGGCAGGAGTGTGTCACTGTCTCTGCTAAACCTCCTTGGGTCACTCTGGCTTGTGTCAGACTGGTGCAAGACAAGACTTAGCACTGTGTAAGAAGAATAGAGATATTCTGCAAACCTTGGGTACCTCTGTTGCCCCTGCTGTAACTCCCATGGTAGGAATTCATCTTGCCAAAGGAGAACAATGCAACCTCAGAAGAAAAAAGTTATTACCAGTGGCAGTCAGCAAAAGTGGATCCAATACTGTGAGGCTGGTGATGTTCTCAGGTAATTCAAACTGATCAGAGAATCCCAGAACCTTCTGGGTTGGAAGGGAGCCCAAGGATCATTGAGTTCCAACCCCCCTGTCACAGGCAGGGCCACCAACCTCCAGGCCTGCATTTAGACAAGTTGCCCAGGGCCCCACACAACCTGGCCTTGAACACCTCCAGAGTTGAAGTTTTGCTGCTCTCCTTACATAGTGTTACCCTTTTCTGAGAGCACTGATGGAACATTTCTCAGGCAAACACAGCTTATTTTGTCTACCCTGTCCTTATGGAGGCTATAAACACGGCTAAGGAAGAGATGGTTACTATTAATATCCAATTCCTTCCACATCCATGAGGATCCACAAGACAGAACATGCAGCAGCAGTAGGGTTGCTCTAATTTATGGCTGATCCTAAGGGGGCACCTATTGTCACCTGAGACATCTTCACTCCTCTAAGCCATCTGCATGATGCTGGCAGGTATTTTGTAAGGCATAAGAAGGACCTTATTGTTCCAGATGACAGCCTCCACCTATGAACAGGCTCTAATAAAACACAGGAAAACATTTCTTCAGGAGTGCTGGCCCCAAAAGGGAGGTTCATCTGTATGCTGGAGTCTGCAGACTGTAACAATGCACCCGCTCCCGCGGCAGCATCCCTGGACATGCTGCAGTGGTGGTGTGTTTCTCTATTTCAAAGCAGCATGTTACTGTTTGAAAAAGTTCATTGGCCTTACAAAAAAAAAAAATGCTTCAGCTGGGTGAAATCTCTCTGGCCCTCTGTTATTTTTGTACTTGACAGCTTTCCCTATGGGTGAGGTTTCTTCCCTTCATTCAGACGCTTAACGGAAGTTATTAAAATTGCCACAAAGCTGTCTGTGAGCAATTTCTTTGTGTGAAAGAAAACAGACAGGAGGATGTTGGGAGGAATGTTTCATTTTGAATAACTCTTTTCATTCTGTCACTCTCCTTGTCTTCTTCAATCACAAAACAGAAGCAAGCGTTTAACTAATAAGACATTTGTGTAAAATTACTTTTTTTCTGGCCCTTTTTTATATTACAAGAATCTATAATGTTTTGCTGCATAAACAAAGAGGATTAAGAATTCCTGTATGTTTGAAAGTATATCTACCTGTTATCATTGTGCCCATTTAAATGATTTAAAGGAGTTATAAGAGCAGTATTTCATGTTGAATGAAATGCCTTTTATTCAGTCATTAGTGCACTGTGATGCTTACTTACCAACACCCTAAGCAACTAAATTCTCATGAGGTAAATTAGCCTTCGAGGGCTAATCAGAAACCAAACAGAAGCACTTTTGAAGAGGTACATATTTCAGGAGCTAGCTGAAGAATGGATGTTAAGAAGTAGTTCTGAACGCAAACTGCTCGAAGCAGAAAATAGTTTGTTGTCACCAGAAATGACTGTGAATACATTTTCCTGTCCTGTGAAAAATGTTGAAGCTCCAAGGAGCTCTCTGTGCCAAACTCATGCTCACTGGAGACATATCAAAATGTTTGTGTTTAGTTATTTATTTTCCTGAGAAATGAGGAAGGGATGTTGAAGAACAGAGAAAACCTGTGAGAGAAAATAGCTCAGTAGTTGAGTCCCCCTCCTTGCATGCCCTGTGGATGTTCTACTGGTTAGCAGGGGAGGGACTCTTACAACCTCCCCACCGTGTCTGTTACCTCTCTGAACAAACATCCATGCATGAGCATGTGTTGGGGTAGTGAAGTTGTGTCTCTGCCTGATCAGCTACAGAATGGGGAATTTGGTTTCTCATCCTCTTCAACAAAAGACCAGATCTTCTGGGCTGTGTCAGGAGGTGTGTGTATTAAAAAAAAAAAACAAAAAAAAAAACCAAAAAACCACCAAAAAAAACCCAGAACACATCGAAAGCTCTTGATAATTCATCAGAAAATTCAACTAGAAATGTTGAACATTCTCCAATCAAATAGCTCTGCTTTTTGCTGTGTTCAGCTCAGTGCCTAACTTTGCTGCTCCACGCTGGAACTGATGGCAGGATAGAGGACAAAAGAACTGCTTCACTTCCTATGACACTGCAGAGAGATTGAGGCACAGGAGGCAGCACTTTGAAAGCTTGGGATGAGTCCTGAGCACTCACTTGGTGATTCAGGAGGGCAACAGCACAAGGAAACAGATGACAGACCCTTCAGGACTTCTGGAGCAGGTCCCAGTGAGGTTAACATGTTCTACCTATGTTAAGAGATTTAACTATACAAACAAGGTGAAAGGGCAATAAACCTGTCAACATCAGGAGGAAAGGGAGATGAGTTAGAGTTTCTTCTCCTCTCCACAGCCCATCCCTTGGCTCCACAGCTTGTAGTTTGAGTCTCTATCCAGACACAAAACCCTCCTGGCAGGAAAACATCCTTTTGAGTCAGATCAGCTACTAGAGAAGGTAAAAACAAGTTGATGTATGGCTGAGAACTGAAATACCCTGAAGAGGATCACAGTGACTATGTGGGAAACTTACCATTAGATGGGCAAATTTCTTCTGTTGCGAGAGCATTCATTGGGGGGGTCTCTCTAGTCTAGGACCACTATCCCACCAGGAAAGTACAGAAATATGGTGGTGTTTTTCTACTTGTCTTTCCCCTTCCAATTCCCCTCCCAGAGTTTGGTGGTTTAATGAATCACCAGTGGGATCTGCTTACCTGATCGAAACCAGCAGTGGTCCCATGGCATTCTACAGTCCATTCTGCTACATTCAGTCACCAAATCATCTTTGTCCTCTGTCACATTCCTATTGGACTTGATCTAAACCACCAAGCTCATGACTTTCTGTTTTGCTTTTAATTAGTTTCTCTTAGTTCTCTCTCGCTTTTGGCCTATGAACATGGGAAAGATTTTGTGCCAGATTCCTGTTCAGTTCAACCCTCATCAATAAATACTATACAAGGAAAAAATTTACCAAAGAAAACTTACTCTGTTAGCACAAACATACACTCAAGTCAGACCCGCTCGGACAGGTGGATAAGGGGAGCGTACGTGACTGACTTCAGAAGGGTTGTTCCGGCAAGTGTCACGGCTGCTTGAATTTAAAATGTCAGAACCTTGCTCCAGTTACAGCTCCTGCTGGGCACCAAAGCCTGTTGAAAACCCCTAAAAGACAGCTGGAAAGGGAATATTGTAGCAAGTGTCAGTGTGTTTTAATTGACTGGTCTGAGCAAGGAAATCTACAAAATACCGAGAGGCCAAATCCTTGCCCTCAGATAGTTGGCTTCAGGAGAACTTGCTGGTGCCTTCAAAGTGTACGTCATGTGTCCCTGTTGTCTAAGAAGATAAGAGTCTAATGCAGCTGGTGAAGTTCAGCTTTGAGTTTGAGAGGTGTAGATCTGCGTTCAGCTCCACAGGTCAGGGGTTCAAACCTTGTTAACGACTCTGGAAGAAGCAAACGTCACACATCTATGGCAGAAATCAGCCCCAGAACTTTAACACCGGTGAGTTCTCAGTAATCTATTGAAAAGCAATACTGTGAAGAAGGGAAACTTTCTGCCTTTGAAAATGCAATCTCCATACTGTGCTGTATCTGAAAATGTGCTTTAGCAGTGGTGAAAATGTCACGTTACCACCAGCACTGACCTCATTACATTGGACAGACCTGCTCAAAGCAGATGGGGATCACTTGACATGATTCAGCGATGGGTGGAGATTCTCAAAATTCAGTGCATTTGAGGACTTTGGCTAGCTAGGCTTGAGCCAACCCACCACAGATGATGACTCCAATTTTCCTCAGTTATTTCTCTCTTCACAGTTGTTCATGACTCTGTCCTAGGGAAAAGAAAGAGTGTGGTGATGTGCTTTGCTCTGCAGGAAGAAGGCAGGAGAGCTAATACATGTCTCAGGTATGAAGATGAACTGTTGAGGAGCTAAGGCTACAAGCATGGGCAACATGGCTCAAGTCACCGATTCACAGAATTCACAGGATTGCAGGAGTTGGAAGGGACCTCGAAAGATCATCGAGTCCATCCCCCCTGCCAAAGCAGGTTCCCTAGAGGAGGTTGCACAGGTTGGTGTCCAGATGGGTCTTGAATGTCTCCAGAAAAGAAGACTCCACAACTTCCCTGGGCAGCCTGTTCCAGTGCTCTATAACCCTCTCTGTGAAGAAGCTCTTTCACATATCTACCAAAACATCTTGACTTTCCTTTCAATCAAAGAACCATGAGAGTTTCTATCCATAATAAAAAATAATCCATCAGGTATTTATTTGTGAGCTGATGCTACAGTGCTTTTTATATGTAACTGAAGAAGTCAGTGTGCAGTGATTACATCTGTCTCTCATTTCTCTCTATCATTTCTATCATTGCTATCATTTCTCTCATGCTGTTTCTGCCCATTTCCACATATGAAAAAAAAATTGCATTTGAGCTTCATTTTTTGTACTAATTTTGTAAAGAACTTTCTGTTATCTTACAGGGAACCAAGTGCTGATAGAGGATGGGCTAGGAAATAGCCAATAATGAGGTTCATTGGCAAAGATGGACAATGTGCGAGAGGGCAGCAGTAGCCAAGGGAAGTTGACAACAGGAAGAAGGGACTTTAGTGATTTGAAAAAAGATATGAATACTTATTCCTTGTGAAATGAGCAAATGTACTCTACTGTAAATCCTCTGCCATGATTCAAAAAGAAATGAGTGCTGTACCTTGAAGCAGAGCCCTTTAAAGAGTGAAAAAGATGCTCTTGCTCCCCTGAGGTTTACTTCAATAAAGTGTTATTTTTGGCTTGTGAAGAAGCTAGTTCCTTGCTCCTTTGCAGCCCTGCTCCCATGTGTGTACACACACTGTGCACAGAGAGGAATGCTGACACTCCCAAGTGGTGCATCGGCTCGTGACAGCACTCAGGGCACATAGATAATAGCTCATCTTTCAAGTGGGGGTGAAGGGTTAAAACAGAACCATAACCTGAGGGGGTTGTGTTTTTCTTTTGTTTTGATTTTTTTTTTTATGTTGTGAGAACCATCAGACACCAAAAAGAAATGAAAGAAAAATTCACTTCTGTCCCCAGAGATCCAACAGTCTAAACAGACAAGTGAACAAAAGGTGGGAGAGCAATGCCTGGAGAGGTGAAGCAGTGGCCCAAGGTCACTGCACCAGGGCAGGGCTAGCAGAGGAGGCAAAGCTTTCCTAGTTGCAGCCTATCCTTTTTCTATTTGTTGGATGGTCTTGACTTAAAATGTCATTTTCAATGCCAAGCTAGCAACTATAATTGCACTCAAGTCATCTTTATTGCATCCTTGTAGTTTACTCAAACAACCTCATAGGCACAGCACTTTATGGACCTTTAAAATGGCAGGTATCTGCTGTGGAAGCTCAGTTTAGACTTCGCTTAGCACTGTAAAGTAATGGCAGACAATAAACTAAAAAAGACAGGTGGGAGGGCTGTAACATTGAATGTGCTGATATATCAAAGAAAAGGTAATGAAATCCTACGTGTCCAGATCATCCTTCATCTGTAAAACAGGACAGTTCACAGCAAGGGAGGATTAGATTTAAATGCAGCTCTGCCTTACTAACATTTTTTGGCTATCTTCCCTTTTCTCTTGCCTGTGCTGTGATGACCAGTAGGCTTTTCCTACAAGAATTTTCCCTTTGAATTCAAGCTTAGTGAGTGAACAAGAAGGCTTTTATAACCTTTAAGGATAACCCAAATATAGGTCTAAAGCTAAGTGTTTAACTAGCTTCAATTTTCACAGAAGAGGATGAGGCTACATCTGGAAGTAAAGGTGGGCTACCCACTGACAGTGCAAGTATGCAGAAATGCATTAATAAATACAAAGGAAGAGTGCACACGGAGATTAATGTCCTGTAATACCAAAATCCAGGAGGATGAAATTGCATTCACAGTAGCAATTCTATACATTCATGCTGCAACTGTTGGAGAATACAGTGATGCAATTGAGAAAGAAGAAAGGAAAGGGGTAGAGACATCTTACTACACATATACTAAATGTTTTGGAATCAGCGTAAAAGCAAGGAACAAAGACATGGAGACAGGCAGAAAGTGGACTGAAAAACACCACACATTTTTCAGTGGTAGAGCATACTGTGGTGGCCAATAACTTCCTTTGATAAAGAGATTATACTCATGGGATTTCCCTTGTGTAAAAAATCAGAAACCATGTGAGACAGTGCCACGTGGGAAACTCAGTAAAATCAGAGAACACAAGGAGCAGTGCAAGAACTGCAAGGTGAAGAAGAAGGTTTTACATCAGTCTCAAGGAAATTACTGACAGTGTTTCTCAAGAATCCTTGCAATATTATGCACAGAAAATAAAGGAGAAACGGTAAAGAGAGGTAAATACCTCCCTTTACAAGATGGCTATAAGCCACACGTGTGACCGTGTGACTTGGCTGTGAAAAGGCAAACATTGTAGTGGGCTGCACTGGGAGAAGCATATCCAGTAGAAGCAGGTAAGTAGTGACACTGCTGTGCAAGACACTGGTCTGGCATCAGCAACTGCAACATTTTTCTATATGAAATGTAAATGTAAAATTCTGGCCATCCACCCTCAAGTGAGATTAATCACAAACTAACATGAGCAGGGAAGAGGAGTGGATAGAAGCAAGAGAGTGTTTTTTTTAGAAAAAGGACTCTTGCAGCCTAGCAAAAGAAAGACGGACAAGTGTATGACCAATGTCAGCAAATTTGTGAGGATGAGAAAATGCTCATCTGGTACTCAGCACCACAGAAGAGAAGATTAATGCAAGCAAAAGAACTGTCTCACACGACTAGCAAGAGGTACTCTTGAACTAGAAATTTCTAACCATCAGAGCAGTGAAGATCTGGAATAGTTTCTGAATGGGGCCGGTACAAGACTAGACTATTTTGAGGATGACGCATAATTTAGCTGCCTGCAACAAGGGATAGATACAATGATCTGGAGGATCCCTTCTCACCTGAGTTCCTCTTGGTTTAGGAGGAACAGGCAGTGTCATGGATACATGTAGGGAACTAATTTCCACAAGAACTGTTATTCAATACCCTTTGCTAAGGTGTTTTTGGGTTTTTATTCCCATGCTGACAGTGTTTGAATACTGGATGAGTGAATCTTGGATCTAATACCTTTTTGGAATAAGCTGCACACCTTTGTCCCCAGCCCTGAAAGCATGTCAGGAAGTACATCCCTGAGCATCCTGTCCTCCAAAGATATGTCTAAAAAAGCTGGATGTCACTGGGAGAAGGCAACACATCATTGAGGCTTTAAGGCAGGTGTGCAGTTCCAGGCAATGCTCTGTTTCAGTGTCTGCTGTGGGGAAGAGGTAGTGTGTGAAGTACAGAACATAAACTGTGGGTCAAGCACTGCCTTTCCGGTAACAAAGAGATTTGCGCTCCATCAATTCTACGAAGACCTCTGGTCTTTAATCCAATAGCTGAGGATCCCAAACATCTTGCTACTGTAACTCACTAAATCTTCATGACTCCCTGGGTCAGAAATGCAACCGTGGTTATCAGAATTCAATAGACCTCCCCTTCTTTACACCAGGATTTGGTCTGGCCACACAGACATCCTGTAGCTTTTTGTTTAGACAATATATTAATTTGGATACAGCATTTATCTCTGCAGATTAACAAAGTTATCAGTTACCTGAATAATGCAATATGAAAGGGAAATACAATTTCATTTAGAGATCTAGAGGGATAATTTAGTGTTCCAAACTCTAACCTCTTGACAGATAAAAGGTTACGCTACTCCTTCATTTAATAACAGATCTCTCCTAGATGCATCAATCTCAGTTAAGTAACTAAATAATTAAATGAAAGAATTATAATATAGCAACTTCCCACATAGCACTATGATATTTATAAGAAAGTAATATCTAAATTATTTCAACCTTTAGTAAATCTATAAATATCGCTTTCAGAAGTAGACACTGAGATTTTCTCCTGTGAGCTGGAATCAGTGCACTGCCATTCCAATCCTCCCCAGCATTTGGGCTTTGGATTTCTCTCTCTGCAAGGAACTACTAAAGATAATCAAAGCCAGGTTTATGATTTTGATTATTGATATTAATTGTATACAGAGGCTCAGGGCATATTTACAGACATATTTTAAGATTTTCCTAGTTAAAAAGATTATCATCTTGTGGCAATATGACTGTCCTTTCTGTGACATGTAGTAAAGAGATGCCAGATCTGTCTGAATCCCATCCCAGAAGCAAGAGCTTTGGTCTTTCTAGAACTCCTGATCTCATTATGCAATGCCCAGTTCTCAGACAGGTTGTGACATAGATGTTCCCCAGAGGTCTCCCTCAAAGTCTACTACAAAAGTGCCTGGGGAGACAGAGTGACTTGCTGAAATTGGCAATGCATCCAAACACTTTGAAGGCCTGGGTTGCACGCTGAGCAAAACCACCCTGAATCCCAGACCAGTTGTGTCTAAGTGAGGGGGAGTGACCAGTAGGTCAAGAGAGGTCCTTCTCCCTATCTATTCTGCCCTGGTGAGACTGCACCTGGAATATTGCTTCCAGTTTTGGGCCCCTCTGTTCCAGAAGGACAGTGAACTCCTTGAAAGAGTCCAGCGCAGGGCCACCAGGATGATGAAGGGAGTGAGAACAGGCTGAGGGAGCTGGGTCTCTTCAGCTTGGAGGAAAGGAGACTGAGGGGTGACCTCATTAATGTTTATAAATATGTGAAGGGTGAGTATCAGGAGGATGGAGCCAGGCTCTTCTCAGTGATGGCCAGTAATAGGACAAGGGACAGTGGGTCCAAGCTGGAACAGAGGAGGTTCTATGTGAATATAAGGAAAAACTTTTTCACTGTGAAGGTGACAGATCACTGGAACAGGCTGCCCAGAGAGGTTGTGGAGTCTCCTTCTGTGGAGATATTCAAGACAAATCTGGACATGTTCCTGTATGATTTAATCTAGGTGATCCTGCTCAGGCAGAGGAGTTGGACTAGATGATCTTTCAAGGTCCCTTCCAGCTCCTAACACTCTGTGAATCTGTGATTCTGTGATTCTGGTTGAAATCTAGACTCCTGACAAGCACTGTCTAAAGATTGTAATGATACCTTGGTCCTTAGTTGGGAACTTTGGGAGAGTCCAGAGTTGTAGAAACAACTGTGAAGCCCTTATTTTGTAAGAGTATGATGTTAGGGTAGAGAGTGATTAGGCCAAGCCTTATTTCCAGCGATTCTCTTAAACGGTGCTGCCAATAGTGGCACAACACTTATTTGGAAGGATGTGAATATGTTTTGGTGTTTATCTGAAGGCAACACTTGAAGAAGGAGTAGCATCGCTTCAGAAACAGAAGGTGGTAGCTGCTGGATATAAACAATCACTTCTTATCATGCTATTGAACACTTATAAATTTTGTCCTTGTTTAGACCTGCTGACCTAAAAAGTTCATATAAATAAAAGTCATTGCTTTAGAAGTCTTGGAAGGCTTAGAGAGTCCCTTGGCAACTGATGGTCATTACCAAAAGAAGATAAGATAAATTCTGAAATAAAGAGTTCTGTTCATTGACATCAAGGATTCTATTCTTCAGTGTGCTGAGTGGAGGTGTGTTAGTGCTTTGCATCTGTTTTGGCCAAGGTTGAGGGGACTGAAAGCAAAGCAAAGAAAATAAACAATTATATTGTATCTTGAGCTTAGAGCATCTATAAAAAAACCCAGCCTACTGCTACAGTGACACAAAGATCCCCATCTTGACTAGGAGCTGCTTGTTCCTCTCAGCAGATAACCAATGTGTTTCAATAATAAATACCTGATTTAGCAACATGCTAATTTATGATTGTCTGAGTTATATATTGCTAAAAGACATCCTGCATTCAGGAAATGAGGATGGAAATGAAGTGCTCCTGCCTGCCTGTGGCATTTCCTTTCCTTTCCAGGATTTAAACTTCTCTGGGTTAGTATCAAACAACATCTCTGCAGTCTTTTGGTTCTCTGCTCAAAGCTGGGTTTCAGACTATATCCCAGGAAACACTAAAAGTTTTAAATTCCTGTTGAAAGGACACGTGCAGTGAGAGTCTTAACACCAACTCAGGTCAGGCACTTCTTTGATTCTGCTACAAAAGAGGGAAGCCGTGAGCTGCAGTTCCCACAGAGTTATTCTGTGTTTATCTCCAAAGAGGTATGGCATTTGAAGCTTAATAATGAGCAACTATCCTCCTAAGTAGACAAAGCTAAATGCAAATTTCATGGCAATGCAAATGCAGAATCCCCATTTCATGCTTGGAAGAAGGGGATGGCTTTGTATGACCTGATCTGCTTTCAGAATCTTCCTGAACTGGTAGGTCTGATTTGATCCAAACCAGCTGCTTCTGCCCTTGATGTCTTCTTGCTATTTCTGTAGTTCTTCCCTGGAAACTGATCCTCTGCCCTCCCCTGTCCCCCATCACTGACTCTATTTCAGTGTTTTGTGAAGCTCCTTCTTCCTTCCCATGGGGTTCATTTAGGAGCCCACATTATTAAACTACTATTTTTGGACATGCCAGACCACTCCAGCCTTTATAAATTGTCATGTCTCCCTATCTACAGCATTAACATCTCTACTGATCTTCTGATCTCAAAGCATTTAAATACTTCCCATAGGGGAGATTCCCATAGGTTGCTTCCCATAATTGCTTGGATCACAGGTTGTAAGAGAGGCAACAGTCACTTGAGGTGATTCATGCTACTCTGCTGAGATCACACCTGCAGTCCTGTGTCCAATTCTGGTGTCCCCAGTATAAGAAGGATATGGACATGTTGGAGAGAGTCCAGAGGAGGCCACAGAGGCCTCTGCTGTGAAGTCAGGTTGAGGGAGTTGGGGTTGTCATGCCTGGAGAAGCAAAGCCTCCATGGAGACGCTATTGTGGCCTTTCAATACTTAAAGGGAGGCTACAGGACAGCTGGAGAGGGACTGTTTACTGTACTACTAGGACCAGGGAGGATGGGTTTAAGATGAAGGGTAGTAGATTTGTATTAGATATTGGGAAGAAACTGTTCCCCGAGAGAGCAGTGAGGCCCTGGCACAAGTTGCCCAGAGAAGCTACAGCTTCCCCGTCCTTATCAGTGTTAAAGGCCAGGTTCGATGGGACTTTGGGCAACCTGGGCTAATGGGGGATGTCCCTTTCCACAGAAGGATGCTGGAACTAGTTGGACTTTGAGGTCCCATCCAATTCAAAGCCTTCTGTGGTTCAATGATCCTATGAGGTCTCCTACCCAGAGTAGCTCATGCAGAGCAGTGTGAAACTCTCCTCACCTAATGCACAGTGCACTCTTCTAAAGCCCTCCTTTCACTTTATCCAGGGCAACGCCATGGCCTTGAGTCAAACTGCTCTTCAGTAGCCATGAATACAGTCTGGGTCCTCTCACCACAGTGCATTTATTCCCTCTAAGTGAGCAGTGTGTGTGTGAGGTACTGTCTTGATAACTATTCCTCTTAATAAATTATTGATGAAGTTTCTCTTTGACAGATTGCAAAGTCAGGGAGCCCTGGGCAATTCTGCTCCTCCCCTAAAATGTTCTAACATTTGTATTTATCTGAAAAACATATGCATGTTTTTCCTGATGACTTTGCAGTTATTGTAATTGTCTTCTTAGGAACACAAATACTTTGACTTCCTGCAGACAGGAAAACAGCACACACACACCACTGCAAAAAATCTTAAGCTACTCAGTTTTGATGATGCTTTCCTCCTGTTTGTATGAGCCAGCTTTGTACATGCTCAGTTGTCCACTCTGCAAGAACTCTATATAACCTTCCAGCAAACCACAGAAATGATTCATTGGCCTTGGCAGATGTCTGGGAATTGGAATTGACAAGTTTTATTCAGGAAACCATCCCCACATGCCTGTGTGATACCAGAAACTCTTTGAGCACTTTCTTGAGTCAGCTAATCCATCTAAAACACCAAACAGGGTCCAATGCTTTTTAAGGCTTAAAAGCATTATGTATAATTAACAGATGTGTGCAGAATGTGTTGTGATTCTCAAAGGAGAGGTCAATGCCAGCAAGACTGACATTGTTACTGGTTTTATTATTACACCTGGTTCCCACTGGGAGCATGCAGTATTAAACTAGGGTAGGACAGAATTTCATGGGCTGTGTTTCTGTACAGCTACGTATCTGAGAAGCTGAAGAGCTTGGGGTCCTTCAGGTTTTATAAATGCAGGAAGTTCTCAGGACAGTAGGAAAACATCATTTTAGCAGAGTTTTCCCAAATACAGGCTCAAATTTACCACCTGGGAGCCAGCATGGCAGATGTGAGTTTCTTGGCAGCATGCCCACCCCAAGTCATCCTTGTACATCTTAGACCATTAAAAATATGAGGCAGAGCCATATCTCTGCTGGAAACTGAGTTCCCCAGGCACACTCTCACTACAGTAAGTTGCCTTGGAGGTCTGTTAGCAGCCAAAACCCGACTTATCTCTAGAAGCAGGCTGAGTAGCCTTCAAACAGCAATTGAAAATATATTTTACTGATAGCAATACTGCATATAGCACTTGCTGTCTCAGCCACAACAAAGGTTGAGTTGAATTCAGGGAAATCTGCAGTGCTTGAGCCAAACAAGCAGGCTCTGCTGAACCCATGCCCATGCCCAGGTTATGTCATGTTTGTAGGGCTTTATTGATTACTGGAAGTTGGTGTGGAGTTTTAAGAACAATAGGTAACCATCAAACTTCATATTCTTTCCAATATTTCCAAAATCATCTTTCTAAAATTCTGTATCCATTTATTTTGCCAAAAATATTCTAATACCCTAATATTCCCTTTTAAGCCAGCACAATCCCCTGCCATTTCCATATTTAACTTCAACATTATTTTTATCTGGTCTGTTTTGCACTTCTACAGACAGGTAGAACTTTTTTAGTTCTCTTTGAAAGCTGCAAATGCTCCACTGACAGTCAGGTTTTGTGCGGGGTTTAACCTCTGGCTTCATGGAGAGACTTTCTTCAAATTCCCCCAGGAAAGGGGTGTAGAAAGGAGTATCAGTGGTAAAAAGCAGGTAGAGGCTGGAAGATGGTCAACACTTACCAGCTGTGTTTCTGTGAGTGGTCATATATATTCTTACCTGAAGCATTCAGAGCTGTCAATGACAGTCCTTTGATGGTAAGAACTTGCACCTTTAGGGTTTGGTTTTTTTTTAATTTGACAAAACTTTTATCTCCATAAATCATCAGATATCATACCCCAATGTCCTCACACCATAAAAACACAAGCAAGTTTCCTTTTAGTTCTACTGTCCCACCGGGCTAACCCTCATTCCAGAATATGAAGTATCACAGAGTTTATGTAACACGATTGTTTCCCCTGTATTTTCACTATTACCAATACAGACTTTTAAGCAAAATCTAAATAGATTAACCCATATTTTCTACTTTTTCTTCCATACCTAGTGATCTGTCTCAATTCTAGATTTATGGATAAAAATGAAGGGTATCTATTGACCCCATTTTGGTTTTACATACCTCCTTTGCTGCCTGAGACCTACATTTACAACTTTAATCCAGAGTGAACATATAGGAAAACATTGCTGATAGCTACAATGGATATTTCTAATCCATCTCCATCAAAGGCACACGTAGTTCACCCTCCTTAATCCTAAATTACAATCATTTTCTACATACCTGGGAAAGACAGTTAATATTGAAAATAAACTGACTGGTGTGCCCCAAGACAACATCTGTGGTAGCAATTACCTTCCCAGTGAGGTAATCCTTCCATTCAGCTTTTAAAAGTTATGGTTTTCATTGCCAGGGTCTTTAGAGGTCTTCAGTCAGGATTATGAGTTTTCAGGAGTCTTGTACTCTAGTTGGGATCTCTTTATATAGCTTTTTATTTTTTTCATTACCAGGTAATGTTTTTTTAAGACACCACCAAAATGATTGTGCAAAGGACGCTGACAGAAATGGGACCTCATATGCCCCCTGACCCATTACAGATACTGGAAAACAGTGTTTACAGTTATCTCTAACCATAAACACAGTTTCCTGGTCCTGATGTTGGGAACAAGGGCCTTATTTCTGAAGCTAATATTGTTAAGATTAATCTGAATGAAATCCCTCTGTCTAGATATCTCAAAATAAGATCTCTTCTCATTTATTTGACAGGTTTTTGAGAATAGTTTCTTAAACTTTCCGGACCACAGAAAGGTCTCACAGCCCCAGTTGCACCTCACCCTTGCATGCTCCTTGTGAAGGATTTGTAAAGACAGCAGAGATGTGCAGACCAGCTGTGCCTCAGACTTCTGGGGTCCTACAAACCACAGATGGGGGAACTGCTGGAACTGAACCTCATAGGCGCATGCCAAACAGATTGAATGGCAGCAAACACTGAATGGCAGGCTTGTCCCCCAAGAATTTGCAGCCTGAAACACAGATACTTAATTCTAGGGACATTTTCTAATCTGGAAGAGTGATTTCATGCTAGTTTTGTGCCTCAATATCCTTAATCATGGTATGTCAAATGGTGGGATGGAATATAGCACAGAGAACACGGTGACCCATGCTGGTACTGCACACAACAGTGAAGCACTGTGGAAGATGCCAACTGCAGTCTGGCAGCCATAAAGCTGCTCAGGCTGTGGTCCTGCTGACTTTTCTTGCATTTGCATAGGACATACTAACTCAGATGCTCACACATCTAGACTATTTCTAGTTCTGGTACTACCTTGATCATCAGTGCCTTGGGGCTGTAGGGCCAGTTGGTGCACAGCATTTTAGCAATTTTTAATGATGTTCATGAAAAACATGCTCCTGTCTGGTAGGTATGTAGTGTTATTTTGCAAGGATGTCACAAAGGACTTCTAGAAACTTATAAATTTAAATTTAAAACAGCTTGACTGCCTGTTTCATTTCCACAGTGAGCTATGGAGCAACTACTTACCATCCATCAAAACATTTCACTTTCTGGGACAGAGCTAAAGATGTCACACAGAAAGAGAAGATTTTTCCTAAAAAAGCCACACTATTTTTTTTTTCTTACATCATGTGTGCTCCAAAAGAGCATAAACAGGGCAGAAGTAACAGGCTTACGTGTTTTCTAAGGGATCCTGCTCTGCATTCTTTTGTACTGAAAAGCCATATCTAATACCTGCATAACAAAACCATCAACTATTCTATTCAACCCATCCCTAAGAAATTATGCCATTTTGATGTCTAAAAGTATACTAGGACCTCTTGTTACCAGAGCCATAAAATGCCTTGGATTCTTTGGGTTAAAAGATATTTAAAGACCACCTAGTCCAAGCCCTCTACCATGGGTAGGGACATCTTTCAGTCCAACCTGACTTTGAACACTTCCAGTCATGGGGCATCTACAACTTCTCTGGTCAACCTGTTGCAGTGTACCACTACCTTCATCGTATCACAATATAGGAGTCTGTCTGGCCATGTTTCTCAACAACACAATTGGGTGAAGACTATGAGCAGACTTGACCTTATCTATCCAGTCTACTCCCACCACTTCTTCCTGTACCTTCAAACTCATAGAGATGATGCAACTTAGAGTTAAAAGACTGGGAACTTCCCAAGGACCATACGACTTTCAAGGGTATCTGGACAACTATGTTACTCCTGCATATGAATGAAGTTGGTAGATTTGGTCAAGAATAAGGGACAAAGGAGTGGATGGTTCCTCTCTGGGTCATCAAATACAAACACTTTTAACCATCACTGACAACACTGTAAATCTGGTCCATCATCCGGTCAAGCTCTATCTTGAAATCATCTAGATTTCTATTCCTCCATCGCTTTTACTAGTGGGGAAGTCTTGTCCAAAACTAACAGACAGCTGTTCCAGCACTTCTTTTATTAGGCCTCCTTCAATGGTTTATACCCATGCTTCATCTCATGTTATATGGAATGATCACCTCTCATTTGTTAAACTAAGCAAGTTAAATGTAAGATAAAATGGCTTTAGATTAGAGATCAGACTTCTTGTCTCATAGAATTGCACAGCAAACCTCAAGCACCTCTTCCAAACCATGCTTGTTGTTCTAGATATAGAGGATTGCCATTGTGCAGTGAAGTATTAAAGACAGAGGTTTGCTGATTCCTGTGGGAAAATACCTCTCCTGCTATACCACTACTGGAAATTTCTTATCTGCAAAGTCCCTGGCTCACAGTGATTATCTTCATCTGAATTCTCTCCTCCCCCAGCCATGCTCTCTTCCAGTCACGTGAGACTATTCCCAATCCAGCAAGCTTTTTATAGTTCCTGATATTGGGGTTGGATTTTATGTGCTGTTTTTTTCCAGCATTCTACACTGGAGATTATTCAGTCCCCTGAGTGTGCTGAGGTCTCTGGACTTGGCTCTAATCTGGATTATGACTACTTTTTGACCTGTACTCCATTCTCCTGATCACCTGAATTTTACAAGAAATACTGTATATTTCTCCTCATCAAAACAAGAAACTCAATGCTCACTTAATGTTTTTTTCTAGGGCTTTAGTCCCCTCCCAATCATACTGGCCCTGCCTCTTTTCTTCTTCCTCTCAATAGCTAGACACCTTTCACTACCTCACATTTCTTTCATCTGTCAGAAATAACTCAGTTTAATTTCTGGAATTTCTCATCCTGTTGACAGCATTAACAGAATGAATATTTTGCTAATGCCCTGAGAAGATGGTACCAATTTGCCTTTCTTATTCAAGTTGGATTATAGGAGTGATTTGCTAAAAGTGAATAAACAAGAACCCTTTACTTGTAAACAGAACTTAATTGGTAATGGAATAATTTAGAGATAACATCACAGTGACCTTCTGGTGTAGAATTCACCATCAATTTCATGCTCATTGATCCCACTTAATTTCCATGGCACGCAGACCACAGCTCCCATCAGACCTCTGGAGCCCACCACAGAAAGGTCACTACATTTCACACATGCATTTAATTTAACATCCCTCACAAGGGACTGTCCAACTTCATTCTGCCATTTCCCTGTCTTCCACCTTACATAACCTGCAAGCTCCAGTGAGCAACAGAGGAGCAACTCACCCATTTGGTGTATGGACACTGTCCTCACCACAGGGCTCTTAGAGGTCACTGTGTCCACATTGAGATAAAATGGTTGTGCTTTGCTCCAGTTTAATCATGTCTCTCAATTTTGTGAGCATTAAAACCATCCAAATACTTTCACGTAAGTCTAACTGACAGATTTTTTGTGAGTAATGAAAAGAAGTAGGGTAAAATTAAATACCTCTAAAATGTTTTGTCAAAGCAGTTCCAACTCTGCTTTGCACCGACAGACAAATAAGATGCATATGAAAATAAAATCACCAATGAATAACACATATCTTCAGGAGAGCATGTAAAGTCAGGAAGATTGTCTTTCCCATTTATGAGTTTAAAGCATGAATAATTTAGCAACATACTGGCACACTAAATATTTATTTGTGGTACTTCTCTGAGCAGAAAAAGATTAAAACAGGCTCCAAAACCACAATTTACTTTGACCATAAATCTATAAATAGGAGATTTGAAAACTGGCTTGAGGGGTTTAGGAGCATGTATCTCAGTTGCAGTAGGTTTTATGAAACTAAATCCATGAGTGTATTCTGGAAACATCCTGTCTGGTTCCTAGATACTTGCACTGGTTTGTCTTGATGTGACTTGCTACTTTTGACACTCTTTGAACACAGTATGTGCCAGTAATTTGGAATCAGCACTTGAAAAAAAGACACATCAGCTGCATTTGCCTTAATTATAAATATATTTCATGCAATTAAAATTTAAATCCCCCATACTTGACTAGGTTTTCTGAAATTGGGTTAAGAATCTGTGCATTTGTTTTACTGTGTACAAAGCAAATCATGATCAGCCCTTCCTGGTATCAACCTCTGGAGAAATTGGTGAAGGTGGAAAAAGAAGGTAGCAGCATCTATTTGCTGTAAAGAGGGAGGAAGGAACATGACAGTGTATTTCAGTGACAGTGGTAGCACCTCTGGAAAAGCAAACAACACCTAAAAACCCTCAGGCAGCTCAGTGTGTCTGTTTTCTCTGTTCTCAGGTGTCCATGTGTGAAATGGTACTTAGACCCCTAAACCTCTAAGTTACTGTTCTGTATCGATTTACAGCAGAGCAGGAAGTAACAGGTCAGAGTGGACAACATGTTCAGGCACAGACCCACTTTTAAGGACCTGGATTTTTAATTCCTACACCATGTGTTTAAGACGAAGCTGTAATTTTAGCCAGAGACAAATGGCACAGGTAAAGCTGTAGAGAGATTGTATTTTAAATACAGAAGAACAAGATGCCAGAGCTATAACTGAGCATCTAAGTGTTTGTTTTCTGAGTCATATAAGGGGTCCTTTTTCAAGGAGCTTTCTCCATATTGTTCATTTTGCAGGTCCAGTTCTTTAACAAGCTGGTCGTACTGTTTACCTCTGCAAAGCGGTACGATGAACACAATTTCAAGCTGGTGAATCATCTGCCTGCATCCTGTAACACTGCATTTAAAAAACAGTTTCTGCCAAATCTCCCATGCAGGAAAAGTATCTCGTGGGCCTAATAGTGTGCCTGTGGCAGAGTCTGGGGAGCCCGGGCTTCAAATGAAATGCTAGTTCCCATGAGGGGCACAGAAATGTTGAAGTTAAACATTAGAGCAGGCGTGTAGAAACCGTGGGATGGCTGTGTTGGGTTTGCACAGCCAGGTTCTGGTAGCAGAGGGGCTACAAGGGTGGCTACTATGAGAAGCTTCTAGAATCTTTCCCCATGTCTGACAGAGACAATATGAGCTGGTCCCAAGATATACCCAGCACTGGCCAAGGCTGAGCCTATCAGTGACAGTGGTAGCACCTCTGGGATAACAGAGTTAAGAAGGGAAGAAGCTGCTGCAGAAAAGCAACTGGAGAGAGGAATGAAATTATGTGACAATGACAACTCTGCAGACACCAGTTTGTGAAGAAGGAGGGGTGGGATGTGCTCCAGGCACAGAGCAGGGTTTCCCCTGCAGCCCATGGAGAAGACCATGGTGAGAGAGGTTGTCCCCCTGCAGTCCATGGAGGACCCCATGCCAGAGCAGATGGAGACACTTGAAGGAAGCTGTGACCCTGTGGGAAGCCTGCACTGGAGCAGGCTCCTGGCAGGAGGAAGGAGCAGCAGAGACAATGTCTGATGACCTGACTTCACCCCCCCAGACAGGCTTATGGTGACATTCAGCCTGCGGTGCCCCACTCCATCAGTGGACTTCAACCCTTAGGTCCCAGTTGGAAAACAGAGGCAGGAGTGTTTCCCTGCTGCACGGGAATGTTGTGAGAGCAGAGAAATCCATTACAGACAGATTGCAACGTGCTCAGATAACAACGGTTCAATAAATGGAAAATGTCTCACACAAGACTGTCAGCTCCTCCACTGATCCTCTCCAGAGCAGAGGCTGGTAATTACAGCCCTGTACATTAAATTAAATGGTGAGTTTGTCCAACAAAGCACAAGTTAAGTAATTTTTACTTGTTCTTTATAAGATTTGAACTGAATACATTTGTGTTCAAAGGACAATACCTTAACCCACTGCCTTAAGTGTTTTCTAGTCTTAGTGTCTTGCTTTAGTTACAACTCAAATTTTCATCACTCTGAAGCTTGTACCATTGTCTGGCCACATGTGTAAAAGCTGATTTTTTTTCCACCACTTTGCCTGCTGGTAGGTGACCGCGTATCTGAAATTAGAATCATGGCCTTTGTTTACTATTCTGAGTATAAATTTTTCCTGCTTGAATTCTCTCTTTATTCTTGACATGGTTTCAGGCTCTTTAATTATTCAACACAATGAATATTTTCATCTTCACTTCATAACTTTGTATATTTTAATTTCTTCTCTCTTTATAGAGAAAAAAAATTAAAATCATCATTTGTTTTTATGTTTGGAACAAGAAGTCTTCTGGGAGCTCAAGAAAAAGTTCATCTTTCATCTGTAGGTGAAAACAAGTGGCTGTCATGAACTAATCAGCAGCACACGCTAATGCCAGCCGTGTTCACAGTGGGACAGATTTCCATACGCTGCCTTCGAGCCTTTACTTCTTGCACAGCTGTCTCCAGTTGGATGAGCTAAAGGCACTTTCTTCAGCATATTAATGTGATAGGTGGTGGTTTTTATGGATTTTCTTGATACTGTGGTGCATTCCAGTGTGGGAAGACGGTCATGGTCCATGTACTTTCACACACAGCCGTGCTTTGGGCACCCAGGTCTGTGGTAGCTTCTGAAGGAGTGGAATCATGCAGGATGACAGCTACTGATAGAAGAAGGAAGTGTTGTTCACCTCCATCATGAGCAGTACATTGAGCTCCCCAGGCCCCTCCTCCCATTTCTAGCTGTGACCTTTCTCTGTCCATTTCCCATGGGAACAAGAGCCTGGCCCAAGCCCTGCACATCTGTATGGGTGGGGTATCAAATCCATACAAGGAGAGCCAAGAACCTGTGCTCTCCTTCTTCCTGCTCATAGTGGCACTGTCTTCTGCCATCTAGATTCATAGAATCCTTTAGGTTGGAAAAGAGTCCAACCATAGCAGACATAGCTGCAAAGTCCAGTCCCAAGCTGCTGGTGACTTTACTTACATAAATACTTACATATTTCCAAGCTCCAGGCCTCACAATGAGGCTCACAAATGACCCTTATGAGACAGAGACTTTGGGACAGTTTCTTGTTGGCCCCAAATTTTGTGTTTCTGTTGGGTGGTGCCTTTCCGTGGGAATGTTTCCTAATACATTCATACCTCTGAAAGCTGTACACTTTGAATATTTTTCTCCAACTCTTCACATGTTCTTGTACCTGAGCTGGTGGGCTATTGATTTCTGAACTCTAGATCTCACTCTAGAATACATATCCAGCATCAGAGAAAGAGGCATCAAAAACCTGGGATACTTATTACCTAGGTTTCCATTTAGAAATCAGGCTCTACAATGCATTACTTCGGGTGAAAAATAGTTTCCTTTAATATTTATCTTTCTCCATTTTGGGCATAGACATCCCTTCTTAAGGGCAAGCTGGATTTTGTAGAATGGCTAACTGCTAATGTATAGAAAATTAATACATACAGCACTGACTGAAGAATAAAGAATATTAAAAAATGAACGTAATCAACAGGAAATCAAGTCCTAAGCCACAGTTTGCTGTATAAAAAAATACTCCTGCTTATAGAGGTAAATGTATTTTTTGCCTTAGTTTATGCTGAAAAAAAACTACTGCAAATTATCTACATCAGAGTGATAACTCTTCTTTGGTAGTAGGCGAGAACTGGTTAATGAAGCTTTTTATGGCATTCTGGGAACACAAGATGAGGAGAATTCTCAGAAGTTTTTAGTGAAAGATGAACCAATGACAAAGATGTAAGTGAAACCCACAGCCCACAAGTGCCTTTCATCAAATACTGCTCAATCAATACAATGCTAAACAAAATTTAGACTGCTGGGGTAAAAATAACACACTCAAGATCACTTTGGAAATTGAACTAAAAATAATGATTAAGTTTTGCCTTGGTATCAGATGGTTTAATTATTCTTCTTCTTGTATCTTTTTTGGTTTGTTCAGCTGCAGACCTCTGCAGGAGGGGACCACAGAGGGAAGAAGAGAATATGCAAGCTGCTTATACCTTTGAAGAGGAAATTCCCAGCCCTGCGGCCCTCCCCAGCTTACCTGCAGCAGAGCATTGCTCAAGGCAACAGGATTATGCTGTTGGAAGGAGCTGGAGGCTTGAGCTTTCCAGATATGACATCTGTTCATTTTTGTGAAAGTTATAACTCTCTGGTAGTGTTCAAAAAGCAAAAATATATCTGGCACTTTAGTCACCAACTAAACCAGTTGTTGGGGGAGACTGCTGGGAGCAAGAAGATGGACGAAGTTGATTCACCACAACCTCTGCCATAGACATGTGGGCTATCTCCTTCTTGATTAGCTCATCAGAAGGAATAAGAGCAGCAAAAGTGCAGTGGCTCTGACACTTTTCAGCCCACTCCTGTTCGGTTGCATCCTGAACCTGCCTTGGGATGTAGATGGCTTGGCAGTGGCTGTTGATGAAAATGGTTTCATAACACGTGTCTTTGAAAAGAGTAACAGAGAGGTATCTAAGAAGGAAAGATCTGATCTGCAGAAAAAAATGCAATCTAGTTATTTTAAAAGAAGTTAGAAAGGAGAAACCTTAGTCAACATATGTATGATGGGGTCTCACCACCATCCAGCTGAGGGGCTATCAGCAAAAAACACATGGACCCATTAGAGAGACTCCAGTGGGGGACCACAAAGTTGATCAGAGGGTTAAAACACCTCTCCCATGAAAACAGACTGATACAGTTGGCATTCTCCAGCCTGGAAAAGAGAAGGTCCCAGGGAGATCTTATTGTGATAAGATATCTTTAAATATTTAAAGAAGGCCTATAAGGAAGGTACAAAAGTGGTTTTTCCACCTCACAGTGGGAATTCAGACAAAATACAAGTTAAATTTCTCTTTGTGATGCTACCACTGGCAGTATATTTTTAACAAACTAATTAATATAATAATAATAATCAACACATTTTTAATATGTGGGGGGGACACCAACTTCACCATGGTATTCTCCACAGGCTGCAGAGAATCTTCTCTCAGTGCCTTCTCCTCCCCCCTTCACTGACCTTGGTGTCTGCAGAGTTTCTCACACCTCACTCACTTCTCTGGTGGCAAAATGTAGCTGTTCGAGTTTTTCTATCTCTAAAATGTGATTCCCAGAGGCCTGTGACCAGAGCTGACTGGTATGGTCTTGTCAGCTATGGAGTTTGGCCTTGGGATCCCAGCTGGTATTTAGTCTGTCCAACCTCAGAGAAGCTTCTAGCTGCTTCTTGCAGAAGCCAGCCTGTAAAAACACAACACTCAGTCTGCTACTGTTACAGGCATCTGTGTCATACAACCAAATATTTACTGAAAGATTTTATCTTTTGAGATAATTATATTCCTTTTTACTTTTGAATATCCCTGAGGCATTTTTAACTAGTTTTTGTTTACTTTGCTTTAAAAAGAATGCAAAATGTGAAGTTTTTTATGCATCATAGATATATTTTTTATTGCTTGTTACTTCCTCATGGGAAACAGGAGCTGTGTGTAAGAAGGAATGTTAAAATTATCTGCTCTAATAATAGGACCGTGTTCATTCTTATCACAACATCACAGGAATTTTGGAGACTTTATTACAGTTACAACATGCCAAACTCAGTCCACTGACTTAATATTGGAATGGATTTCTTAAATATTCCAGTATATGCAAATGCATTAGGGAATTAAGTAGTTTTAGGCATAATCTGCCAGATAGCACAGATGCTAATGCAATGTTTCAGCTCCTAAGTGTCTTCCCTCTGGTACAGTCTGTACTCTAATAACTTCCATTTGACCAACCTGCTGATATAAGATTGTGATATTTTAAATTGGTTTTCAGTGCTCCTAAAATTTTACTTATGTAGCTCTCCACTGATCATTTGATAATAAATCTCTATATGTGTATCACATTTCTGTAGGTAAATGCTAAACAAATTTAGCTCTTGTCCAAAACATTCATCTTCCCATCCCACGTCCCCTAATTGATTCATCTCTGTAAATTGTTATAGTATAAGATAGTTTCCCTATCTACTGAGGTTTCTCATTCATTGCTTTATTTGAAGTGGTACTTTCTATTTATTTATTTATTTAAATTATTCTTTATTTATTTTGATCATCATTGCCTTTGTGGAAGTCACAATGACAAGAAGATTCTGCATAGGTTGGGTTCATGTTGCTGCTCTCACCACCTGGACCACATTCACATGAGTTGACACTGAGTTGAAAAACGTCTCAGAAGTTCAGAGCATCCAAAAATCATCAAGTTTCTTGAAGATTTGGAAAGAAAAGGCAGCTTTGTTTACATGTGGAAAGGGAGACAGGACCTCAGTGGCTTCTGGCCGCTGCCATTAGAATAGAGATGAAAGTACTTGTCTGCAAATACAATGTGTGAACAGTGGAAGGTAGTGGGCCAGCTGGTATCTCTCTGGTGAAAAGTAGGAGATGACTAAACCAAGGATGGGCCCTGGGGAACACAGAAAGGCAAGTGAAGAGTCTTATATCTGATGGGGTACAGAAGAGAAATTGCTTGAAAAATTAATAAAGTTAAAAGAACAGCAGTGATGGAAAAAATATATTGTCAAGATCATGTGGAGGCTATTATTGGGCAGTTGCATTTGCCAAGACCATAGCAAAGGTTGTTATAGGACTGTATGAGTGGAGATAAACCTTTCTATCCCCTCTAATCAGCCTCTAGGTTCTGTTTGATTTATTTTAATTTTTTTAATGTTTCAACTAAATGCATTTTTTCAGCTAAAATCCACCTTCTTAGGTGATAAATAAGAATAGAATGGTTGTAACAGGTTTATGAAATATGACATTACTGAGAAGAACAAGGAAGAGTTGACGTGTTGTTAGGAATGACATTAGGGTGGTGAACAAGGTTTCTCAGCAGTAGTGATGTTAAAGGCACTGTGCGAATCATCTGCAGCAGTTTTAGTGTGTCTGCAGAGAGAAAGGAAGACATATAACTTACAATTTACTGCAAGGAAATTGAGTGGTAAGGTCTGTCTTAAACTCCCGGGAGGAATCACTGAGAGAAGTCATTTGATTTCTCAAGGTCATAGCATCACGATATTGGAAAGAATGTCCAAAGGTCAGCCAGTACATCTGCTGCCCAAAGCAGGACCAACTTTATGTTATTCCTGTCAGACTTGTTCGTGAAGTTGTCCTGTGCTAAAGATTCGTGTTCTCCACAGCAGCCCGTTCTCATGCACCCTGACCTGCTCATAAAGTGTCTAGAAATCTTTTTTCCTGCTTTACACTCTGTTAGTTATTAGTAAAATATTCTGACCTCCTGTTTTGAAAGTCACTGTGTCTACTCAATGAGCTGGACTTCTTGTCAGGACCCCAAGGCAGCAGGCTTAAGAGTAGCCCTGCTGAGAAGGACCTGGGGGTCCTGGTGGGTGAGAAACTGAACATGAGCCAGCTGTGTGCTCTTGCAGCTCAGAAGGCCAATGGTCTCCTGGGCTCCATCAGCAGAGGGGTGGCCAGCAGGGACAGGGAGGGGATTGTCCCTCTCTCCTCTGCCCTCATGAGGCCTCATCTGCAGAACTGCGTCCGGATCTGGGGCCCCCAATTCAAGAGAGATGTGGAGCTGTTGGAGAGGGGTCAGAGGAGGCCACAAAGATGATCAGGGGCCTCTGGAACACCTCCCCTGTGAGGACAGGCTGAGGGAGCTGGGCTTGTTCAGCCTGGAGAAGAGAAGGCTGTGGGGGGACCTCATTGCAGCCTTCCTGTACTTTAAAGGGAGCAGATAGATGGGAGGAGAATCAGCTTTTTACAAGAGCAGATAAGTAGGACGAAGGGGAATGGATTGAAGCTGGAGGAGGGAAGGTTTAGGTTGGATATCGGGGAAGTTCTTCACAGAGAGAGTGGTGAGGTGCTGGAACAGGCTGCCCAGAGAGATGGTGGATGCCCCGTCCCTGGAGGTATTCAAGGCCAGGTTGGATGGGGCCCTGAGCAACCTTGTCTTGTCAACCTTGATATAGGCCTGGAGGTTGGTGGCCCTGTCTGTGACGGGAGGATGGAACTTGATGATCCTTGGGCTCCATTCCAAGCCAGAGCATTCTGTGATTCTGTGACACCTATTTACTGTTTTAATGCATTGCTATAGAGAGTCTATTGATTTAGGGTCAGTGTTTAGCAAATGTACACATGGCACAGAACTGTGATAGTGCATTGAATTCGACACATTCAATAGTTCCAAATGCCCCACATCAGCATCCCCAGCACAGAAAAAAGTCAGAGATTAATCCATTTGGGTTTGTGCAGGTATAGGGAGAAATTACTTGTCTGTTTGAGGAAAAAGAGAAAGCAAAACAGGATAAATGTTAGGCTTAAGTTTTCATGTAAAATGTGAGTTGCTTGTGCAAAGAACTCTGATGAACTGCTTGTCTCTAAAGCACATCAAGAAAAGTAGCATCACTGGAGATGGTTTGGATTTTTAACTATTATATTAATAGTATCTAATACAAAGAATAAAACTGCCTTTGTATCCATTTTCCATGAGCCAGGGCATGCACACTAAAGCCAAAGTATACAGCCCTATATACATATTTAAAAGATGGTTACTGTTTTTAACCAAGGAAGCATGGAGAACTTAGAATACATTCCAGACACAACTGTTCACCACAGCTGTGGAGAACAACTGGTCCCCATGTACTTGCCTTGAAAAACAGAAAACAGTAGAAAAGCTGAAATAGAAAGATCTCCAGGATTGCACTTGGTATGAATTGGTGTCAAGGAAAGTTACAGGGACCCAAGGTAAGAGGCTAAGAAACATGCACGTCCTGAGAATTTTCTCTCTTCCACCAAAATACACACTTTTATCAGTACATGAGAATTTCTGTCTGGTTTCTGCCCTTTATTTGTCTCCTCATGCTATCAGTCTTATTTTCTTCCTACCACAGTGGTCTTCAAATGGATAACTTTAACCTCATGGATGAAATAAATGTGCCATAGTAGGTGAAACCTTTGGTGGGGAGATCTGGTTTCCTTTCTTGACTATGACCTATCTAGTGCCATCACCTCCCCAGGCTTCATACTCTCCAGGAGTAAACAGATATATTAATACTTGGAACAGTTTGCCCAGGGAGGTGGTGGAGTCACTACCCCTTGGGGTTTTTAAGGAAAGGTTGGATGAGGTACTTAGGTAAGTAATATAGGTGGTAGGGGGATGGATGGACTCGATCTCAGAGGTCTTTTCCAATCTCAATGCTTCTATGATTCTATGACTACCTTTCTTTTTTGCAAATCACTTTGTTGTGTGCTGAAGAAAGATGTACATAACAGTTAATCATTAGAATCAGTGTTAATTCTAAACAGTTTGTATGTATTTTAGGCAGGAGGAAAATAAATGTATCCCCTCAAAAAAAAAAAAAAAAACAAACAACTTCAAACCCTGTCTTTGCGAGCAGGATTGTTGTGAACTGAAGGTTGTGCAGCTATTTGGTCCCTGTACACTCCTGGATAGAGTGATGTATCTTATGCTGTCTGCAAGCTTGCTGTCTGCAGCTGGGACAAAGTTCTTCTTTCAAATGGCCACTGAGCACTGCTGGGATATTTCAGAAGTGTATTGAGACAGTTCATCCTGGAAAATGTGATTTCACAGTTAGTAAAACATTAGACATGGTGATAAAAAGGCTTAATATGTGTTGTTTGTTTTTCTGGCAACAGTGATTTTTTTTTATTTTTTTATTGCACTTTTGAAGCTGAGCAAAATGAAGTCTCTACAGGATTTTCTGAGTGATTTGGTTTTGATTTTCTTCTGGAAGATTATTGCTTCCTTGCAGACAATAAGAAAGAAAAAATAAAAGGATACCCACAAAAATAACTGTTTCTCTATGTTTTTGACAATAATGTGCAAGTCCTAAATGCATCAACCTTGGAGCTCATCTGAAACATACACCCAGGAAAACACACTCTTCAGACAAAGAGGGGTGTTTTGGTTTCTCTTTGTGTTGGCCTGTAGAACTATCAGATAAAGAATGTAGTTTAGTAGCTGATTTAAGACAGCCCAAGTCTGCACTACTTTCTGCCCCAACACCCTGCCATGTCCCGAAATCATCCCTCCCAGCACAGCAAGGAGAGCTGGAGGTGTTGCATCCAGTGTGATACTGATGTGGCCAGATAAATGATGTTCCACCCAGAGCAACTCCCTGGGACCACACAGCCCAGGGCAGGGGGAAGAATAGGGCCAGCACTTTGACAGTAGTATCAAAACATGGGACAGTATTTTCAGGTTTGTAAGGAATTAAGCCAGAACTGCTGATGCTCAGGGCATTAATACAAACTGTATCTGGTGGTGATTTACATTAATCCAGGGGTTGTGAATTGTAGCAGTTCAGAGGTGGCTATAAGCTCTGTTTGAATACCACTGTGAGGAGGGAAGCAGAGAGGCTAAACTTCAGCTACCCTTAAATTGACTGTGAAATGTGAGTCAGAGCCTTGATTTAATTCTTTATTATGGTGGGGAGGTTCAAAGTGATGCGTTACATTTTACCTCCGAGCTCTTAGCAGTAAAGCCAACAAGTTGGGAACACTGAAACCCAAACACAGGGCAGAAGAATAAGTTTGTGTGCCTCATGTGTGAAATGAAGCATTTTGCTCTTCTACAATGTCTTCTATGTTTTCCAGTGTATCTATTTTTGCTGAAAAGGAGTGTCCAAAACTAAGAAGAGCTTAGTGAACTGAAATGGTCATCCAGTACTATGTCTATGTGGAGACAGGGCTGGGGCAGCAGAAGCGACTGTAGGCAGAAGGATCTCTTAGATGCACAACACTCCTGTTTTCACATATAACATTTGGGATCAAATCAGTGTCAGCTGACATGGAGAAGACCAAACATGAAAACAGCAAGTGAGGGCTGAAGGGGCCAGAGAAGCAGAGCTGGGCTCACAACCTGCTTCTTCAAAAGAAATCCTGTGTTTGCATCTGGGCAGGTGGATGCTCTTCATACAACTCCAGGGATCCTCATAAATGAGGAGGGAGCAAATCTCTTCAGAGACACTGGGAATCAAAAATGTCAGGGGAAAAAAAAGTCTCTTGATCAAGGGCATCAGAGACAGAACGCAGGTCTAAAGGAATGGTGTGCTGGGCTTGGCTGGGACAGAGTTAATTTTCTTCACAGTAGCTGTGGTTTAGGTTTGGCTGAAAACAGCGCTGATGGCACAGGGATGTTTTCATCACTGCTCAGCAGTGCTCACACACAGACAAGTTCTGCTCCTCACCCCACCCCACCAGCGAGGAGGCTGGGGGTGCACAAGGAGTTGGGAAGGGACACAGCCAGGACAGCTGACCCCAGTGGCCATAGGGATATCCCATCCCAGATGACGTCATGCTCAGCATATAAAGCTGGGGAAGCAGAAGGAAGGGGGGATGTTCGTAGTGATGGCGTTTGCCCAAGTCACCATTACACATGATGGAGCCCGGCTTTCCTGGGGATGGCTGAGCACCTGCCTGCGATGGGCACTGGGGAATGAACTCCTGGGTTTGCTCTGCTGGTGTGGGTGCCTTTGGCTTTACGTGTTACTCTGTATCTCAGCCCAGGAGTTTTGTCACTTTTACTCCTCCAGTTGTCTCCCCCATCCCATCAGTGCAGGAGTGAGTGAGCAGCTCAGTTGAAGGCTGGGGTTGTACTGCAACAAATGGAAACAGATGAGCAGCCACAGGCTACCACCAGGAAAGTGCTGTGGGCTGTGGCTCTTGGAAATGCTGTTGCCTGAGAGCAAGCTACAGTCTCACCATTCTACCAAATTTGAGGAGATAACAAGTGGCCCTGGAATCACAAAGGTTTTAACTTTAAACACACTTTAATCGCTGTGTTTAGTATCTGTCAGTAGACTTGCTGCACATTCACATAGCTTATAACTGATTTGGGGTTTAATCCATTCATTCTTTCAGCTTCTATGGTATATCCACAATATGTTCCACAATTTAAGTGTGGTCTGGTGCATGTGCAGACTACTTACTCTTGTGGCCTTCTTACTGTATTGTGTGAAATAGTCAACAGTTCAGTCTCTAAGTACACTAAGCCCTTCTAGCTCTTCTTTTACCTGTCACCTTAGGGCAAGGAGAACTTCTGTAGGGCAGGGTTCTGAAGGTAACAGAGTGTTATTCAAACCAGGCTGCCACAAGCCTGTGGATACAAACCTTGGTCAGCAAGGATACAAATTCAAGCACTGTCCAAATGAAGATATTAGTTATGAACCCAACAGACTGTATGTCTTCTCTGAGAGATGGAAAACTCACTCATTATGCATTGACAGAAAAGTTGGCAGATTATTTAGAAAACATACGATGAAAGAATAATGGCAGCATGCTGATCAAGGCTCAGGCCTATTGGTTTATGACAGTTATAAAAATTGAAATGTTATTTACTGCACACAGTAATGCTTTCTGAACAAGGAGTACTGTAAATTATAATAAAATGTGTATCTGCTAATCAGATGTACTTCTCAAGTATATACTTACATAGCTTATGCTTGTTATGTGGCTTATTTACACTCCTCTAACTACCAAAGAAAATGCAGTAGCTTTGAGATGAGATGAACCGAGTTATTATTTCTTGTGTCCTGGCTTGGGAAGCCGAAAAGGCAGGGATGCAAGGTGAGCCAGCCCTATGCTGATTCTTGCATGTGTATCCTTACTGTATGCACAGATGGCTAAAGGAGCAGATCTCTTGATGGCAATGTTGTGGGAACCATCATGAGAGCTGACAGTACAAGCTACATTTCCAGATGTGAACATACACCTGCTTTAAATGACTGTCATTCATGGTTCAAGCCCAGTTGCTAACTGAGCACCATGCAGCTGCTCCTCCTTCTCTGTTTTTCCACATGCCATGAAGAGGGGAGAAGAATGAAAAAGAAAAAAAAAAAAAAAAAAAAGAAAGAGAAAAGCTCACTTTATAGGTTGAGATAAAGACAGTTTTATCACCACAACGAAGTAAGCCAGTGAAAATGGTATGTGATGCACAAATGCAATTGCTCACCACCTGCAGAAGGCAACCCCCCCCTCCCCCAAAGATGCCCAGTCTGTTTCCAAGCAGCAATCCCACTTCCCATCTGGCTACCCCAGGTCTATCCCAATCATGATGTTCTGTGGTAGGGAAAAACCAGGCTGGGCCAGCTGTCCTGGCTGTGCTCTCCCAGCTTCTTGTGCACCTAGCAGGACCTGGGGAGCTGGAAAGTCCTTCAAATAGTGTATATAACTGTATATTATAGCATATATATAATGATAATATCAAGTAAAAACTATCAATATTATTCTCATACTGAGTCTAAAACACAGAACTATACCAGCTACTAGAAAGACAATTATCTCAGTTAAAGACAGGACACTGACAGATCTGTCCTATAGACCATACTTCTGAATAAAGCACATTTTAGAAGCAAAGTGGGAAAACTGAACTGGATTAACATTTTATGAAGAAATTGTAGCTCAGTGTCTGTTAAGTCAATAGAAGTTGAGCACTTTAACTCTTTTTTTAGCTGTTATTATGTCAGTTAAGGGAACCTGAAATTAGATGTTCATCCAAATAGTCAAGGCTCTGCAGTTCTACAGTCTTTTCAGCCCTGGTATCAAATATGGGTAAAAAATGCCTCCCAACAGAAATTTAGTCTGTGTGAAAGTGGTGATGATGAAATGGAATGTACTTAGAGCACCACCTTAGAAAAATGCTTTGAATTATTGCAGAAAAAAATAGTTTAGTCTGACCCACTGGTACATTAATTACCATGAAATAGCTCTGATGTGCCTGTCCTTCTAAATATTTAACAATGGAAAGGATTTGACAAAAGTGCACTACTGGGAAGTAGTAAGTCACTCTGTGTCAGCTGCCTCATGATCACTGCCCAGGTACATGAACTTCTTTTAAGGGACCTGGCAGTAAATGTGAGGGATTTGGGGCTAGTGCACAAAATGAAAAAGGGACACGTTAACTTATATTCAGTGGGGACGAAAAGCACGAATACAGGTCAGGTGCTCTAAAGTAACGGGTGTGCACTGGCTTGTTAGTCTATAGAGAGGATTCATCTCTATATATTAGTGTTTTTAAAACTGGTTTCTGAAAATCAATCAGGGTCCCCTCTGTCTGACAGCAACAGTACTCTGCAGTATATGATAATGCACATTTCCGTTTTATGACTGTATGTAGGGTTTTTTTCTTAATGACCAGATGAAGTCTTATTCTGTCCCTGCTTGCTGGCTGAAATTTCAGAAGGGGAATTATTACTCTTTATCTTTAAGTCCTCATGGGTGTTTTGTGGCTGGCTTATGGTTTCCATGTATTTGGTGATTGCTATCTGGATGCCCCACTCAAATAGCCTCACGGACACCTCATCTTCACGATTTCTTGAAAAAAGCATCCAATGAACTATTTGGGGCTTATTGTCAAAGCTGTTAGAAAATGGCAGTCTGTATGTATAATGCACATAAATTCAAAAAAGTTTATCACATCAGTGTGGGAACATCAGGGAAGACTGTGACTAAATTAGATATGGAGAGCTTCCATATCTTAGATGCCTATTTAGATGCCAGTGTCAAGGGTACGTCAGAGCAGACGTTTTTCACCTAGGCTGGAGGTCTGTGCATCTAACTAATGCCACTCCTTCTTAGTTGGAGAATGCACCACTGATGGGGAAAAGGAGAAGGCAGCAGTATTGAGACAGCTCACACTGTCCAAAGCACACTGTTAGAAGTATCTCAGGGGAAAGAGTTGAAGTAAATGCAGTTTGTCCTGAGAATGGAAGGCAGTTAATCAGGCCTCTGCTTACATGTGTTCCCTGTGATTTCCAAAGGAGATGAGAAGGCTGTAAACATTACTCAATGCAAAGTGGATATTTCTGCCATAAGGGAAGCAGCCACAAAATGAAGAAGTTTTTTCCTCTTTCCCTCCATGTTACATCTGCACTGTTTCCTCAAAACTCCTTTTCACCAACAGGCCTTTTCCTGCCTTTCACCATGCCCAGGCCCATAACCCTTCGGTTTACTTCCTAGCATAGCATAAACCTTAAATATTAAAAATTTTTAAAATTCCTCAGAAGTCACAAGCTGAATGCTATATCTAACTGCTCTACCAATGCTTTTATGTACTGCTCTTGACATCTCCAGGCTGAAGTGTTTTCACTAAGGACATGATATCTGCTCTGTAGGTGTTTAGGTTCCAAGTTCATTAGCAACTAATTAGGTTAAAGACTGAGATCATGAAATCTTGATCCAAAGGTCACAGGGAAAATCCCCGTTTTCTCTCTTTTTCTGTATATCTCTCTAGTTATACAGCAAAAGGAACAAGGAAAATGCAAGACACGTATGCTAAAGGGTGATGAGACAAAGTATGTGTTGAAACTTTTCCCTTTGGAGATAAGAATTCAAAGCATGGAAGAGGTTGAGACCCTCTGACCTACACAAAGCCTCCACACACTCAAAAGTATTTCCTTGGATGCTAGCAATAGACGCCTTTTGAAAATACTGCCCTGTTCAGAGTTTCTGAGAACCAAGAGTTTCTGAACATTAAGCTCAGTGGAAATAAAGACAAAACATCCCAGATCTTAGTGCTTATGAGAAGACAAACTGCCAAACAGATCCCATTGCCAGATGCTGCCTCTATCAGCTTCACCTGCTTTTATACACTCAGTGATTAATGAAGAAGCTGTTGCAGCTAGATTAATATTAAATACTTTTGGCTTATTAACATAATACTTTTGTATTTGCCTAATTAAGATCTTTAAGGGATTATATATTATTTTTCCTCTCTGTATGGCATCCCTAAGAGCTCAGTGGTTATTGATCAGCCCTTTCTCATGAATCCTAATGGAGCCAAAAAAGCATGTGATACAGCTCTGATCTGTCTCTGCATTGCTAATGAATGCACTTGAAGCAAATGAGATTAGCTTCAGCTGTACATAGCTCATAGAGAAGCTTTGAAAATATATGAAGAGTCCTCCTGATAATTTTGACATTATTAGAAATAAATTCTTATCGCAACCTGGGATAGCATCCTAATGTTTTCTGAAAGCTGCCAGTGTAAACCAGTGGCCCTCTTCGGAATCAGCAAAAACAGGTTTGTTGTGTTCAGCAGCAGAGAGATCAGCAAGAGATAAATTGATCACAATACCACCACACCCTCAAGGGCTGGAGCAATGGAAATAACAGCAAATGATGATCAAAACATCTGTTTTAAAGCTCAGCCTTGGAACATTTTCCATCACCTGTTCTGCTTGTTCCTTTGTAACATAAAGTTTCGTCCACTTCAAAAGGTTCTCATGAAGCTCAGAGAAGTAACACATTTTGTTCTGCTCCTGGGTGGAGAACAAGACTGGAGATAGTGTCTTGACATCTGTTAGCAGAAAAAGAAAGAAGAAAAAGGAAGGTTTGCAACTAGTCTTTCTAAGTCCCTGCAGGAGGACTTCTGGAGTGGTAGGTACTCAAAGGGAACCTTTAATTACATTTCCTAATTGACTGTGATGAGTTCAAACTCTGCAGACAGGGTATGAGAGGAAAAAGGAGCGCACATTGTCTCTAGGTGTTTGGGAGGAGGCTTCTTGGGATCGACAACTCTGACAACTAAACCAACCTCCTCATGCCCCAGGTCTCGGTATTGAGGTTTTATAAACGTTTCTGACACTCAGGGCTGAGTTGTGACCTCTAGAATGGTGGCAGTTCACATCCTCTTGAGTCTGTATGTGATCTCAATGCTTATGCTGAGTTTGCATTATCACATTTTCTTCAACCATCAATGGCTGAAGTCAATATCTTACACTACTACATGGGGTGCTATGAGGCAAAAAAATCCTTAATACTCTTTTGGATACTGTAGTAATAAATCCACATTAGTTTCCATAAAAAGTGGCAGCAATTTATTGGGGTGATACAGCATGAATTGAATGACAGTTTATTTTTAGGTGAGATGTTTCCATCCATTTTAGCAACATTTCACACATTCTCAGAACCCTGAAACTAATGAGGACCACTGTAGAAATTAAAAATGTATGGCATGAGGCTGTTTGATGCTACCATTAAGGCACTTCACTGCTGTATTCCTGGATTGTCAGGGGAGGAGGTGCCCTTCAAATTAACAAGCTACACATAGCACAGCTGCATGGAGAAAGCTCGAGTGCATTGTACCTGGGCTATAAAAGGCAGTGGTGGCTGGCAAGAACTGCCTAATGTAATAGAAGTGCAAACAGCCATTGGTTGTGCAATCAGGAGAGAAGCGACATGACATGACATGACATGACATGACATGACATGACATGACATGACATGACATGACATGACATGACATGACATTTAAGAGCTTTTTGCCACTGTATACCAGTCACTCAAAGAGCCTGGTGCCAGGTGAGACTCCCAATTGCATACATGCTATTCTCTTTACATGTTTATTCCTTCTTTTGGGAAGGTATTGTTCTTTGCCTTTCTGGTCACATCAGTTTGGCTGTGCCCTGATATTATACAAATCTAATTATCTATGCAGATAGCTTTCCTTTGATTTCTGTGTTGCACATGAAGAAGAGAGTTGGAAAGGTCAAGGTCTGAGTTAGTAACACATCGCTGTTGTGTAGGCATGCTCAGCACTTTAAATTCCTGTTGGCTGAAGGTTTCAAAGCCAGGTGGCTGAAACCGGGGTGCTAC
Source organism: Heliornis fulica (assembly GCA_013399135.1). NCBI lineage: Eukaryota > Metazoa > Chordata > Aves > Gruiformes > Heliornithidae > Heliornis > Heliornis fulica. Next base: position 184,936 of record VXBZ01008488.1, read on the forward strand.
CTGCATTTTAAACACCTTAATGTAAATGGCCTGACTTGTGAGATGTAATGGGCACCCTCAGAAATTCTTGCTCCTCTGCTGGGCACATTTGGCAAATTCTCGTAAGAAAAGACTGTGCTATGAATTCCCACATCTTCCAGCTGGTTAACCATGAGGGCTTGACTTGTGCTAAAGGACTGACCTCTGATGGATATGTTTGTCATAGGTGAGCTTGCCCAATGTGGGGCAAGAGGAGGTCAGGACCAAATTCATGTCCCTAATTAGTAATAGAGCAAGAAGGAAAACCTCTATAATCATTCTCAACTCCAAAACTCCTTGTGGTAAAGCCTGGTTGACTATGGATTGTTTGTGCTCCTTTTTTTTGTCATTGTTTTGCCCTCTCCACTTCTGCAAAAGTTGTCACATTCTTTCTTAGCTTGGTTGTCTGACAATCCCAGTGTGAAACAGGATAAATAACCTTTATTTGTCTGCAGGTGCTGGAGCACCATCCAGAGGAACTTGCAGGTCTGACTCCATGTCCCACCTGATGGAAATGGACTGTCTCTCAGGCTTTTTCCGCTGCACCCAGGGAAATCAATCTTTGGGGAGTACTTATTAGTGTTAACACCACCTTCAGCTATCAAGGAAAATAAAAAATTTGTATCTTAGGGTTTGACTAGAAGTCTCCAGATGTTTGGCCATTTCCAAGAACAGGTTTATGTGAAAGTAGATGAAGTTTGTCATCTCAAAGAGGGAGTCTAGTGATTAAGAAAAATATCCCTGCTGTAGACTTCAGTAGGAAGATTCTCATTTCTAGAGAAAAGAAATATTTCCAAATTTAAGAACTGACTTATACTTGTGTTTAAATGAGGGATAGCTCACTGTGGTATGATATAAAAAACATCATTTCCCAACTCAGTGTTGCCATATTAAGTTTCATCCAAAGCTCCTTAAAGAACCACAATGATACCCCTTGGTGTCCATTTTTGCACCTAGTGCTTGGGCTGGTTTAGCTCCACAAGAAACTCTTCTCATGTTTGAATTTAGCCCTGAGATTTGAAGCAGAAACTGCTTCAGTGCCTTCACTCTTTGTGGGAGGATGCAGAAGCTGTATTTGTTATGAAACATGTGATGCAGTACTTCTTAGTCCTGACATGAAGCATGACAAGAGTCATGGAGAGGTAACAAGAAGGCTAGCACTGTGCCTGCAAAGTTGTAAGCACTGCTGTGACAAGCAGGTCATACATTGTTAAGCAACCTGTTTGTTTCCACTCTTCCTGAGCAAGGGGTCAAGAGAAGTTCAGTGTAATTAACAGTGAAGAGATACATAGGATGGAAAAGTATGAGGCAGTGTTTATTTACAGATCTATAAAACCAGTAAAAAACAAAAAAAAAAGAAAGAAATCCTGCCAGAGAGGGAACTATTAGAACCATCTTTTCGTTAGCAATGTTTCTGTAATAAAATGCTGTGACTCTATAAAAGAGTGTAAAACTGTCTGAATAACACCCAAGGAACAGATTTCTGCAGCTGAGGAGCCACGAGGGGCAGGAGCACTGGGTATTGCTCATAGCTCTTCCACCTCGGCCTCCTGCGTGTGTGGAAGCTGCATTTCCACAAATGCCTCCTGCATAATGATCCGCTACTGTCCAGTGGCTGGACTGGGAATTTAGGAGTCCCAGTGGGGAGCTACCCCTCCTGGCAACGCTTCTGTGAGAAAGGCTGGAGTGTCTTTATAATGTATGGGATGGAGCTTGGCATGCTGCTCTGCATCTGCTCATTCTGGCTGTAGCTGTAACCCTTGGTAATAATGTTAATAACGGTAAGGCCATGACTGATAATGGTCCTTGGTGTGGGCTTCCCAAGATGGAAAGTCTTTTTTTACCCTGAGGCTGTCCACTGCTATAGGATGTTCCTTCCAGTAAGAAGGGAGAGGAATGGGAAGGGTCAGAGCCACAAAACTCAGAGCAGCTGGGCTGGACCAGTTCTGCAAACAAAATGGGCAGGGAGAGGGATTCACAGAGCCTCAGTGCATGTGAGATCTGCTGAGGATGCTACAGTACCTCCCACCAGACCTGTTGAGAAGGGCAGCAAGCATTCTAGAAAGGACAGCACAGGACATTGACCCAAAACCTAACTAACACATTCCAGTAGCACAGCTACACTTGGTTATTTGGAGCCATATTTCTCTGTTTTAATTAAGAGCCACAATAAGTGTTTGAACAGAGATGGGGGTGGGGGTTTGGAGATGTGCTCTTATACACCTCTCCTTGAACTAACACAAAATGCTGGTGTTTACTGGTGAGCAGAGCTCTATTATCTGTGTTCCATCTCTGGAGACATTAAAGAAACAACCTGGACACATTCCTGTGTGACCTACTCTAGGTGATCCTGCTCTGGTAGGGGGGTTGGACTAGATGATCTTTGAAGGTCCCTTCGAACTCCTGACATTCCGTGATTCTCTGACTCTGTATTGGAATTGGATAAATGTTTAATTCCTGGTAGGTCTCATTTATAAATTGTTTCTCTTCTCTCAAAATACATTATCAATCATCTCCTAAGGTAGCTTTCCTACTCTTAAGCACCGGAAAATAAAAATAATAATTAAAAAACCTGTTTTCTTGAAATTGTGACTGGAAGAATCATATTTCAAAAATAACAAAGTTTGAAAAATGGCTTGCCATCATTCCATGTGGACATTACCTCCTACCCATGGATCAAATTCTCTTTTTAGTTAAAGACTTTGTCCTGCCCTTGCTCCTTTGCTAGCACTCACCACACCTTTTGGTGCTGTGAAAATAACAAATAAACACAGAATCACAGAATTGTAGGGGTTGGAAGGGACCTTTAGAGATCATCAAGTCCAAGCCCCCTGCCCAAGAGGTTCCCTAGAGAAGGTCACACAGGTAGGCATCCAGACAGACATCTATAATAACCATCCCAATCAAATGTCACCAAATGTAGGAAATAGGATTTTTATCTGATAAATGACTTTTAAACCTGCAGGTTTGGGCTTACCATCAAGGAACATTTTCAACTTCATGCCATCAAAGGAGCTTTTGGAATTGTAAGTAGAATACACTTTCTAAAGTAAACCTCCTTGTCTCTAAAACCTTCTGTTTCATGCACAGAAACAGAAGTGGATTTACTACTACAGCTTAGTGGGATAAGTTTCTAGCTAAAATTTGCACAATGTTTTATAAACTTCATGAGATATTTTCTATGAACCGGAGTCCTCTGATCCTAGTGAAAAAGGTAAATCATGTAGTTCAGGGAATATAAGAACTGAATATAGAAACCATACCAGCTACCCAAAACCAGACCTGAAAACCACCTTCTCTATTACCCTACCTCTGGCACTGACCCATAGGAAGTGCTTCAGGGGGAAATCAAAGAGCTTGGCAGAACAGAGACAGGGTAATTTACTTCCCCATGCTGGCCTCATCATTCATTAGGAAGGAGTCTATCCTCAAAACATGTGAAGTCATTGTCTGAAACTGTGTTTGAAAGGTATTTCATATGTTCTTTGTTTTCATCTCCCCTTCTCGGTAACCCAGCAACCTCTAGACCTGAAGATACTGGGAATAGCAGGTTTAACAGCTGGGAACCCTGGGAACCCTTTATGTTCACTCATACATGCTTCTAAACCCTCTTCAGTGGCGTATGAGGTCACAACCACGCCTTCACCATGAGTACATGACTGCATAGTCGCTGGTATGACTACACAACAGCATCTCACCCTCTCCTTTGTGCCTGCTCTCACCACACAGTAAGTGTTGAGAAATTTGAGGTACTTTTTGCTCTATGGGCAAGGTAACCCTCAAACATATGACCACACTGCAGACAAGCCGATGGAGAGAAAACACCATGTATAGGTGTGACCAGCACACAGTGTTGCAGGGCGTTAGTCTAGGAGTGTGGATATCAATGTGCTTCAATTTATGCATATGTTTATGTGCTTTCTCAGATCAGAGTGACAGTGACCAGTACTAGCCAGAATTAAGCCCTTGCATAACCTTTCCTTTGTGGCAGGAATTTCTTAAGCTTAAAGTCCAAGGTGTCTCAGAGGTATTTAGACATTTTTACTTTGTGGAAGTATTTACAGATTTGCCATGGGGAACCAGTCTCCTAGCTGTTGTTTTGTGTGTGTGTCTCTTTTATCCTCTTAAAAAGAAACAGAGTTTTACTCTAAAAATAACATTTGAGAGTGTGGACATCAAATTTGCCTCTGTTTAAGTGCTACATGAATGGTTGTCAGGTGAGGGTGCAGAGGATTTCACACAAGTATGTAAGAGAAAATTAGTGGCCATCCTCACTTATTAGGCATCATTCACTGCAAGTCACTGCAACAAAATTGCAAAAAAAAAAACAAAAAACGAGCAGAGGTGCTGGGGGATATGTCCTTCTCTTGTTTGTTGGAATCCCTACAGCCACCATCTCTTTGGTGCACAGGTAACTTCCAATCCAACAGTCCCAAGAACAGCCTTATGGATGATAGGTGTTTTAAACTTGTGCTCTTATTTATCTTTTTTCATGCTTCCAGTGAGTCAGTGGAAGTCTTGCAATGGATCTAAGTGGGAGAACCCCAAGTACCAGAAGCAAAATCACCTGTGAGTTCTTCTTCTTGCAAATTTGTTGAATTATCATGACAGGATGGAGATAATCCTTTATTTGCCAGCAGCATGCTCAGATTGGGAATCAGGGCAAGTGGGGGTTAAAACATGGGAGTCTGTTAACCTGATTTTAGTTTCAGCTCTTAGTTTGAGCAATCGCTGCTAACCAGGCACTTTCCTGGACTAGAATTTTATTACAGTGTCGCATTATTTCTTTAATTTTAAAATATATTTTTAAAAATCCCCTACTACATTGTGTGATCCTGGAAATAAGAAATAGCTTCCATGTCTGTGTTTATAGATGGAATAATTGACTTTTATATAATTCTCAAAAGAAAGTGTAGTTACTTTTCTATGGCATAGAGGCTTTGGCCAACTTGATTTAGATGATCCTTCAGGTCCTTTTCAACCCAAACCAGTCTCTGTTTCTGTGACTCTGTATTAGCTGTTATAAAGCACATTGAATTTATGCTTTCTCTAGGAATTGTAGCTGTTGTGGAACATCCAAATCGCCATTGCAGTGAGTGCATCACTGGTGACAAATCTAAGAGAGTGATTGATCCACAGTTCATTAAAAATTAATTTTGTATCTTGCATAATAATGTTGGCTCCAGTACTGAGTTCTCTGAAGTCTTGCTTCCTTTGAAGTTTTGCCACTGTCTTCTTCAATACCAAGATCAGATACTTTTTCTGCATAAGTGTTGCCATTCAGGGCAGCACTGGGTATGACCCATTTCCTTGATCATGATGTTCTGTTGGCCCGTGCAATCAATCTGTATCTGCTGTACTGCTGAAGATCTAAAGCTCAGCCACACAACCTGGAAGACACTCATGGTTTCGTTAGGGGGGTGGGGTTGTTTGTTTGTTTTTTCTTTCATTTTGGACATATGGCATTTGTTTTGCCTCTTTCAGCACCCTGGAATGGTTAGAGATACAGGAGATTAAAATTTGAATGCAAATAGAAAGGATTTTGTTTCATATCTTTTATTACAGTATGCCATTTTGACCTCCCAAGAAAATCCCCGGGTATCTCAATGGCATTGACAAAACATACATCACTTCTATTTATCATTAGAACTATCCAAATGGAATAAGAATTAGAAGCCTGGTTTTCTTTATAGCTTTTTCTCCTAGTTACAGACAGTAAGTTCATGTTTATCAGATCCTCACCAAGTCACCAGCATTGCTCTGCTGTTTCGCAATTTCATCCGGTCATGACAAAACACTTAAACTAGTGGCATTGTTTCCTTCTTCTAATTTTCCTTGCTCTGAAAGTATCCTCCTTTGGATACTTCTGATCATTGTTATTATTTATTTTGTTCTCCTGAGGCACAGCAAGGTATATAAGTATGTGTGAGTGTAATAAATCCTGAACCATTGCTTGGATTTTGGTGAGAAGTGACAAGGTAGCAAGAATAATGAAATTCCAAAGCTTCTGTGGCAGTGGGCACCAAGATGAAGTCTGCAATATGACTTAAAGCCTTCAGACTGAAGGTTCTTTGGTATTGAGTACTAGAGATCCAAAACTGAGAGGAAGGAGAGAGACCCCTTCTGTACTCCAACTATAGGAAGTTCTGAGTCAGGGTTTGTACTTTCTTTTCCTTTTACTTTTCCTTTTCTTTTTTTTTTTTTCCTTTCACCTCATTTTACTTGTCCCTGTCCACTCACCTGCTTTGATGAGAGCTCATATTACAAGTGACAGATATAGGAGAGGGAGCGATAGCTGGTAATACGAACAGGAAGACTTAATGTGACAATTCTGCAAATTGTTTAAATCTAGGATTTATATTCTCCAACTTTCCTTGAATTTATATATCTCCCTCTACTGATTTAAGGACCTTGAGGACTTAGAGTTGGAAAATTTTATCCCAGGTACTTTATCTAAGGTCACCGTTGTGGTTTTGCCCCAGCTGAGGGCTGAACACCACACAGCTGCTCTCTCTCAAATGCTGGAGGTGAAAGATAGAAAAGGAAACCAACAAAGAAAGGCAAACCGCATGGGTTGGGATAAGGATAGTATACTGGGACAGTAGAGAGATAATGATGATAGGGCTTTACAATAAAACATATGAAAATGGTTATATAGGGTATAATTTCTTACCAAACTGCACACCCCAGGCCTTACAGCTCAGAGCCATCCCATAACTGGATTGCCCCCAAAACCACTTGTCCTGAAGTGAGCCTTATACTGAGCATGATGTAATTGGCATGGAATACTCTCTTTGGCTGGTTTGGGTCACCTGTCCTGTCCATGTCCACTCCCAGCTTCCTGGGTGCCCCCTGCTGCTCTGTTATAAAGACCTGAGAAGTCCTTGACTGCTGGGNATGCCGAGGATATTGTTTTGTCCCCCATACATCAAACATCCCAAACCTCAAAGCTAAAGAAACAAAAAAATGTCTTCAGTTCCTCATTTATCATTACTGCTCTTGCAGGATCTATCACTGCAAAATTTGTTTTCAAAGTGAGTTAGGGGAAAAATGCCTCTTAATTGTTAAACTTTTCTGGGTCTTCTCAGTTGGAATCAAACACATGATTTACTTAGGTATCTTTAGTTCATCAAAGATCTTTTTTAAGCACTTTAATTTTTAGTGATACTTTTCCCCTTTTATGGATAAAGTGATGACAACGTAAGAGGAACTTGCCAAAAATGNAAGAGTACGTCGCTGAAAATCAGTTGTGGGGGGGGGGGGGGGAGGTAATAAATAGATGTAGTAAACAACAACTCAAGTAATATTTCAGGCAAAAGGCTCTGTGGAGATTTGCCATAAGTAGGTGTGTTCTCCTCCTCGTGGATATTTTGTTCTACAGCTATCATATTTCACTGCCAGCACATTATAATCTGAATCCTTTCAAGACAATAAAAACAACAGTCACACTCATTGCTTCCAAATACCTCGCAAATTGTTCAATCCATTTTGCCGTTTCCTTGGAAAATCAATTCCATGTCTCTATTTTAGCTCTGGTGAGCACAAAGACAAAGGTTTGGGAAAGTGAGGGTATGTCAGAATATTCTGCGGCCAAGTGGGATTGGCACCTGTCAAAACCACAGTGTCTTTCCAGCATTAAGCTTATGTAGGGGCACACCTAGTAAGGAAATGCAAGTATTTCTTCATCTCTTAGGAGAAAGGCAGTATGAAAACACAATGTGGTTACTGCTGTTCAAGTCTATGGTTAAAACAGAAACGAAGGAATCCATTTTTGTGGTGTGTTCTTTGGTTTTGGGTCCTTTTAATAGCAAGAAATAATTTCATCTGGGTTAGCATGCAGTGACTCATACCAGTTCCTACAGCAATGGCACATGACAGAACACACAACTAGAACCTGATGTCTTTTTGTCACCTGAAGAACCAGGTTACAGAATATTTGGCTGGGATATTTTTGGCATAATTCCTCATAAATATGCAAGCTCATAATTTTTTAGCTTCCACAAGGCATATAAATTGTTTTTCAAGGGCATAAGGTAAATAAAGAAGCAAAAGGGCATTTTTAGAAATGATTTTATCATCTTTGGGGATGGTGGCACCTGTACAAATGTAGACAGGTTTCAAAACTATACACAACATCTTCGGTATGAACTTGTTATTGTTAGACCTGTTCAGCGCAGCTCCTGTGCTTTCACACTGAAAAACTTCTCTATCCAAGTACAGCTTCTGCTGGGACTGGCAGATGAAAAAAGTCTCATTGGTTTCCAACCAGCTAAACTCGGACATCAGCTTCCTTTTTATTTATGTAATCTGGCTATACAAAGCAAGGAGCAAGGCCAAAATACCAGACTAAATACCCCAACAAATAGCAACAAGTGACCCTCTGCTACAGCCACACTTTGAGGTATGGCCAGAACTCAAAGGAGTAAACCATGATAGACAGTTGAATTCCAGCCACAATGGGAACAATATTTTCATTGTGAATTTGGGGTTTAAAGAGCAAAACATTTAGGCAGTGTAAGATGTGCAACCCGTCATGATGTTAAAAACACAAAGCCACAGCAGTAAGGGAGTTGTAGAGGACTTTGAGTTTTAGAGCAGACCATCCAGGAGAGGACAGCAGCTCACAGTGCTACAGAACAGTGTTGAGCCATGTGTATCAAGATCATGGGCACAGAGATTTAATAGAGCAGAAAGTGGAGATGAGCAGGTAGAAGATGGACCAGCTTTAGCTCCATCCTCATGGATCCACTGTCCTGGGCATCACCAGTGCAGGATGTAGGGCTTGGCAGACCTCTTTCTCCAGCACCCTTTTCAGTTCTGATAGAGTCTAGTTTTGTGGGCATCTGTTTACACTCTAGTCATAATATTTGTTTTGAAATGTTTGGTTTCATTTGGGTGGGCTGTAAAAGCCTTCTGTTTATCTTCTGCTCTACGAATTTAGATCTGTTTTTGACTGGAAAATGTAGTTTTAAAATGATAATCCAAGAGCTTCTTTTTGAAAGCTGGTAAAATTAAATGCTCCATAGTGTTAGAGAGGAAATAATTTATTTGTGAAATTTGGAAACAAAACTTAAATATTTCTAAAATCCCTCACTTTTTCCAGCACAAACAACAACAACAACAACAACAAAAACCCTCTAGAAATTATATACAAAGTTGCAGGGACATTTACTCACAAGAAGCTGCATTTCACTCCCACTGAAACACCTTTTTTCATTCAATTTGGTGGTTGAAAGGAAAAAAAGTCCCCTCCCTGTTTAGGGAAACAAGAGAAGGGAATGAGTGCAATGTCCCTTTCAGTCTGGGACAGGGACTTAGGAGGAGCCAACACTTCCAGTCCTTTCTAATTCTTAGGGAATTCTGGTGATGCAATTTTGGACAGTGGGTTGAGGGCACCAGAGATATCCTTGAAATAAAGGCAGCCCAATTTTCAGTAATACCCATTGCCTGCCTCTTTTACTGACAGCAGTGAAACTTCACTGAATGGAAACAAGGGACATTTTATTGTAGGTGCTTGACCAACTAACACTCAGGTTACTTTATGCATTGGATATTAGCTATAAGGCATCATTTTTCTTACTAATACCTAGTATCTTGTCTATAAGCAGTCATGCAAGCGTACTTTGGAGATGTTGGTAGTGTCTCAGAAAAGAATATGATGTTTTCACACATATTAAAAAATGCTACTTTACTGCATGTGTGCAGCTCCTGATGGACTCAGGATTACCAAAGCAAATACTTATGGAAATTTGAAACCAAGACAGTAGTATTAGAATCTTGTTCTTAATTTGTATTAACGAATTGCTTTTCAAATCAAAATGAATCAAGGCAGAGCTCCTCTGAGACCTTGGGAGTGTGCAGGGTGTTACATCTGCTCACTTCACTTTGAATTGCATCAGATTCTGGAGTGCAGCAGACTGTTAATGGGTGCTGTCACACAGTTTGACATCTCTACACTCTGAATTTGCAGCCCCAATCTTGCTCCCATTGGAACTATGAGAAGTGTTTCAATAAGGGGACTGTCTGAAATCCATGTCAATGCATTTTGGAAGAGCTTTCTGAGGTGCACTGACAAGATTTTAATTTTTTTTTTGTTCAGCATCATATGCCTGTCCCAAAGCTGTCAAAGTCAACAGTCTATGAATCCATTCCTTTCACAACTGCAGATCCCTGATTGATAGAACTGACTCCCTGGAACATCCAATTTGCATGACTGAGTTAAAAGTGAGTATCACTAATAAACAGCATATCAACGTATATGATCGCAGTGTGTAGGAGCAACCAAAAGAATTCATGGGAGGCAAGAGGCTTTCAAAGAAATCCCAGTGAAGAAAAGGGCTAGAACAGTGAGTGTGAAGTACAGCTGAGAGGAAGAAACAGGAAACATTTGGCACACAGATATGATGCCAAATACAGGTGATGTGGTAAAGATCTGTGCATTCCACAGAAAAAAGGTATGAGAAAACATATTGTTCACAGCTATTGCAGCTACTGCAAGGAGGATTCACTTTGGCAAAGTTGCCTCCAAGATCTCAGGTGAGGAGTGATGGAACAAGGAAAAAGATGGCAGGGAAAGGTGACAGAACTCTTCAGTCCCCCAGGTAAGGGAAGGTCTCCTCCGCCTTTAAGGCTGTTGGATACTAGCACTCCCCTTTCCAGTGATCAGAGAGGTCTTTGCCCTCTGAAGATGTGCATAGGTAAAACACAATCCAGACACAAAATTGGATCCCTAAACTATATTTAAAAAGTAAATTATCTACTTAAGGAAGTAAAAGCTATCACTGGATAAGTCCATTTTGTTGAATATTGCCCTAGACAGGTAGATGTCCAGGGTGAGCTATTTGGCTTCAGTAGAGAGATGTTCACTCACCATGGGAGCCTTGGTAGAAATTTGCAAAGTATTAACCTTGCATCTGATACTTATACAGTGAACCAAATTCTTGCCTTCAGCAACATTAATTTCAGGCTGTAGTTAACCAGTGGAGCTGCTCTGAACTATGGCTAATGGAAATGAGAAGCAAATCTGATCAAGAATCTCATGTGGAAACTGGCAATATAGATTGATTGAGACATTATTTTAGGAATATTTCATAGTCAATACCATGACTTCAAAGCTCAATGTCATCTCAAGTCTCCTGGCATGGATACATGACATTTATTAATAGAGGTGCTGAAGGACTGGCATCCAGTTGATGTCATCAGACAAATTACTTCTCCATTACATATTGATTGCTGTTCTGCCTGGCAAAGAGTATGTGCTTACTTTTCATACCAATGGGAAATAAAAAAATTCAATAGCTGACCACTTTAGGTAATTATCCAGTTCTTGAAATGCTTCATCTATGGCCAGATAGAAACTGCAGCTTTTCCAGCATCCTGTAATCTGTCTTCTCAGCAGAAGAGTCCCAGAGAACATATTGCTCTTGGGTTCCTCACATTTCCCTGCATCATTTTCCATTAGATAATAGGTTTAATTCATGCTTCTGTCCTTATTTTCCACAGTCGGGGCACAGTTAATCAAAGGATTACTTTATTATGTCTGACCTACAAGATAAGAGAGAATAATTAGTAGGACTTTCTGAAAAATTTTGGATCCATTTGGTTTCCACACCAAACAAACCCCAAAAACAATTCACAGTGTGGTGGTATTTAAATAGAAATGCTTCTAAGAATGTGTCAGTTTTCACAAAATATGATGGGAAAAATCAAAGTGATTTTTTCCCCTCATTATGCTTTGATAAGACAAAAATGCTTTGTTCTGATTTTATTGCAGACTTGTTTTGCCTAGATTTCTCTATCACATGCCAATATATTTTTCTTACAGCATTTCAAAGGCATCACATAAGTTGAGATATTATTACCTTATCTCTGCAAGATGTTTTGGCACCACAGAAACTAAATGTTTCTCTAGTCTTGAAATCAAATATTAGAATGCTGTGTAAAAAATAATCTTTTTTGTTTCATTTTGTTTTCCTGCTTTTCATGAAACCATCTAATACAAACACAGATGTTATGATGTTCTCATGACATAATAGTACAATTTATTACCTAGTCACAGTTAGTAGAGTTAGAAGACCCAGATTGGTTCTTGATCTCAAAGAGCTGATTCTTTCATATGAAAAAAAAAAAAAAAATAGCAAAATTCTCCTTCCTGTGAAATAAGCCTGGTGTTGTTCTACCTATGTTGAGGTGATGTGAACGTGACCATTTATAGACCTTTTAATTAAATCTGAGATAGAATGGTGAGATAGGAGCAAAACAGGACTGTGATGGGTAAGTTTTTGTGGTGCAGATTATTGAAGAAAGGATGGAGAATGACCAAGTGCCCTTGGAGTGGTGATGAAGGAAACATTGTTTCTCTACTAGCATTGACAAAAAGGGGGATTTGTCTTGTCTAGAGTCTCCTATGTTTCTGCTAAAGATACAAGAAAACTTGCTGGGCAACAGTGATTAAACTTAGACCTCCTGAGCCCTCTGTGAAGTGCCAGGAAGATGACCTGGGATGGACAGTGGCAGCGAAGTGCATTAAGACTGAAATTCATGGGAAACACAAGGACAGCCATCCTCTGGGTTCCAGGTTTCACTAGTGGCTTGGGAGATCGGTATTAATCTTTCCAAATATCTCCTTGAGAGGAAGGCTGTGAGGAGGCATTTCTGCTGTAGCCAAGGACCAGCTACATAAGAAACAACAGAAATTGCCCCCACCTCAACAGCACTGTAAGCACCCATGGGTGTCTTCTCTGCAAGGGCAGGCAAGCTGTTGATTTAAGACCTCTAAAAATGACATGGAAGGACTTTGATGAATGCTGCCCTGATTTGCATATTTCACAACTCCAAAAGTTCAGCCAATTTCCACAGGGAGTAAATCAGAAAAGGATTTGTTTCACTGATTATTTAATTAGTCTGCAGCTGCTTAGCAGCTCTCTAGATTGGCACACAGTGGCTGGGAACTTCAGGAGCCATTTTGACTTCTTGCAGAATAACTAAAACCAGACTTTCTTTAAACCACTTTCTCAAGGGCAAAGAGGTGACCCACTGGAAAAACAGGGAGTTGGATGTCATCAGTAACAAAAAAAAAGGAAAAGCAAGGCCCACAGGCTTTGTTTTCAAGACTTCTAACTACAGCTAGGAGAAACCTTTCACTAATTTCATGACATCTCAACTAATAAACTTATTAACTAATTAACTAACTAATTAACTATTTAAAAACAACTGCTCAAATCTATCAATAACATTTACTTCACAAAGAACAGCTTAGTATCTCTGGTTCTCCTACATGATTCTCCTTTCTCAGACACCAGTGAATCCATGGCTAACTCCTGCTTTTCTGCTTCCTAAACCAGAGAGAAGAAACACCCCTCTGGGATGTAGTGATGGTTATTTTGCACTGTCTGTTTTTTAAACTTCAGGTAGTTCTTTAACATCACATGGTTGCCTGATCACTGTGCTTATTTGGTGAGATTATGAATGGAAAAAAAGGATCACCTATAAAAAGCTGAATGCACTGTGAATAGGAGTCAACTGAGGAGCTAATCTACCACCAATAGTGCTTTGTATGTGGCAAGTGGGTGTATGGGTGTTTGCAGAGCTATGGAAGATGTGTGTTGGACAGGGTGATACTTTCTCCATTAGTAGGAACAGGCTGTTCTTGCCCTATTGCTTCTGGTCCTTTTGACCAGGGTGACTTTTCCTCAGCAGGACTGGAGTCCTGAGCCTTTCCCATTCACACAGTGAGCCCTGTTGCTCCTATTGAAGTCCTGTGCATTAACCAATAATAAGCAATAATGTATGTATTTATCTATATCCATACTCAAGAGATATTCATAGCTCCCAATGTTGAGTGAGCTAGCACTAAGTCCATCTTTCAGAAGATAAATAAATGAAGAGACATTAGCTTTTTATTACTTCTGCAATGTATGTAAGTGCTTTTGATAAGTGACTGCTTCAGTTTTAACAGCTGAAAGTTAAGCAACCTTAAAAGAGACGACAGTTTTGTGCTCACTGAAGTAGATAGGATAACTTTTCTGGCACGACGGAGGTTTTTGAATGTTATTACATGCCCTGTGAGCAAGTGGGGTTTTAAGACTACAGTTCCAGAACTGAAACCTATTGAGTGATACATCAGGGACTCGAGTCTGAAACATAAGCCACTCTTAGGTCTGTTATCAAGGATGAGGACTATATGGCATATAAGCAGCATCAAAAACATGTGGGCATGTCTCTTGAAAGAAAGTTTGCTGCAAGTTTTAGCAAAATGATTGAGATGTTAGTGTTTCCAAAGAAATTCCTTCTGTGAAAAACTGAAAGCAGACTAAAAACCAGGTGTGCATCTGCATATCACATGGCCACCACCCTTCCGTGGTCTGCTGCCATGACATGTAGGAAGAAAAAGGAGATTGAGATCCTGCTTCTGCAGACTGTGGCAAAGCTTCTACCAGCCTCACATGACCAATTTCACCCAGTTATTGCACTTTTTTTTTTTTTTTTTTTTTTTTTTTTTTAATAAGAGGCTGCACTACCTGCTTGCCTTGATTGAGGAGCTACATAGTAAAAAGGCCATGGCATGTGATACTTTGAAGAGGTTTGTTGTTACATGTCTGTGCAAATTACAGAAAATAGCAGCTGCAATATGGACCCTAAGGGTGGGACTCAATCTAACCATGTTAAAGTCAAGTAAATCATATGAAGTGCCTTCTAATTCAATGGATAAAGATATTTTCAAAGTATAATTCATCATGTCTGTTTCCACCTGGAAAAAAACCCACCACAGTGGATGGGAGGCAGTACATTGCGTCTTGGGGAAGAAGCAAATATTATTTTGCTTGACTTGATCAAGAGTTTTGACACTGCCTACTGTAAAGTGTAGAGGCTACACATACACACACATCCCCTTGCCCAATAGCAAAATTGCTCTGTACAATCAAGCAATGTGCAGACACTTCCCAAAACAAGCCCCTGCTCAGTTTGACCAGATGCAGGAGCTTGCTGGCCGTGTCACCCTGGTGCCATGCCCAAATGTTCCTAACTTCCTGCTGTGCAGTCAGGAGAGTGCACTGGTGCAAGACCATGAGCTACTGAGCAGAAATATCATCTCTTTATTTCTGCAGAAGGACCAGCAGTATTTTGACTGACCTCATCTTTATTCTTCAGAGCCAAAAGTAGAAACAACATAAAGGTTTCCAAATGGTTGATAAACTGATAAAGCCACCTATTCAGTGACTTCCCAGTGCTGTTGGCTTAGTCAGTGTGATCACATGCACAGACTGATGATTCCCAGTTTTTGCTGTACCTCTTTGGGTAGAGTAAATTGCACAGACATCCCTGCTCTTGTTTCATAGCACTTTCTGCAGATTGCTTCCTTGGATTAACATCTTACCTTTGTTCTGCTGTCAAAAATAATTCATGCAACAGTGAAAAACATATTTGAGGCAAATAATAGCACAATAATGAATATAAACCATGTAGCATTGCACTGTAGGGAAAACAAATGAGGAAAGAGATGAAAGAATTAATAACTACAAGTACTGGAAATGGATTCTTTTTTTTAAAGATAAACACAGAGTGATAAATATCATCCTATGAAGCAAAAGAGTGTGCAGTCTGGAAACAAGGAGTAGACAAGCAGAACACAATCTCCCCTTAAAGCAGCAGAAAAATAATTAGAAAATGTCTGGCAAGAGAAACTAAGTCATCTTTAACAAGTGCCAACAAATAATACATAATGCATTTGATTACAAGCTTTGCCCTTTGCATACCCAAAGCTTTTGGTGGTGTCAGGGGGAGCTCTGGCAAAGTCAAAAGGGTGAAGTGAAGCTGTGAACAGGAATCCAGCACAAATTCTACATCACTTACATCCTTCCCTAAGATTATAGGATTTTATACGATTGCTCATAGCTGTAATACCTGAAAGCTGATCTCAGCAGCCTTAATCAACGTAGTGTTGTTCCTGAGCTTATTGATCTGGAACTGTACTGCAAGTTTGGTGGAATCTTTTGGGTTTGGGTTTGGTTTTTTTTTTTTTTTTGTCTTTGTTTTTAACATATTATTTTATAACATATATGTAGTTTCACTTTGCAAAAGAGAAAAGCTGAATATTTATCAAACTCCATGAAATAGACTTTCCCAAATTGAAGATCTGATTTAATTCCCTCACAGTCTAAAGCACCGCTTAGGTATGTGCATAATGCAAATTAGGTTCTTTCAGTCCTTTGACAAGAAGATCCAGTAAACATATTTGCCTAGAAATTTTTCCTGGTGGAAAAATGTACATATTTTTTGTACTACTTAAAATACTATCAATAAGTAGTTAACATAAGGCAGAAGGAGGCATGAAGGTGGTCCCCCTTCCCTGTGAAGTGGTCTCAGAGTGTATACAAAGCAGAGATCTCCCAGGTTGTAGTCCAGCTCCAGAACAACAGTGTTCTGCTTGTCCACATCAGCAAAGGACTGATGAGGGAGGAGAGCTCAAATAATGGCATATTGTTTTCTAGCAATACATAGGCACCCTGTCCATCACAGCTCCACTAGCCATTAATGGTGGTGGTTAGGACAAGAATGAAAAGGGCAGATCTCAGCAGGCTGGTGAAAATACTCTCTTTTTTTCTTAATGATTTTAGGAATGAAAAAAAAAAATCATTACATTTTAAAGTAACAGAGGCAGTTTTGATCCAAGAGCTCCATTTGGAAAAGCAAACCAAAAACTTGATGATTTTTTTTTCCTGTCCATGGACATATTGTTATGCCAAATTAACCCCTTTCTTTGAGATTCCTTCTGCTCATCTCAGGGCCAGAAAAGATATCTTCTCCCCATTTTTTAAGCCATAGTTTGGCTGCTGGAAGGGAAAAAATAAAGAAAGGTTATGGTTATAAATATAGGGAAAATATAAGAAGGATATAGAGGGTACACTGCATCTTCCTAGTGGCATCAGTCTTTGTGTCACCTGTTACTGTGTATTATCTGAATTGAGGTTCCAGAAGGTATTTTTCTCCTAGGTTTGTTCACAGGAGTAGGAAAGTAGGTTGATTTCCTCTGTAGCTTGGGCTGCAGTTGTTTTCCCATGGTACCTGGAGAAAAGTACATAGCAAAGGAGAATAGGTACTCAGCAAGTCCTCTGCTAGAGGAGACATCTAAAGCAGAGAGGCAGCAGCCACACTCTGCTGCACAAGACTGATGAGGCACGTGACTTGCATGGGTTTTGATTTCCTACTCTATATCTTTGGTCAATGTAGGGTGCTGGAAAGGTCTGCAGTGAGAGGACAAATGTTCTCTGAGCCAGTTAAAGGAAAAAAAAATCAGAATGTGCCACTTTTAGAATGTGGCAATGAAGGTTTGTGTCTTTTCCTTTCCCCCTCCATCTTTTACCTTTTCCCAAATTTGATCTGAATTCACAGATTTGGGTGGGGAAGCTCAAAAGTTTGAGCCTCTTGGAAAAGGAAATATACACCTGCCCATTTTTTTATTGATCTACAGACCTGCTCAGAAACAAGACCTATCTCTTCGTAAAAGCACAGAAAATAATTTTCCACTAACCTGTGCCTTTCTCATTTAGAAATATATATATATATATATTGTCTAT
>VXBZ01008488.1:208963-222088 GCA_013399135.1 Heliornis fulica
CACATATTCTCTGTTAAGATAAGGCTGTTTACAGCAAAAGCAAAAGGCCACATGCAGAAGCAAAGAATAAAAGCAAAAGATTGATTCCCTACTTCCCATCAGCTACCTCCCAGGCAGCAGGGAGTAGGCAGAGCAGTTTGTCCAGAAGAAAAATGTAAATAATGAATGCCAGCCCCAGCCCACCCCATTTCTCTCAGCTATTATTGCTGAGCAGCCGTGCTCTGGTATGGAATATCCCTCTGGTCAGTTTGGGCCAGCTGTCCTGGCTATGTCCCCTCCCAAGTTCTGGTGAGGCAGCCTTAGTGCTGTGCCAGCGCTGCTCAGCAGCAGCCAAAACCCCGGTGTGTTACCATCACCTTATTGCTACCAACACCCATCATGGCACTATGAGGGCTGCTATGGGGAAAATGAACTCCATCCCAGCTAGACCCAGTACAGCTGGTAGCTTTTTCCAGTATTCCCCTGTGTCACTGTCTTCCTGTCTTTCTCCATGATTAACAGAATTACTATTGACCTTTGTGTGTCTCATAAACGACTATAGAGCAGTTTCCTGGAAACTTTTCTCTCTCCCTTGCATATGGAAAAGAAGGTGCTGCATTCACATCTCTTGAACTGTCTGCTTACAGAAATATGGAAAAGAAGGCAGCAAATAAAACCTTGGAAACTCTCTAAATACATGTCTTTAAGGGAGTAAGTTGCAGCCAGCACACTGATACGGATAGTTAGGTTATGGTGATGTCATTAACACCATGCAGCTATGTGCAAGTATAAATCCCTTAATCACAACCTGATTTTTCCTACCTGCAATGTGGACTAGTATCGAGTACTTATTGCTAAGATTAACAGATGGCACTATTGAGGATTAGCTCTTAGTTAATTTATGTGCAGTAATCCAGATGTGTGCAAAGACCTGTACTAACCTCACATTTCATTAGCTATTTCCAATACACTGCCATGTGAACTGTCAATACCTGCAGAGACAGCGTTTCAAGCAGAAGTTCCTCTCTCTGAATCTGGTACCTTACCTAAAAACCTGGGTGCTTTTATTTTTATTTAAGCTGCACTTAAATAAATTTTAAAGAGACAGGCAAATTTGAAGGTTTAATGGTTTGTGTATTTGCTGTTTCCTGAATGTATTACCACATCTCTGAAGATCTTTGTGCAATTTTATAATTTAATCCTCAAAGTTTAAGGGTGAGGTTATAAAAAGTCTGCCTTACTTTTCTTCTACTTCCAACAAAAACATGTTCTCTTACATGCATCTCTTTCTGGTTTTGATTCGGTTCTGGGCTAGATTGTGAACTTTGGTTAAAAGTGATGAAGACCCTTGGCAGGGCTCTTTATCAATCTACATCCTCAAAATCTGGATACAAATGGAGTCTTTGCTAATGGCTTCTCTTTTATTACACTCTGTTCCCTCTAGTGTCAAATATTTACTCTTCCAGAGAGACTTAAAAAGGTAGGGTCCACTAGTTGTCCTTGTTCATACAGAGCAGCTGAGGTGGAAGGAAAATTATCGTTAAAGACATTTTCCTGGAGATCCTCCAGGGAGTGACTCAAGACTGAGAGAATGAGAAAAGAAATCCCCATCAGTTACACCTGACTGTTCAGAGAATTAAGATTGTAATAGGAATGATAACAAATGCATTTTCTGTCAGTGGGAGGTTTGCTGGCAAGGATAGAGCCAGGGTAGGAATATCAGGCAGTACTGAAATTACCCAATATTAAGTTTAGTGGTGTTGAAGTTCATACTGATGCATCATCTTCTGAGCTGCCATTCATGTTTCACTGCTGGTGCTGGCCGTGGTATTGTGCACTCTCCTCCACCCATCAAAATGGGTAGTAATTCTTCCAGGAGCCAGGCTGGTGTTCACCTCACCTGGTCAGCAGTTGTGGTTATATCACTGATCAGCTGAACAATGCAAACTAAGTCACCCTGCCTAAATGGGACAAGAGAGACATCATTATGACATATGAGACAACCTTGCCCACACCAGGGAAAAGAGAGGGGCAGGTATGTTCTGTAAGGGGCTGTAAAAAGAGATAGAAAAGATTTGTACCTGAATAACACACAGTGTTTGCAACCTCTGGTTCTGCTGTAACTCATTTTAATCAGAAAAATATTTGAGCATAGCTAATTTTAACTTTAAGGGTTACTATCTCTGGTTTGATAAACAATCACAGCAGCAGCCTATTGTTCCCATGTCCTGTGTCTGGTTGAATATTTTGCACCTTAATGCCATTGTAAATACAGTTGCATACTGGTTTCAGTTAGCAGAGCTATTATGGACTACAGGGTCCCACTGACCAGTAACAGCAGAGATGTCAGAACAGATTCACACCAGGGCCTGAAATAACTAGTGTTTACCCTGATGAGGTCCTGATTCTGTGATATTAGTAAAGGGACAGAAGGCCGAGGGAGGTAAATCTGCTAATCTGACCTTAAGTAGAAGCTCTCGTTCCCCTTCCACTTCTATAGGAAAATGAGCAAAACTCTGAATTTAGGAACAAGAGCACCAGAGATGGATTTATTTTCAATTTTTTAATACCTCCCACAACAATTTGCAATAGTGTTTATGGTTTTTTTTTGGTTTTTTTTTCTCCCAGCTATATGGGTCACAGACAGGCTTGGCTGCTCCTAAAAAGTTGTCAGATGCTTTTATCTGTCTTCAAGACCAGTCACACTGCTACAGATCTACCTGCCCCACATCTTGCTGTGGTTCTCAACTGTTCCTTCTTCCAGCTCATGAGATGTGCCATAAACTGCACTTTCTTACAAAGCTGTGTTGTTACTAAAAGTATCAAAAACCTGGAATGTAGGCTGTGAAAGCTGCATATGGATGGAAAGTAGCAGACTGTATCTTATTTCCCAACCTCAGCAATTGCTCAGGTTCCCCTAAGAGCATCTCTCTCAAACCTGCCTCCCTCTTTGCACAGGGCTGGCCCAAGAGCACACACTGACTCTCCTCATTAGCACCAGATCAGGTCTGATCAACAGTTTGCTCCCACTGGGAACAAAACTGGGGAAAGAGTAGGGTTTGGACTCTGGGAGAGGTACTTCCAAAGCCTATGCAGAGATCTGAGACTGCCAGAAATGACTGCAACACTGCTTATTAAATTATTAAATGAGTGCTCTCCAGTTTTTAAAATACTTGAATATGCTTGGAGCAGGAAAATGCTTAATTTATACTTTAGCTAGAACAGAAACCAGGCTGTGAGCTGATGGGATGTTTTGCAATTGCTCCCATGCATTCTGTCAGCCAGGCACCCACCACTTATTTACTGTAACACATCAGCACTGGCTGGGGGGTGGCTGTGCACAAGAGAGTGGGAGCAAGAGGGGATTTTCTTGCGTGGCTGTCAGGACCTTTTGTGAAAACTGGTTCCTGTCCTCATCCTGGCTCCCTCCAAGCAGGGGGGAACACTGGCTAAAGAGTTGTGCATTGACCTCCAGCTGGTTTAGAATAGAACCCGGAGAACAAATGCGTTTGCTGAGAAAAGAGAAGTGTATTGCAGCCTTTCAAAGGTTGTTCATGCCTCCAGGGCTGATCGAAGAGTCTGGGAAGTTTGTTCGGGCATGTCACTGACCAACAGGCATCCAGTCAATCAAATTGCATTTGAGGTCTTTTGTCTAAACAGGAAGAAAGGGCTAAGAGAAAAATGAGCAGTCGGTAGATACATCCCTCAGAGTGTCAACGCAGCCAGTCCTGCCCTTGGTGCATCAGCTGTGCATCTCACCTCTTGTAGGACGGAGTCGCCAGATACTCTCACTTTGCACAATCTGTTAAATCTCACAGCTGAACTACTCATCATTAGTAACTATTACCAGCTGACATCTTCCCAAACACATGTATTTAGTGGTGGTATGTGAAGTGAGAGAACAGCAGCCTTGGGCAATCCCTTCTGTGACCAACTATCTCCGCAGCAAAGTGAGCTTAACAATGATTTTAGCAGAAACTCCTCACGTTGAAACCCAGCCGTCTTTGAGCACAGCCTGTCGGTGGCCTCGAGCTTGAGCAGGACCATTTCAGTCTATATCAAACTTCTTTTTCTAGAGCTTTTCACTTCTTTCAGTTTGCACACAGGCAGTAAACATATCTGAATCCGCAGGGTATTTTTGGAAAATTAAAATGAAAAACATTGGGTTTATTTTGAGGAAACAAAGGAAGAGGCACACACGTTCTCTAAGAGAGGCAAGCTGGCTGTTTAAAATATTGATAGTGATACAGGAGGCCTGTTGACAGAATGATAGTTTGGTTTTGCATGTATTTGTCTTTCCCTTTGTTCTCCAGTGAGACAAGCCTGTTTATTTATGCCGGGGGCAGATTACGTTCTGCAGATAAAGGCACTAAGAATGAGTAATGAACGTTCTGGACAGACAAGGAGCACACAGCAGCTCTCCTCGGCCAGCCACTGCTGACTTCAATCCAACGTGGTACCTGGGGGCAGGAGGGAGAGCCGCCTTCGAGCCCTGCGTGCTCAGCCACTTGGGGTGGATTGTATCTCACGTAGCTTTAGACATCTATAGCATCATACTGGGCTTCCTTTAAAAGCAGTAAGAGAAATGGGCACCTTTAGCAGTGTCATAGATGCCCTTTTTCAGAGGAGATGACCCACCCTAGACACTGATGTCTCTCTTGCCTGGATCTCCACTGCCTCTGATGGGATCCTCCAGGCACTCACTCACATGGATTAAGTTATTTAAGTGCAGGCAGCTACATTCAGCTAACTGAAGGCATATTTGGTGGGTAGAAGTTTGGTTTTTTCATCTATCTACTAGAAGCTCTATTTGCTGTAAATGTAAATATTCTGACTTTTTATCTGCAACTATTCCCTGAAGGGGAGGACGCATGTGTAGCAAATTTAAGCCTACTGGAAAAAGCTTGGGTTTTTATTTACCTTTCTCTGACTCCATAGAAATAGTCCTCTCGCTTGCCAGGCTCCATGGACAACAGGGTATAAACCACAGAGTTTTAAAAAGTGTACCATGAGGGAAGCTTTGAAAATAACCTTAGTGGCACTGCTAGTGGCTTGTGGTTTATGAACCAGCGAGGCACCTCCCGAGAAGGTAATAATAAAGTGTGGAGGATGGAGAAATAAGAAACAAAATTCTGCTCTCCCTACACTGATAGGAATGTGGAAAACTGTTACCTGGCATTGCTCATGGTGGATTTTATCAGAGCAGTTGCTGCTGGCCTCATTCTCCTCTCCAGTAAGGCAGGTTTTTACCTTCATGACAGCAGAGATAAGGCAGCCTGAGTGTGTGCTGCTTTTCTCCATCACCAAGATGAGTGCCTCTGGCACCATTCACACTGCAGGGAGGTCCGAGTCCATGAGAATAATTTTTCTGCCCTTAGACCCGGCTTAGCTTTACACTGGGAATTATTTTGCCTCTAGGTAAAGCATCTAAAGATGGTGAAGAGACATCACAGGTGCTTTTTGTGAGTCTTTCCCTTGTGTGTTATATCTATAGTGACTGTATTGACTGAAAAGTACACATCTTTTCCAGGAAAATGAAATCCCTCCACTGCTGGAGATGAGGAATAACCGTGCATGTGTGTTACAAATAGACAAAAGCATTCTGTTGTTGCCCTGTAAAAATAATGACTGGTATAAAGGAAAGATTTTGAAAAATCAAGCAGGGGGAGTAAGAGTGCATGGGAGTATATGTGCGTGCTGCATAAAAGGCTGAGTGAGGATTAATATTATATTAGAAATTCAACAACTCTGAATCACTGCAGTTTTCATTTAATGTTTCACCAAATGACTGTAACCTTAAAAGTCAAATACATGACAGATGCACTTAATTACCTCACTGTAAGAAAAATAATACTCAAGGCTGTTAAATACAAGAAATGAAACATGACTAAGCTGGCATTTGTTACAGTGCCTAGTTTTAGACTTTTCCAAGCCATTTGATGGTAAAGGCAAATCTGTAAGCAGTAGGTAGTTACTAATACCTTTTCATCTTCAGAGCAATGACAGTCATGGTCAGAGTAACGCTTTCTATGCCACTGTTCAATCTGGGCATCAGGCTGGGCAAGTTCCTTGCCAGAATGCTTCTGCCAGGAGAAAGGGAGATCTGGGATGAGGAGAGGGCTAGATTCTGAGAGCATCAGTCTGTCTTCACCACTGTCACCACTGGAACTGGGGGAGCCACCTTCTCCAGACCAAAGCCCAGTGTGAGGTGATCAAGAAATTAACAATTTGGTAGGGTTAAACTAAAGAACAATTAGTTTTAAAAAATAATATTATGGCAAAATGTAATACTCAGTTCCTCGAAAGCATGGTTCAACATTCAAGTTGCACCAGCAAACAAAACATACACTTTTCGTGAGCTAACACAGGTGGGTATCTAATGCAGAGAACATTACCAGCACAGAGAAATGCTTTTTTAAATAATTTGTGTTCACATTTATCTGTTGAAAATAATTTTAATTTTGAAAAAATACTTGAGATTAATGGTAAATCTAGCCACAGACTGCAAAAAAATATACTTTGCCAGTGCCCTTGGCTACTCCTTCAGAACACAGGGCTTTAGACTGGAGTACTTTTTGATGTAGAGTTTCTTTCTTCTTCCTCTCCTTCTTCACTCAAATTTTTATTCATTACAAAGTCAAAAACAGTTGAGCTGAAAAATGATCACGTTTAAATTTCTTTTATGTTAAACATGTCAGTGAAGCAGCAAAGTGCTTTTTGTATTTCTCCATTGCCCAAGGCATTTCTTAAAGCCTTTTCTCAAAAAGCTACTTTTACCCAAATGCCTGTTAAAAGGAAAAAAATCTTCTGAATGAATTGATTTATGAACAGAGCTATTGGGTTTTAGTGCACGTTTCATTTTTTGTCTTTCTCTCCTGGATGAAAGATATTTAGTCAATGAATATTATTGGTTCTAAAAACTCTCTCTCATATATCTCTTGTAATCACAGAGATTAGAGATAGAGAAGACTTATTGGGTCATTTAATTCATCCCCTTACTATTACAGGACTGTCGTCCAGAGTATATACAGTACTTTGTTTTGTCCAACTCAAAATAATTAGGTAGATGTGGGTTTTGAAAATGTCTAGAAAGCAATTCCAGTCTCTCATCAGTCCCATGTTGACCAGGAGCAGTTGAGATAGTGCACCTGGACTAGCACAATCACAGCACATCTGATTTTGTGTACAATTGTACAAGATCCAATGATACAAGTGCCACGACATGTGGCTACTTCCCCATCCCATCATTTTTACATTGCTCAGGATGGGGCAGCTTTTGATGTGAGCCTACAGAAACGCTCATACTTGTACCTTTGCACCCTTCCATCTCCTCCAGCCTGAGAGCTGGGGATGGGAGGGAGGCTTATAAAACTTTCACATCCTGATTGCTAAGGACACTACATACTTACTTGCTCCAACAATGGTGCTTAAAAATATCAGCTATACCTTTCTGGGTGGTGCTTTTAGGTGTGTGGCTGCTGTGATTTTAATTTCTGGAGACTGCACCTTTGAATGCCATGTGGTAACAGTGAGGCTGTAACTTGCCTGTAGTGGATGGAAGGTGGACACAAAGTACTCTCTGTATACCAGGAACTTTGCCTCAGTTTCTTCCTTTTACTCAGAAAGTCCTGGGTTAAAACTGGTCTCTGCTGGCTTTGTCCTGATTGCAAGTGGATATTGTCATTGTCCTTCCCATGAGCTGGCTTTATGGGGGCAGCTGGGGTCTGACTTGAATTACACAATTGCTCTATGGTGTGTGAGTGCCTTTGGCATATTCCAATACATTTATTTTTTAATCAGAAATGAGTATAACATACTGCAAGGGCCAGGTAAGCAATTTGTATTTTGTCAAGGCAAAGTGTTTTATTTCTGAGGAGAAAACATCGCACTGCCCAAGCAACATAAATGCTAGCTAAGGTCAGTATCTTTTCAACAGTATTTTATTTTGAGGTTTCCATCATTATTATAGTTTTCCAATAACACAAAACTAAGTTAAACATCGACTGTCCTATTTCCTTGAAGGGACTGGAGCCAGATCCTTTTGCAAAGTCTGTCACCAGACTGCATTTCCTGCTAGGCATGGGGCTGGGGTGCGGGCCCTCTGCAGAGCCACCGTGGTTGTGTTTGCAGCTGAGGAGAGGGCTCTCCTGCTACAGCCTGTGATTACACAGAGCCTGTAACAGGAGAGGCCACTTGTTCAAATACTAACTAATTTTTAACATTGGAAGTATCCAAGTTTAAGGGTTGAGGAAAAAGAGCAGAAACAAAGTCTGTCTGGTACCAGGTCCTTGAGGCAACGTCGTGCCTCAAGATTTTCCTCAGAGTGCTCAGATTTTCCTACTCTCCATTTGGTTTTGTTAGCTTGTTTGTGAATATGAAACAAAAGGGCAGCTTCCACATATCTCAAGCACTTCCAAGAGATCCTTTCCAGCAGTAAAGTATCTGCTCCTCTTTCAGCTGATGTCTTTCATACCTCTTAGTGCTTCCTGAAGTAATAAATATAGGAGATTATGGTGAACATTTACCTTTGACTCCTAAATGAACCAAAATATGTGCCTGGATTTCTATGTGCCAATACCTAGGAGTTCATATGAACAGAAAGAACTGAGAAAAGGAAAAAACCAAAACCATGTGTCCTGGTTTTGGCCAGGACAGAGCGGACTTTGCCAAGCAACCAGCACAGGTGAGCTGAATTGGCCAGGATTGTTTTCCACACCCCCTGACAGCAAGAAGCCCCTATAAAAGGGTCATGGTGGGACAGAGGCAAGTGGTCTCTGTGCTGGTGCAGTGGTCTCTGTTAGTGTCTCATCAGTCGGTAAGGTACTCTGTGTTATCACTGGGTGTGTCTGTTATTGTTTGTCTCTCAAAGTGCTTATCAGTAGACTGTCTTTATCCAACTCATGGGGGCTTGATCTATTTTTCTCTCTGAATGAAGAGATGTGAGTGGCTGGTGGTGCTCAGCTTCTGCCTGGGTCTGAGCCACAACACCATGAAATTTTATAAAGGTATTTAATTTTGTGTAGTTCATTTTTGGAAAAATAATGGCCTAGGAACATCAATGTATACCTACATCCACACAAGCAGACTTCAAAAGCTTAGACTCACCTATTACTCACACCTCAGTATTCTGGTTATGTGCCTTTCACTATGGAGAAAGCAATCCCAGAAAAGTATCTTCTCAAAGACAGATTTGTCTTAAATGTTTGATGACCTTGGACAGAAAGTGTAGATATCTGTCCAAATGTGAAGCTGTTTGACTGATTCAGGGTGCTTTGCACTGAAACCACACTGGTTGGAGTCCAGCCAGACTGCCATTGTCCTGACGCCATGGACCACTCTTCCTTTCCTAAAGACCTCCAGTGTTGTCCCCTCCAGAGTTTGGCTCCTGACAGCCAGCTCCATGTAGCAGTCTTGAGTCTATGGCTTCTCTAGTCACTAGCTGTATCTGACAAGAATGGTCCTGAAATAGTAAAGACCCTGCTGATCTCCCCTGGGTGCTTGCCAGATCAGGCTGTTTGGCAGAGAAGCATGGGTTGAAGACCTAGTTCTGGGACAAAAGTATGGTGAAATTAAAGGGAAAGTGGCAGACTGTCTCTGCCCATGGAGTTACCTCAGCAGGGCTCCAGAAAGAGGAACTTCCATCTGGAAGAAGAAATTATTTATTACAACTCATTTTTAATGAGTTAGATTAATTATTTTAATAATAGTAATGTTTAATAATTATTTATTACAAGTATTTTTTTCTCAGGGGAATGTGGAGTCTCCTTTTCTGGAGATATTTAAGACCCATCTGGAAACCGACCTGTGCAACCTCCTCTAGGGAACCTGTTTTGACAGGGTGGTTGGACTTGATCTCTTGAGGTCCCTTCCAACCACCTCAATTCTATGAATCTGTGAACCACTGCAGACATGTTTCCCTGTGTACATTCTTATCCTACACATGTATAAATTCAACCGCTCTTATTAGAATATCCTATAAATTAGGAGAGCTTCCTGCTTGGAAGCTCTTCCTTGGGTATCATCTCTTGAGCTTGATTTCTCCTCTCTACTCTGTGTTCTGCTGCCTTTGGGTCTGATGCTGGTGTGGTCACTAAAGTGCATTTCAGCGGGATAGACAAGCCAGTAATGATTTTGTGAATTATTGTGGAACCACCAGAAAAGTCCAAAGCTTTATGTGACAATCAGGTATTTTGATTATTATGATATTAATTGATAGAATAACTAGTAATACTGGTCCACAGTTAGAGACTTTTCTTCTTTGAAGTGATGTTCCACTGGATACATCTTTTATTACTTGCTCGTCACACAGATTATGGAAAGTGGAAGTGGAGAAGAAGGAATCCAGGCAGAAATGTTAAATCTATTATTTAAGCAGTTACTTCTATTAATCATGTGAAATAAAAGACTTATGTTGGGAAATTAAAGTTTGGAGTGTGAATACTTATGGTTTTTTTTAGACTTGCTGGGATTTGGTCTTCTTTCTGTATTGATTTTCACCTGTAGCAATCTCTATGACATTGTCAGTGTCGAGGGAGTTTTTAAGAGTAAATGAGATGAGAATATGGCTTTCAGGACTGTAAAAAGTTTGTATTAAATTTGGCTAGCTAGATTTTTGTCCTCTGCCCAATTTCAGGATTTTGTCCAATAACACAGGGAGGTAGAGAAGAGGGAGTAATTGATGCTTCTTCGTGTCTGATCTTCGATAAAGCATCACTGAACCCTGACATGAACATTTCTTCTTGACTGTGTAGCAACACAATTTCACAATTTTTATTAATGTCAGTTAACAACTCTTCACTATCCTTGTTGCTCGCTGTGTTTTCATGCTATATCTACAACACTTACTATTTTTTGGCCTTGGAGACAGTGGATGACTGGTAGGTCTCAGCACAAGCTGTGTTAAAGCGTAGGGTGGCTGACTTTGTTTATGCCAAATGTTATTCAAGGGACAACTGCCAGCACATGCTGGCTAAAGATTGCTTTACTTGTAAAGAACAGCCTGCAAGGTGCAACACCCACTCATCCTACTTCAGCAAGTCATGTCTGCTTAAAGATAAGCAAATATCTGTGAATAAATTCACTGAAATCAACATTTCTGTCTGTGCTAATGCTTGCTCTGCTGTACCACTTGGAAACTGCAGTCATGAATCCAGGCTCTCAATGCACAAGGTGCTGTACAGTTTCAGGAAAATGAAATTTGGGGTGTTACCACATTTGCTTGGGTCCTGCATCCCTGTTCACCCATCTATTGGGTAATATTAGTACTATCCTCATCAATTGCTGTTATTTCTTGGGAAGTGTTTTAACTTGTCAGGCAGCTAAAACAACCACTCCCCATAGTGTCATGGGGGAGAGAATTGATAAAGTAAAACTAAATTGTTGTGATACAATAATAATAATTATTATTTATTATTATACTAGTCCAGAAAAGGAATAATGATGGTGATGATAGAATTTACAAAACAAGTCATGCAAAGCACAGGTGCTCACCACTTGCTGACCAGTGCCCAGCTAGTTCCTGAGCCATGACCCTCCCCATCCAACTCCTCCCCACTCATGTACTGAGTGTGATGTCATATGGTATGGAATATCCCCATAGCTAGTTTGGGTCAGTGGTCCTGGCTGTTTCCCCTCCCAGCATCTTGTGCATCCTCAGCAGACGCTCATGCCTCCTTGCTGGCAGGGTCTGGGAAGCTGAAAAGTCCTTGACTTAGCTGTAAGCACTGCTTAGTAACAACTAAACATCAGTGTGTTAGCAACATTATTTTCATCCTAAATCCAAACCATGGCACTATACCAGCTCCTAGGAAGAAAAATAACTCTATCTCAGATGAGAGCAGGACAGGAGTGTAGCCTTGGTTGCAATCCACTTCGGCAGTTTTAGATATTATACTAAAATATCAGTAAGTAGTCTAGTGGTACAGAGACAGAGGGTCCTTGGTGTTGTCTTCAAAATGCTGCAATCATTCTCCAAATAAGGATGGAGCAGAAATTCACCAACTAGAAAATCAAAGGCAAAATAATCAGTAAGCAATATTAATAAGAATGAATGGAATAACGAATAAGCAGCATAAAGCTAACAGGCTCCCCTGTTAAAAGAGGATATGCAATGCAGGTTTTTCTATGAAATATCAAAGTAGCTGAGGAAGGAGGAAATACATGAAAAGCTGTGCTCCCAATCCTACTTGAGGCACAGCTTAAAATTGTCTCCCTCATGCAGCTGCTTGCCAGTGGAGCACAAGACTCCAAACCCATGTTTGTAATTCAGCCTTTTCAACTTGATTCTAAGCAGGGCGCTGACAATATCTGGGTAATTGCAGATGACTTACAGATATTCCCTCATTCCCACTTTTAGGTCTCTCTCAACAACAGAAACAACAATAAAATTGCTTAGATTGTTACTTCAGAAACACGCAGAAATCAATGGTCGTCTTTCCAAGATGTTCCCTTGAAGCACAATATTGCCATTGTTCACAGGGAAGCACAATGAAAGCCAACAGTGTTGCAACATACATCTGTAGTGGAAAAAGTTTTGAAGGGGGTATGGAACATGGGTAGGAAAAAGAGAGATGGAAAAGTATTTTCTGTAGCTCTTTGTTGCTGTTGTGAATAGCATCACAATATCTCTTAATGAAGCAGATGTTCAGATAAACAATTTCAGGCTACAAGCACTAAAAAATAGAAGCTTTCACGGGGCTCGAGTTCCAGCTCTGTTTCCCTTGTCAAGCAGTTGTCATGCTCTGCTTGGCACACTGTGAGCACAAAGGCATCTACTAGATGGAGAATATTTTAGAAATAATCTAGTGGAGTCCCTCAAGGATCGGTACTGGGACCAGTACTGTTCAGTGTATTCACTGATGACCTGGATGAGGGAATAGAGTGCACAGTCAGCAAGTTTGCTGATGACACAGAGCTGGGAGGGGTGGTGAAACACCAGAAGGTTGTGCCTCCATTCTTCAGGATTTAGACAGGTTAGAAATCTGGGCAGGGCGAAACTTAAATTTGATAAGGACAAGTGTAGGGTATTGCATCTGGGGAGAAACAACCCCAGGTACCAGTATAGGTTGGGGACTGGCCTGTTGGAGAGCAGTGCAGGTGAGAGGGACCTGGGGGTCCTGGTGGGCAACAAGATGACCATGAGCCAGC
>VXBZ01008488.1:222227-264822 GCA_013399135.1 Heliornis fulica
GTTCCATGTGAATATAAGGCAAACCTTTTTCCCTGTGAGGGTGACAGAGCCCTGGAACAGGCTGCCCAGAGAGAAATTTTGGTTTTCACACTTGTGATCCCAATTGATATTTCTCCTTTCCTTCTCATGTGCAGACATCATAGACCTAATGCACTGCTGTTGTAAAATTAAGAAATAAGTTTATGTAAAACAGATAAGGTTTTATTTAATTGCTTTTTACCCTAATTATGTGTTAGCACTTGATAACTGGGACTGTGAAGAATAATCTTCAAAGCTTCATAGGAAAATTTTAATCCTAACATCAACATCTGGTAATACCCTAGAACACCTGCTCTTTGAACTCTCTTTTTTGGATGTATAGATGACCAAATTTTAAGGTGATTGGGAGATGACCTTTTGGAGATGTTTAGTTTGTACACATGAAGTAAGAAAGATCTACCTCACTGTGGAGAAACCTAGATCACCTATTGGTCTCACCATTCCCGAAGTGGTAAACAAGTGATGTCTTTGGAGAAAACTCCAGAGCACACAGCAGATGCTAGAAAGGTTTGGCGAACCTACCATTATGTTCAGGTCAAAGATGAGTAGTCCACTGGGTCAAAACTAGCTTTTGCACTGGAAACATCTGCTCTAGGTTAGTGTCCAAACTCTCATGACTTCCTGCAAGTTAGAGACTTGGACATAAAGTCCAAGCAGCTACTGGAGGACTGTCTATCAGGGATGTCAGCTACAGGTGTGGGCAAGAGAATAAACCAACCATGTGCATATTGCTTAGAAATATGCACTTATTCTTAAGCTGCCATGGATGATTTTGAAGTGGGCTGACTGGCATGTTTACAAGGAGAAATTTGGCAACTGGAAGCATAAAGCTGACTAATGGAGAAAGGTGCACAAATCTCTGCAAAAACAATAGCTGGCTCTGTGTAATCTGGAGGCAAAGCAAAAACTATCATGTGCACTGAGGTATAAAATGAACCAGATAAAAAGAAAAATGGGACTGTAAAGGGCAGCAGCAGTGACTACATCGTAGTTGTGCTGCTTATGGCCTCCCACAGCCCATGTTAGACAGCACAGATGCTGTAATTGCTCTTCTCATGCTTTTGATTGGGGATCTAAGCTTTTTTCTTGTGATGTGTGTGTGATGTGGTGGCCAAAACCATCTGCCAGCACCCTCACAACTGCCTTTATCCAGCACACAGCAAGACACAGCCTTGTCACAGTGCACATCCTTGTTGTGAAAGTGATACAGAAAGACACCAGTCCCCTGGCTGCCTTAACTGAAATTATAAAGTAACAAGGTCTTGCCTTACAAGAGCCCTGCTGTGAAACCTCTGTGGAGACAGCTGGAAACAGAGTTAAGTCTACTATAATAACAAGGGGTGGGAGTTAAAGTGAAAACCTCTGAAGCATCAGCATTTGTGTGGACTTCATGAATAAAACATGTGCTTAGCCCACCATGCCCCAGACTCCGCAGCTGAGTGTGAGTTTGTTTCCACAATGTGAGTCCTGGGCAAGCCTGGTATGGTAATGGCATCTGTCCTAAAGGACCTGGAGTGGTAATTGATTAGGCAATCAAACCTCATTTCAGCACTCTACAAGACAAAAAGGATCCTGAACATAAGAGGTGACATACAGTGTGGAAGTCATGTGGATTATGCAAAATTCAAACGAGCTGGTGTTAGGTGTCCATGCTTACTAGATCATATGGATGCTTGGTGTTCCTATGAAGAGAGATTGGGTGTTGGGACTCATTATGGACAGATTTCTTAGCCGTAAGGACATGCTAGTTTGGGGTGCACAAATGCAGGAAGGGGGCTTATCTGGCCTGAGAGGGAAAAATCTTCCTACAGCTCCTGCAGCTTCAAGTATTTCTATCTAAAGACCACAGACTACTCCTGGGCTGTACTAATAAGCCTCCAGGAGATGGCTTTACTATGTGTATCTCTGTCAGGAACTGCAGTGCCATATCCTCTTCATTTATTATTTAGTTAACATCTTGAGATGACTCCAGAAAACAGAGGGTATATGACTTTCCCCATTCAGACTTGTCAGGAAGACCTACCTCTATAGGACTCTGTTGTCAATGGAGAGAAAAATGATGTTTAAAGGTGCAGGTCATCTCTCTGAGTATGATGATTTTCTCCCACCTCTGTCTGCATTCACTGGATCTCCACTGACTTTAAAGAGAGCCTACAGTAACTAGCTCAGCTTCAGACTTCTCCATTTAGTCAGCTAAATCCACAGTCTGGTACAGAGAATGTGGTTCAGAGATGTCAAGTGCAAAAGTATTACAGAAATTAAAAGACAAATTCATCAAACTCTTTGATTGGATGAAAAGCTGTTGCACTGGCAGCAGTACACAGCTATTTCTTCTCTTTCATTAAAATGTGCTTAACTTGAATTGCTACTCTTCTAAAGGTCCTCCTTCACATTTCACCTCTTTCCTTAGAATTAGCCTTGGAACTCAAAGCATTTTCTCTGAACATCACAGAATCATGGAACCATATAATATCCTGAGTTGGAAGGGACCCATAAGGATCATGATCTCGACCTGTACAAAAAGTAGGTTGTATTTTTATTTTGCTCTTCTCTAAACAATGCTGCATATTAACCAAAATTAAGTCAAAGCACTAATTCAGTTTCCTTCTTATTTGAGGAGGGGAGGGCATTTGGGATATTTAAAAGATATTGCAAACTTATTTAAACAAATCCAAAGGACTGAGTTTTTCCAGTGAGACTATTTCCCCGTGTTTCTTCCACTGATGCTGATGGTCCTCCCAGTCACCTCTCCATCCCTCAAGAGGTGCAAGGCTTTGCTGAACGAGCTGTCAGCACAGGAGAATTAAATGTCCTCAATGCTTGCAGCAGTTTCTTAACTTCTAATGTGCCCAAAGCACAGCACGTGGACTGCCTTCTCTTCTTTGGGTGGGTGCAGGGTGCTGACCACCGTCTGGATGTCTACAGACAGTGATTTATCTGGGTGCCTCATTGCAGTTGTGGGGGTGATGGAGGTTTTAATTGCAGTGAGTGTGGTACTCTAGCGCTAATAGCAGACCAGTGTATTTCTGTCAGCAAAGACTTTATGTGGCAGTGCAAGACCTTTTCCAGTCATTTATGAGGAGTGTAGGAGCCAGCAACATGAAGAAATCTGTCAGGGAAAATCATTAATGGCATGAAACGCAATGCTAAGACAACAGCCTGTAATTTCAGGCCCTTCCAGCCCTGGCACAATGTAACATGACTTCTGTTCTTCATTTTTGCCAAAGTGCTACATTTTACTGAAAGCCAGGAACTACATCAGTCACAGGGACAATTGACTGCAGTCTGCATGTAAGTCTGTGAAGAGCAGAATATTCCCCTCAGTTCGTATTGACCTCTGAGGATTGTTGATGCTCCTCAGAGATGTGCCCCATGCCCTATGGAGGAGAGCATCTGAGACACAACCTGTATGTAGTCAGAGATTTTTAAAATCCATTTGCTACCTGGTCTCTGGATCTTATGTGATGGGGCTCTGTCCTGCAAGGCTGACTGCAGCAGAAATGGCTTCAGGAGTTCCTCGTTTTCCAACCTGAATGAACTGTTCATTATTGTCCTGTGTCTGTACAACCTGTGATGCCTATGAAAATGCAGGGTTAAAGCATGTGCTCTCCCTCACTGCTGTGTGCCAGAAAGCTTTTCTGCCCACTGAAAGTCATTTTTTCATCCCTTTCATGCCAGTCACAAGTAGGGTTGTGTAGCTCCCTTGGAAGGTTTTACCACAGTACTGCCATGATACAGGTGGGCGGGGAGCTGGGAGCTTTTGTATGTTATTGACAGAGTACATTTGAGGAAACACCCTGATGTTAAGATTTGCTGTTCTTTGGGTAATGAAAGCCTTGCGTGTTACATTAGCTGTAGCTCTGTTCAAGGTGTAAGAACAGAAGTACTGTTTACTAATAAATTAGACATTTGTAGTTTGGGGACCAAGCTACAAAAGGTTAACCTGCAAAATACATCACTGATACCATTCTGGGCTACTTCATAATCTCACCTCTCTCCTAGGTTATCTACTTAGTCTCTTTGACTAAAAGGGTTGGTTTTGCTTCTTGTCTTCTCCCATGTATCCTGAATGACTGCCACAGCTCGGTACAAGTGTTAAGGTCTTCTTCCACACTCTGCTGTTTACAGCACCTCCATCTTTCTTGCTCCCTGCTAAAGAGAATTAATTCCTTCATTATGGAGCTCACTGGAAGATTTTGGGAGTACAGTTCACTGTCTTGTTTGCTTTCTTTTCTTATCCTTGTCCAGGCTCTTTTGCAATGCTTCTGTTGCAAAATTTATTTGGTATGTTTCTAGTCTTGGAAATTTAGCTTCTTGTCTTGCAAACTCAAGGTAATCTTCTAAAGATGTTTTGGTAAGACCTTAAACCTCACATTACAAAACATTTTAAAGTCTCTGCATTTTCCCTGCTTCCACACCAGTTTTGCTTTACAGGTATCATTGATTCAACATTATGGTCTGAATACAAAATTAGTATGGGGTGCTTCACTTTAGTAGCAGTCTCCAACCCTTTGAAAACATTGGTTGTGTGGGATCTCTGCTCATCAGAGACTGTCAGTCTGTGCAAGAACAAAAGAGATAAATAACTTACCCAAGAGTCCAGGGGTTGTGCCACACACGGACCCCACATGACCATAGTTTGCTGCACTGCACCGCATTTTTCTCTTCCGTAGTGCTTTCAAGAAACTCACTACTGACTGACCTGTGAATTTACCAAACTATTGCCTCTCCTGTTGATCCTTAGTTTCCTCCTGCTAGGCCGTAAATCATAAATTTGCCCTGAATATTTGTGCAATGCATAGTACAGATGGAGCTGTGACCCACGTGAGGTCATTAAGCCTCCTATAATGCCAGCAATAATAACAAGCTTGAAAGAAATCTGTGCCTTCCTAGAAGTGCAGGGAAAGACATCTGCTGTAAGTAATTCTTTCATACAAGATGCAAAAATATGCTGTGAAAGCCATGCTTGTGGTTTTTCACTGATTTCAGTGTCATCGTTACCCTTTCTCTAACCCAAATATTTTCATCTTCAGTTGTTCCCACATTGTTAATTCCTTTATTGTCATCGTTGTTTTTATGGCTGAAATTTCTTCTCATGATTGACTTTTCATTGTTTCAAGCATTGTTTCATCACCATATTGTGTTGTACAGCTGCTATTTTTCCTCAAATTGCATTCTTCGTCTGTAATTTCCATCTTAGTACTTAGCACAAAACCCTATTGTCCTTGCCTATAATTTTTGCTTTTTTTCCCTCCCCAGTCCAGTCTTGCTCTTGTCTGTGATTCAGCCTCCACAGACATTTTTCCTGTAGTGTCCTTTTTCCCTCTCTATAATGTGTATCTTTTTGCAATATTCAGTGTGTTCCCTTCTCATTTCAAGGAAAAGTTGCAGCACTGTGCTAATCAGATGCTCTCTTTTCTACATGCTGTTGTGTTCCAGATTCAGCTATCCTTTCTTTCCACTACTGTATTACCAGTGAGGTTGGTTTTTTTTTTTATTTTAATGCAGTATTTTCTCTGGTTTTATTCTGCTATTTTATGCCTGTGCCTTTTTAAGCTGTGGTGTGTTTCTCTGCTTCCAAGTTTTAATTCTCTTTCCAGTACCACATTCTTCATTTACTTATGTTTTTCCCACTCCCTAAAACAATTTGTGCTCCTGTAGTGCTGGTACAATTCACACCATTTCTGAGGCTGGTTTTGCTCCTTTGGTTTCACACCCTGTGGCTCTTCTCTGCGCTTTGGCAGGTGCAGGTGGCTGGGTACTGAGTCCTGTGCTCAAGGACAGATTCTGAGCCCCCATGGGTGAAATGCCACCGCTGCCTGCAGCAAGACTGGTCTCCTGATGCCCACCTGGATGCTTCAGACCAGCTGCTGCTGAGTCCTGAGGGCTAATGGGGCTGGCCAAGGACCTCAGGAGTGACTTTCCTTGCCTGTGGGCAAGCGATCTGAGTGAGCTTAGCTCTCTCCAGAGGCAGCCATCGAAGCTGTGAAAGTTTGAACCGTGAAGAACCTGGTGGTGCTTCCGAGCTGGTCCTCTCCCAGCCCGTTGCGAGCCGTAGGGCATCCTGCAGGCACTGCACTTAGACACAGGTTGATCCTCCGCACTGCTCCCTCCCTGCCAGGGAGACTGTGTGACACTGCGGCCCTTTCCCTTCCCCCCCATTTCCTGTCTTTCCATCTGTCTTTCCCCTCTCTCCCCTCCTAACCCTTGTATCTCTCTTTTTGACCCGATATGTGCCTTCCTGAGCACTCTAGATAGTGGGATCTAAATAATTATTTTGCTGTCAGATGTTCCATTTTCTTTACCTTCCATCTATAACTCTTCTGTGAATGATGCCTGCATAGTTAATTGCAATTAATTAAGTGGCTGTCAGAGATCCAAGCCCTCGCTCCTCTTGATATATTTAATCAGTGTCCTTGGCTTGCGTGCAATAATGTGTAGTGAGCTTTAGATTAAATTGTTATTGTTTTTTAACGGCTTATGCATCTTCCAGCTCAGCCATTGCAGGACCTTGGGGTGCTTGGATGGAGACAAGGGGATAGAGTGAACAGCAGGAGGAACAATTGCTCCTGAGACTGATCGGAGGAGATGTGACATCAGCGGTGAGTGAACCAGGGTTGCTGTGAGGAGAGAGCTGCTTGGTAGCTGTCTCCTGTGTTGTGTGACCAGGCAGGGCTCGGGGATCTTGGTCCAGACTGAGCCTGAAGTAGACATGACTGCTGCAGACTGAAGCAAGGGTTTTCCTTTGAAAAGTCCTGGAAATATTCAGTAAGCTTTGAAGCTTGATGGGTCAAATGGATAAGCAAAGCTAGTTTTGTGGAGAAAGGTAGAATAGTTTCTGGGATTAATTGTCATCACTGGCCAAAATAAGGAAGTTGTCAGAATAAGGCCAACCTTTAGGCTAGGTTAAATATATTGCCAAGTTCATATTTTTCATAGCTCTCACCTACAGTTTCTCCAGACTGCATGAACAGCAGTAGGTGCCAAAGTAACCCCATACTGCAACAGCTTCATCGTTCAGTGCTCAAGACATTTAAACAACCGTAGTTTGAAGCCAACTTTAATCAGCATTTTATCTGAGAAACACAGATGGCATCTTCATTGTCTGGGCTGAAACTTGGATTCCCTCACTGGTTTCTACAATAAACTGAGTACACTTCAGTTCTCCATCAAACTTTCTATTGAACACTGCTCCTACATCATCAAAGGCCAGCAAACCATCATCAGGATAAAAATGGTAACCGAAGAACTATGCTATAGAAAATTGTGCACGCCAGCACACCCACCTACACAAACCCAGCAGTCATCCAAAACAAATCAAAAGAGATACAATAGGTTATCAGGTGTCCCTGCTGATAGCAGCAGGGGTGGAACTAGATGTTCTTTAAGGTCTGTTCCAACCCAGATCACTCCGTGATTCTATGATCTCCTCTGAGGGGAACCATACCCTCCTTGACAGTTTAAAGTTGCTGCTTGCCCAGCAAATATTTCCAATGATGACAGGGAAATCTGATGCAACTTCAAAATTTTCTCAGAAACATTCTTCCCAAACTTTAACCTGCACCACACATCACATTGAAAGGAAAATGCCGTGGAGCAACATGTACCAAGTAGAATCAGTTTATTCCTTGAAAAATGGGTATGAAAAATGTCAGTATATTCCCAATCTTAAAAATATCCCTGAACCTTATGCTTTCTTCCCCCAGAACATAATACATTTCACCACTACACAATGTCCTGATAGAAATTTTATGTATGAAACAACCCCCATGAATCAGAAAAACCCTTGCACAGGCAAAGAGAATTGGCAAAACCACACAATTATTATTAGACACCAAACTTTAACAACACAGCTGCTCAATTTCCACTCTCTCAGTCTTGATCCTCAGAAGAAAACTACGAAACACTTTCCAAAGGTGACAATCAAGAAACATCACTCACAATAAGAAAAAGGTACAGTATCAACAGAGACAAACATTTATGGCATGTTATAATTTTTCCCTTGCACCACCACCACAACTTGCTTCCCAGCAAAACCACCCACATGCCATGAGCTATAAATTCTCACTCACTCCTTTCTCTTGTTCCATCTTTCTCTTTCCAGTAGAAGATACTGCCATAGCATCTCTCACTTTGCAATATCCTTCCTTTTATACCATAGGTAACAAGCTTTTTTCTGTTTTGGTTTTTTTTTGGGTTTTTTTTTTTTCACCTAACTGATTAAGAGAACCTAGTAGAATTCCAATCTTTGTTCTCCATTCATATTCACCTCTGACCTATTCCTGGCCCAGGCCTTTGAGCCTGAAACATGTCTGTTGTTTCAAAGTAAATCAATTACCATAACAAAAGATGCTACCTTCTAATGAATTTTTACTAATTTAATGAATAACTTCGATCAGTGCTGAAAAAATAACCTCCCAAATCTCTTTTGTTGCATAAATATTATTCAGATTTTATTTTCATGGCACAACTTGTAATTTTTAATTAAATTGTTTTCTCTATTATTTTTTAAACTGTATGGGAGCTCTGGTGGGCTAATGTTGTCTCCCTTATTAGGAATTATATGAAGTGGCTTACTTAATCTTTGAAAAACTGTGTGCAGGTGTATGGGTATAAAATCATCTCTGCATCAACCTGGACAGTTTGCTGCAGCAACACAACACTTCAGTTCTGTTGGTAATGCCTTAGAGGTCAAGTTCAACTGCCTCAGCATCTACCTGGGAAATATCAGGCTTTTAGAGCAATATGTCTGCATTAAGCTACAAGATCTACTGCAATGACACTCTGATTCATGACTTGGTCCCCTGGGTATTACCACGGAGGAAACACCACGCAGGGCCTAATCTTGCCATTCATGTGGAGTGGGGTCTTGAACTTAAAACCAGCGGGGTGCTAGATAACGCTGCTCAGCATGGGGATTGAAAGCAGGGCTGGGCAAAAGACCTTTCTGAAGCATGAGTACATAAATCAGAGGAGCAGTGGGTTCCTCAAAGCCGCTGATCATAGATGGAAAGCCCCCAGTGATTTACATGGTCTGATACATCATGGTGAGCAGCAGCTTTGAAATTGGGAAGGTTTTGCCCTTTCTCTCATTGAGCACAGCACGTGATGTGAGTGCAGGAACACACCTGCTGCTGCTCAGGAGTGAGATGTTTGATAGCAAAGCAGCCAACAGGCATGAACACTTGCATTCAGGTATCTCATTTATGCTACCTCTGAAACTTAAACTGGCTGACTCCTCCTGAATTACTGTTATCATTCCACAAGGATTATATTTTATCTATTTTTTTAAAGACTTGTTTTCCTTCAGTCAGTGAAAGCCCCTGAGACTATAAATCCCTTCTGTATTCCTTGCGTCCTTAATAATGGCATGTTTTCTCCTAATCTCTGTGTACTGGAATGCACTAGAGGAGCTCTCTGAGCTTGGAATACTTCAGGTGGACCAAAGCAGGTGGGATGGCAGCTTTTCTTGTCACATCAATCACGAGTGACATTTTGGTTCAGGACAATATGTACCCAGACCACTGGGTAGGTGCAAACTACCTGCATTGCAAACCTGACTAATAACACAATCAGTCCTGATTTCTTCATTATTAAATTAATTCACTACAGATCCCTTATGTGTGACTTCTGAGGAAGAACCAAAGTTGCCTGCACGCTCCTAAGCTGCAGAAAAGACCTGGAGGAAATGTAAGTAAGTTCTCAAGAACTGATGGTGCTTTGACTTTGGTAAACATCTAATGTCATTTTGGCATGTAATAGCACAAAAAAATCCAAAAACAACAAAACTTCAGAAGTGTCCATTTTTTTATAGTACAAACTTGTTCCTGTATGAGAATCAAAAGAGACACTTCTGGAAATCAGTTCAATCACTGCATTTAGTACACAGCACTCAAGAAGTAATGTGGACCATGTGTAGAAGATTTGAGTGGTTACCTGGAGTGGTTTAGTCGAAGGGAAACAAGGATGGTGAAGGGTCTGGAGGGGAAATCTTATGAGGCAAGGCAGAAGTCCCTTGGTTTGTTCAGCCTGGAGATGAAGAGGCTGAGGGGAGACCACATCACGGACTGTGGCTTCCTGACAAGGGGGTGTGAAGGGGCAGGTGCCTATCTCCTCTCTTTGACGATTGGTAATAGAACCCAGGGGAACGGTATGAAGCTGAGATGGGAAGGTTTAGGTTGGATATTAGGAAGAGGTTCTTTACTGAGAGTGTGGTCAGGCACTGGAACAGGCTCCCCAGGGAAGTGGTCACAGCACCCAGCTTGACTGAACTTAAGAAGCATCTAGATAACACACTCAGTCCCATGTTCTGACTTGGCTGGTCCTGTGTGGAGCCAGGAGTTGGACTCAATGATCCTTATGGGTCCTTTCCAGCTGAGTGTAGTCTATGATTCTATGAAGGACAATGACAGCCTTCAGAGATGCAAAATGTTATTGTAAGTAGCAAGAGCCAAACTACTCACCCTGTTCCCTGTGGGCAGGAAGGAAAGAAACAGCATTGGACTGCAACGACAGAGAGTCTCTGTTAGTGATAGAGCATTAGGAAAAACCTTTTAGGTTTACTGAAGCACTAGAAGGGCCAACCTTTGCAGGAATTTATGAAGAAACTGTGTAGACACATTTTGGCAATGATATGTTGACAATTCTGAGCAGTATTTACCTCCAAAGATCTCACCTGCTATGAGTGGGAAGCCAGTGGTTTATGTAGCACCCATACATAATTTAGGAAGCCTGGAGCTGCTGCCTGTAGTGTTCCAAAACCAACAATGCTCAAACATCCTGGGCAACACTTTTCTATCTTTCTCAGTGGCACCCAGGGGTGTATGTGGAGGGAATTAATTTTTTCCTGTCTGAACATCAGAGTCCTCTGCTCAATAATTCTTGGCAAAATTGATGTGTTCATTGGTGAAGAAGTGAAAGGCAATGGACACATTCTAGGAAGCTAGACCACCTGCTTCACCTCAAATACTGGCTTGGCAAAACAGAATTTTTCTTCAAACATGGGTCAAACTTAAAAAGAAACATATAGAAGTCATTTAAAACTCCAGCCTTTAAAATGAAGTTTCAGACATTCATTTTCTTGATAGTTTTTCAACAAGACATTTTTCCCAGTCATCCTGGTTTTCCATTTCTTCCCCAAGTTCTGTATTTTAAAATACAATATTTAAAGAAAAAAAAAAAGAGTTGCATAAAATCATTTTCCTATTGATACACAACATTTTTTATCTATATGGACACAAACAAGTCCATGCCTTACTTCCACTTTAGCTACTTTAAGGTGCAAACAAACATCTGGAAATCCCAGCCAGAGCCTTCTCTCTAAGCTCAAGTTTAAGACAGTCTTTGAAAGCTCATTTCTTATTGATTTTATTTCACTTAGAAAGTAATTGGTAACTCAGTGTGCTATGGCCAGGTGCCTATGAAGAAATGATAGGATTTAGATTTGATTAGAGAAATGCTTTACTGTTTTACTACCAGTTCTAGCATCTCATAATCACAGAATCATAGAATCCTTTAAGTTATAAAAGGACTTTAAGAACATCAAGTCCAATCTTAATCCATCTTTAACTTGACACCACTGGTCTGATGAGCTTGACCATACTTAGAGAGCAGACAGAGCAATGCTACAGGATAAGAAACACAGGTTTTCTCTCTGGTGGAGGGCTATGAAAAGAGTTGTTACAAGATATCTCTAACAAAACATATTTCTGGAGTCACCAACCCTACCTGAAGAGCGGGATGTCCTTGTAAAATTATAGATTCCTTTCTTAGCCTAGTATGTCAACATCTATAAAATCATTGAGGAGTTGTTAAATAATGTATTCAGTTCCTAATTTTCCTCATAGATGAGAAGAGCTGTATCACAGCCCGTGTGTTGTCCAGCTCTGTTTTTCTTATGAGCGTTGATATTTGCTTAGCAGGTTTGCCAACTGGATGCTACGTTTTCCTTGGTTTGTTTGCATGAGCCTGGAAGATCCTGCAATCCTTTTGCAAACCATCATCTTTGCACCCCAACTAATTTCTGGAGAGACCAGGGAGGACTGCACACCTTGCAGGGCCAGATTTGCGCGAGTAGAATAATTTAACGTGAAAAATAGTGTTGCGGTCAGCAAAATACTTCCCTCTAGGATTAGTGAATGTAACAGGAAAGCAGAGGAAGTTAATATTTGCCAGAAGGGAAATGAGAAAGCTCCCTAGTACGAGGCTCAACTGAGCAATCAATCTTGAATATGCAGCCCAGCATACCCAAAGCCAAACACCCTACTCCTCCCCAGTAGAATTTGTTGATTTGCTACACTTCCCACAGTTTGCTCTCTGTACTCTGATTTCATTGCTTAGAAATGCTCCTGGGGGGCAGGCACTCTGGAAGCATGATTTGGGTAATTGCTGCATTGCCCCTTAAGAACAGCACATGAGGAGCCACAGACATCCCTTTCTCTGGTCAAGGTGTCTGGTGTCCAGTAGTGTGTGTTTTCAACTAAATGTAACACTGAGATACTTTTGGTGGAGGTGCACCCATAGGACTGAGGCCGGGATGCCCTCCAGGAGTTTGCCCCAGGGGCACTGCTGAGTACAGTGGTGGGCTTTTCACCTGGACAACCTGAACCAGCACTGCTAGATGAGTGCAAATTATCGGATTGATTCTCCCCCATCCCCTCGGGCATCTATTGTAGGCCATTCATGAAGGATCTTAATCTTCCACAACAGCCTGGCAGAGATAGAGATTATTATTAACTGTAATCACTGTTTTCTTTAGGATCTGTTGCAATTGTGAACAAGGGAATGGATCATCTCTGTCTCTGCCATCTTGGGATCTCAGCCAGTGAGTCTTGCATTCATCTCACTGACTCCCTTGGGCAGGTCCCTGCCTTGCAGTTTCCTGGTGTGGGATCACCTTGCTTAACTCAGGATGTCTGTGGGGTAAATGTCTGCATCTGAGTCAGTCATCCTTACCAGGAATGGACAGGCACAGCCAGGGTAACCCACCTAGACCCAGTTAGACCTTTTGTTTCAATGACTCACACTCTAATAGCAGCTATTTCATCAATGACTCTAATGGATGTCATGGTCTCTACTCCCACTCCTGCAGCCACCTGCATTTGGCCAGAATCACCCCTGGCTGCAGACTGGGCTGTGTATAAGGTCTCTGGGGACAAGACAATGCTTCTGCCAATTATACAGTGCTTGACACTGTAAGGAACCCTATTCCTTACTGAGACCACAAGTTCTGACACAAACCTAGTCTGAAAGTTCAATTATTAACATGCTGCTACTATAAATTTGTACTCAATAATAAACATGTTATTTCTATCAACTTGCTTGCAGTTTGTTTTCTGAAAAGGGGTTCCCAAAGCAGTAGCAAAC
This sequence comes from Heliornis fulica, assembly GCA_013399135.1. Lineage (NCBI taxonomy): Eukaryota > Metazoa > Chordata > Aves > Gruiformes > Heliornithidae > Heliornis > Heliornis fulica. Next base: position 235,632 of record VXBZ01008488.1, read on the forward strand.
TGACCAGCAGTTGGGTCAGAGGCACTCTTGGCCTCTGTTTGCTGGTGCCACCACTAAATCTCAAATATCCATTACAAATGAGACCATGACATTGCTTCAAAGAGCCACTACTTAGTTTGAATTACACTCTTATTTTTAAACTTCTATTAGTAATGAATGCTCTCAGACAGACAAATCTTTATTTTGTGGACTCGGTTAAAGATTTTGAAGAACATTTTTCAGGAGGGGATTGCTTTGATTATATACTTTGCACATAATACTTGAACAATCCCTATCTGAAAGCTGTGTTGTTAAGATATCATTTTACTTTTGGTGGAAGAAGGCAAAAGCTGATAGATTGTCTATAAGATGCATGAGCGGAGAAGGCAAATTAAACAGAAAGATCTGGATGAATAATTAGGTTTTGTGCTTACTGGGGGAAATTGATTATCAGACATTCCTGATCAATTAATTTTCCCTACATCTGCTTTTTCACAAGAATTAATATATTTCACTTTATTAAAATTTCATGGTCTAAGGGAGCTTTTAATACTGTGAACCAATAATGCCAATAAACTGTTAGTATGAACAGTCCAGCCTAGTAATGATGTGCAGAAACTTCAAATGTGGCAGTAAAGCAGGTGAGAAAGACAGAGGAAACGGGAACAGCTAAATGAAAAGAAAGGAAGATTCAGGGAGTTTTGTGTTACTCCTTGGTTAGTTACTGCCTCCTTGCTCTCTAAACCATTGAGCTCACATAAGGTGAAGAAGAAATACTGTATCTAGAATTTCACAATGATTTTTGGGACTGACTTTTCAGAATTAATGACAACTATCCAATGCTGTTACTAAAACTCTGGCCTTTGAAATTTGTAGCTCGGTGCCTGTAACCTGCAGAGAACAGCAGTACAACAGTGTGTCATTAGCCCAGATTTATGCAGAGGAGATTTGCAGAGTCACCTGCTGCAGGAGACGTACCTTGGGCTGTTCAGTGCAGTCAAGAGTCATGAGTTCCTCTCTCCACCCAGATGCCACAGTCTGTTCCATCTGGAGCGGTGACATGACTCTGCAGGGACCTGCAGGACTGGCATAACCTCTTACTTTCCTGCTGGCCTTTCTTGTCACTTTGTCATCGGTGAAAAGTCCATACAGTCTCTGTATGGATTACCTGCCATCTTTTGCCCTTGCATTTGTCAGCATACCAGAAGCAGCTGGAAATTTGTGCCAGGACATGACCTTTCACCTCTGCTTGGAAACTGTGAGTGTGGGACGATTTTCTGTGTAGCTATTCAATATTAATGGCTGATTCAAGATGCTACCGAATGTTAAGCAGACATAACTCCTGACCCAACTTCAACCCTTTGTATTGTAGAATGCATGATAATGGGAGCCAGGAGGAGTCTGAAAGCTGGCAGAACACTTTGCCATGATGTACCTGATAACTGCTGTGTCTGCCTCTGCAGGAGCTGCTGTGTCCTGTGCACAAATGAGGAAAGAAATGAAACCTGGATTTACCCAACCTAGATTTAGTATGCACACAGAGTTGGAAGCAAGCTTACTACCTGGTCACTGTAAAGAAGTACAACTATTAAATAGTAGCATGGATCCCAGTGGACAATTTTGGCTTGTTGCCCAGACATGAGGCCTGGGCAGACACCTGTGTTTGGGTGAGAGCTACAGAAGCCCATCAGTTTGTCCTGTAACCATAACTGTGGTGCAGGGAGGAATCAGGGCTGTGCTTGTGCTCACACCCTGTGCACTTAAGTCATGTACTCAGGGACTCCCCATCTCCAGGGATGAGACAGTGGTTGAAGTTCAAATGATGGACTGACCTGAAACAAGAGGACTGACTGCACTCCTTGCCACCTTTCACACAAAGCATTTCACAGTGTAGGAGCCCTCCAGTTAGAGATTGTGGGGTAGCTTGAAGACTTTCATAGGCTGTACCTGATATCTCCTAAGATGTTTTTATGTTTCAGAGCAATTTATACATTTTGACATGTTGATTTATATGCTGAATGGAGAATTTGGACTCTCTGAGGTAGTTCTCACTGAAAAATTGATCAAATTGTACTCAGATAAGAAAATAGTGTAAACCTTTCTTTGAGATACAGAAAGGCCACAAAGGACAGGTTTCTGTTATTCTGTAGTCTCGTACTTTTTTCCTAAGGATATGTTTTTCTGTAGTTTAAGATAACCAATAGCTATTGATCAAGGATTTACTGTAGTGGTCATGTAGGAGTTAGATATAAGAACTGCACTTTGGGGCTTCTTATATGACCCAGATGGAGATGCTCTTGCAAAGCTGCTGCAGCTCAGACACCCATCCACATCCAGGCAGAAACCAGACCCTGTTTGAGAGTTTTGATTCCCCGTGTAAGTGTTATCTTTTGCAAAACTTCCAATAAATCAGGTTTTATCAAATACTCAATGACTTTCTGTGCAACAGTTAGGCAATGAGAGGTGAGACTCTCTCATAACTGAAACCATAAAACCAATTTCTACTATAGCAAATTACCTAATCAAGGAGACAGATATGCCATGCAGCATTTAGAAAAACTTATCATGAGTTTGAGAGGCACGGTACTTTGCTGTTTCAAATTCTCATCTACCAGTTCAGACTTCTGCTTGTAATATTGTAATATCTAGGAAATGCTTTCTGCATCAATCTAAAAGCAGGAATATCTTCTTAACCAGCTCTAGACTAGTTGGTCAGGGAGGGAATAGCAGCAAGGACAAATGTGATGCCCTTGAAGCCTTCATACAAATAATTTAGATTCAATCTGTTTATAGAGGTTAGATACCAGTACATTATTCAAATCCCATTAGTCTGTAACATCAAAGGTGAGATGGTATTTAGATAGATCCTGCAAACTTGAGAATCTCCATTTTCATTTCTTAATGCAGTTAACCTAACACATTTCACTTTACAGTGCAGAACAAGCACTCCAAAGAAACAATTTAAAGAAAAATCCCAGTTTCTTGATTAATCTTGCAAACAGCATTGCTGTTTGCGTGGTTATAACTGTATTAATGGGTCAGGACTGATCTGACTTTTCAGGTTAAAATCATAACATTAAAATAAAAGGAAATTCTTTTCACTGTGCATTATGAAGGAAAGAAGGGCAATCAAGACTTAATTCGAGGGCTCATTGTTGACTGGGATATTGTCTCACTGTGATCATTACCGTGGAATTGATCTAACAATGTAGACACATTAAATGAAGACTTCTGTGTAGGAGTTGGTAGTTACCCTGGGCTCCCTTTGTGGCCGTTGGAAACTCAGCCAGGTAATTTTCAGGGAAGTTAAGATGTAGCTCATCCCATCCTAGAGATATCTACAATCACAGCTTTAAAATGTTTATTTCTTTCTTTCCACAAACTGGAGAAAATGCCTTGGCAGACTCACGCACTTGTACATTCCAGAAGTGTAATGTTAGCTCAGGTGGATCCTGCACCACTCGTTTCGAAGAGAGAAGATGTGGAAGAAGTGGAACATCTTGGCTGAATCTCTAAGTACTAAACTGGATGAAGAGAGGAATCACACCACCATGAGTGCAGGAAACCCCCAAAGAAATCCTTGGGAATGAGAGCAGGAACAAATCCCTATCTCAGGCACATCTTATAAAAGATGTAGGACTATGGGGAGAGGAAGTACCATGCTTATTTTTAAGATGGTAGAAACAGCATAACTATAAAAAAATTGTAGGGGCAGATCTGAATCTTTGTTAGCCAATGGGAGCTAGGGATCAGCCTGACCTTCTGGAAATGGTTGCTTAGAAAAACTGATGAGCTGCACCCATTTCTATGACAGACCTTAGTCTGCAAATCGTCTTGGCTCAATTGTAACTTCTGCTGGAGTGAGTAACTAGATTACAATGTTATAGCTACATTTAATCCTTACTGCCAGTGAATCAAAACTTCCACCTCTTTTCACAATGACTGTTACTGCCAAGACAAAGGTATTTTGCACTAAATCTGAAATCTGTGACTACATCCATCTGGCTCCAACAGCTAAGCTTCCTTAAAAAACAACGGTTCCACAAATGACCAGACTGTTAATTTGCTGAAGAGATTTTTAAATCTTGCCAAAATACAGAAAGAAAAGGAAGAACTGGACTTTTCCATCACCACTAATAAAAATGTGAAAGTGATGAGACAAACTGTGTATACAGGAAATTAAATCTCGGGGACAAAACAAGCTTGTTAGCTAGAAAGGGAGCCAAACAACCAGAAGATATTGACACCGCAACCATAAAATATCCGCATTTTTGGCAGCCAAGTTCTTAATAAATGCTCCTTTTGTTTCAGTGTTTTGCTTTCTACCTTCTGTCTATCCATTTTCTTATGTGGGAATAAAGCTTCACACTTCATTTCTGTTTTTCAGTTCTGAATTCCAGCTTTCTCAGAGTTACTCTACATTGTCCTGCCCTATCTGGAGATGTCAAAGTCTCGACAAAGTATTGCACAAATTTAGGAATGGCAGCAAATTCATCTTCCAAATGTTTCCTTGTGAATCAGCACAAAGGTGCTTTGGTCCATGATAAGAGTTCCTCTCTGCAGACATTCCTACCTCTTCTCACTGTCAGCCTAATTTATTATAAGGACTTGACTCTAACAGAGTAAGAACTTCCAAATGTTGGTAGCTAACATTAAGAATATAGAAACAAACTGCTATTAATGAGAAAAGCCATCTTAATCATAAGACACTGTTCAGTTTAGAGTTGTTGGTTCAGTATTTTCTCCTCATCCAGGAAGACCACCTTCAGGAAAAGGAAAAAGAGCCCTATGAACTTAATTTAATGAGATCTGGCTTAGCATTGGCAAGCAGGTTCTGAGATCTGAGAAACCATTCCAAGTAGACTGGTGCAGCCGTCCACCAGTCAATATGATTCCAGGGAAATCCTGTACTACACAGCATGCACATTTTTTATCATGGACCAAGACTTTCATATATGACTGCATATCATCCAAACCTCATCTTCTGAGCATCCAGCTACCGTAGCAAGGACTGTGACTGTGACAAGATGCTATTTCTAAAACCCCAATGTTCACAAATACACTGAAAACTGGTTGCTGCTGAATGCTCATTGTTATAATTATTTTTAATTATAGAGCTTGTAGTGGTGAAATATTTATGAGGCTCCCAGCTTTCACTGACTGTCAAAGGGAAGAGGAGCGCTTACTACCTTCATGCTACTGGAAGAAACTGGCACACTATAAACCCATGAAGTGGAAACATAGAATTAAGCACCACTGGTTTGCCAGGGCTCTGGTGACAACTTTCTCCTCCTCTCCTTTCATTGCCATACTAACAGCTGATAGATGCACAAGAAAAAAAAAGAGAAAAAAGAGTCCCTTCAACAGGAGACAAAAATGAATCACTTGAGAATAAACATAATTCTTCACCCATGAAGGACAATTAAACTTATTTTACTAGTGAAAAGAGAAGCTTAATAAAGTTATGAGTGTTTTAAAAGTCATAAAAGCAATTTTTACATTCCCCCTTCACGGATGAGCTCTCGCATGTCACAAGTTTGTGAGCTCATTATCAGCTGCCATTCAGGGAAGAGCAGGCTGTTAAAGTGCTTTGTCAACTCTCTCTTTTCCAAGCTTTTCACCACTAATTCAAGAGTGCTTTTTTTTTTTTTCCCACTTCCATCCAAGGAATTCAAACCCAGTAACAATAATTATGATTAAAACAAGACGACTAAAGCATTCATATACCCATCTCCTCTCTATGCCAGCTCTCTAAAGTGATCATCCAAATAATGGGTGGATATTCTGGTTTTTGTTTCCACCTCTAAGTAGCTGTTGATGTTCCTTAAGCTCTAAACAAATGACCAGAGAAGCAAAGATCAGGGCAATGCGGTGGACCAAATCCTGAAACACAGGAGTGATAAGGAAATAAGCAGGTTAAAGATAGCCATTTGAAAGTCCTGATTCACCCACAAGCAGAACTGCCACCGTCTGAGCAGATCTATATTGGTTTGAATATTTGCATCATGTCTGGGTTTTTTCTGCATACTTGGATATTTTTCCCCCTCTAGTCTAGATAACTTGGCTTGCCACAAATTGACTGATTTTAGTGGCTCTGGCATAAAATTGATTTGGATTTACAGATTGAAGATGTCTTCTTTTTCAGTGCTTATAAAATCACACATAAAACAGAGAGGAGTGAGCTGGGGGGAGAGGTCTTGATTAATTTCTAGTTCCTAGGAACTCACACACAACAGAAATGAACTCTTTTCTAAATTTTATTTTATTTTTGGGGGTGACCTACTGCATTGACAACTCCAGCATCTGTTAATGCTTCAGGAAGTCAGTTCACTTCCTGCGGCAATAGTGAGTGAAAGCTGCACGCAAAAGTCCTGTCTCTTAACAGCAGCTATATGTTATCTAGCAAGATAAAATGAGTAGTGAGCTGAGAGGCAGTGCTTCAGCTAAAATTCCCCATTCTGCAGTGAAACACATGAAAGGTGTGATCTCAAACGAAATTTCCGACACTTAACCCAGCACAAACCAGAAGCACCCCAGGTGGTATCTCCAGAGGGATCAGCTGTGGGCAGTTGCAAGGAGACTGCTAAAAAACTCATCTTTCCTTCAGGCACCCCTCTAAGTGTCCACCTCTTAAAAGCCAGCTGATTTCTTCATGTGCAGAAAATGTTGAAAATCTTGAAGCTTTCAGATGTTACTTAGCAAGACAACAACACGGTAGGCACTGCCTACAAAATGGCCTCCTGACCTTTTGTTCAATAACCCACCACCCACCCTCCACCCCTCACTTTTAAAATACATTCTTTTAAATGCACTGTAATGACAGGGTAATTAGGCTTCTGCAGTGCTAGTGGTGCAGTTATCTACAATTGCCTTTAGAGACAGATTCTGTAACGTTTTTGCTGGACCGTGTGCAATCAGACTTCTTCTCTGCATACCCTTGTCAGAGCTCCCCAGTATCTGGGCATCTTACAGGCACACATGTGCATATGTATATTTTAGGAAGTAACTCCTCTTTGAACCCTCAGCTGTCAGGGTTATGAGTATCACATTTGTTCTCCAGGACAATTATACCGTGTGTTTGTGGCTTGCTTATTAAGCCAGAGGCCATATCAGCAAACATACTGGAGAAATACCAAAGCTTTACCTTATTTGCTTTAAATCCTAGAACAGGAAACAGGTTTTGAAGGAAGGTGAATTAATAAAAAGCATATACCTTCACAACCTTAGCTCTGCTGTAAGAAAAAAAATTACATAGAAACCCACCCACTCCAATATCCTCTGTAGCTTCCACGGGCCAAATAGGAATCAGATTTCAGTATTCAGCCCTCTACATGGTCATTGCCAAGTAATGCAGGAATCAGCATCATTTATAGCACTAAAGGCAGAAAGGATTCGCTAATACCAACTGCATGTGAGCAGCAGAGTGAACTTCTGAAAATAATATACATTGCAATAGTCATGTTTTTAACAAATGTCCCCTTCAGACACAAATTCAATAAAACCTTGGTATTCTGTGTGGTACCCAAATATAATGTCGTTATGTGATACACACCATTTTACTGCTTACTAATATAACATCTCTCCAGTGTGAAATACTGTTAATGATCAGCATAAAACACCTATCATTTTACTACAGCTTTAAATCAAAATTTATTTTGTACCTGGGCTGCCATGAGGGTATGATTAACTTTTATAAAATGGGCAGGATTTGGGGAGCCATTTGATTGGTCAATATTAGCTCTAAGCCACAGGTATAAATCTTCATGACTAAACAGGTCGAAATTCATTATCCCTGTGCCCCTCCTTCCTATCACATTGCTGTAAAATGGCAAGGAAAAACGTGCCACTGGGAAAAAAAACACCCAAAACTTTTCAGTTCATTCCCTGATTCATTTTCTCCCAGCAGAACACAAATATACTGTGTGAACTTGAAGTCCACCCTTGCTGCTTGATGATCTTTAAAGCCAAGGGTTGGCTGCCTTTGGACAACCCTGTGAAGGTTGCTCAGCTTGAGGGAGGCTTACAAGAGCCAGTATCCTGCGAAAGGTTCTCACCCCTCCTCGCCAAGGCCTGAAGCCATCCCGGCTCTTTTCCTGTGTCCCAGGCCAAGACCAAGCAGCACAAAGCCACCTGGTGCTACTTGGACAGCCAAGAAGAAGAAAAAAATCATGGGGTTGAACAGAAGTCCCTGATGTTGTCGAGTCTCAATCATTGCCTCCTCCATGGCTTGTGGCAGCTTCTAGTTAAATTAGAGACACTTCATTTTGCACTGTTTGTTCCTTTTGTGCTTTTAGCCATTCTCCCCAGTGCACAGCCATGGAAGTCCGGGGGGAGACATGGGGGATTTCAGATCTGCAGTGCTCTCCTGCAGGTGCTGCTGCCCAGAGTCATCGACAGCAGCACGGTTCTGCTGGCAGGACAAAAGGGTCTGCTTCTTGCTCACTTTCTGGTTTTGTACCTCTCTGCCCAGGCAGGTGGAGATGATGAGATCTAGTGCAGTTAGGATTAGCATAATAGTAAAACCCTTGTTAGACTGGAAATAGATTTCTTTGCTCAGAAAAAACCTAAAGTGATTTCCCCAATCTAAACAACAAATTCAAAAGGAAGTTAAATCAAAACTGGAAGGAGCACATACACAAGACATACACGGGAGACTAATTTCTCATCTGAGTGGTCAGAGATTTATTCTGCCTGTGAAGTAAATATCCTCTGCAGCAGATTTTAGCACCTTCATGATCTGGTGGCCAAAAAGCAAAGCTGAGCAGGCAAAAACTTGCTCATCACTTCCCAGATACCCACTGCTTCCACTTTAAATAAGAAATGAGCCATTGCAGTTTTAACAGGAGGCATTACTGGCATCACCGTGCAGATTTTTTTTTTTTTTTGCTTCTGAGGGTACTTCATTGCCTCAGACAGTTCCTTCTAGAGGAGGATTCACTGTTCTGTGTCTGGAGCAGCATCAAGCATGGCAGAGCACTGTGATGCATCATGGATTGATTCTTCAGAGTGATTTAGTCTGATTTGATTTGATTGCTTTTAAAAGAAAACAAATAGCTGTGCTGAAGTAAAAGCTGCTTCTCTCACAGAGTACTATTTTGGGAACAGGAGAGCCTCATTTTTTTCTGAGCAGCTCAGGATGGGACACATTTAACTTCTCCGATCCAAGGAGCAGCCCCTTTAAGTATGACACCATTAAGAACTACTTAATCCCCAGTAATACTTCCGCATGGCGTCTCTTCTCAATTAACGCAGATGGCTGAGTGCAGGCTGGGCAGACCTTTAAATGTTCTTGTTTGACTTGTGCCCTCCTCATCCAGGGTTGATTCACAGTCTTTAGTGCCTTTGCGCAGCCATCTGTTTTCCTGGCCAGCTGCCCAGTGACAACCTGCTCCTACCCTCGCCCTCGGACATATGGCATCAGTGCTGAGCGAGGGCAGCCTCCGCTGCAGGGGGACCGACAGCAAGGGCAGGGAATTGGGAAATTCGGGGAAGTTCTCCTCTGTGTCCCCCTCTGCTCTGGCAGGGAACGGCAGAAAGCTGGGCTGATAGGGACAGGGAGCCTGGGGCTCCCCGAGGTCCCTGGTTGCTCCTGCTGCTCCCAGAAGACTCGCAGCCAGGCAGAAGGGACCCAGCATACACGACCTTGGCACAGTTTACCCTGAGCTCCCTTGACAGTCTACAGAGGGTTTTGAGTTTACCAGTCGTCTGGCTGGCTTCAGGCTATGTTGTGATGAACACACTTGCCTCCAAGGGACTTAGGGAGGGAGGGCTGGCTCCCCTTAGACACCCCCTGCAGACAACTACCTGCAGGCAGGTAAAGCTCCTGCTTCCTATAGGCTTCACCCAGTAACGAGTCCCGGCTGTGGGGAAAGATTTTCTTGGGCAGGGGGAAGGGAACTTCAGCCCCAGGGCATCCACCCTCTAAGGCTGGTTCTGCATTTGTGCACAGACGGGTGTGCGTCGTTTTAAGGTCTGGATACCGCAGCACCAAAAAACCAATTGCTGGTGCAACTCATGGAGAGCTGATGCTCCCCAAACCTTTAACAGTGATTGCCAAAAAGCATCCCCCTGAGTGTTTCATTTGCGTACAGGCTGTCAGAAAGCAGCGAGTCGCTCTCACCCCGCGATACAGGGACAGGGATAATGAGCTTCCAGGCTTATATGCTTAGGGATGATTAGAGCAACACAGTTCTTTGAAGGGAGGAGATATCCCCAGGGGATTGGAGGTAGCAAGTCCAAACCCATAGGGAATTAAGTCAGTACTTCTTCCAGAAGACAGTCGATTTGCCGTGATTTGTCACTTATGTATAATTCAAAAATTAGTGTGCCGTTCTGTTCCTTTGGTAGTGCCTTCTAATGGTTTTTTGAAGGATTTATTTGCAGAGACTTGTTGTGATATTTTATTAATTTTATTTCCACATTTTATTGCAGGTAACAAAAACTGAGAAAATACTTTGAAATATTGCATCCTCTTCTTATATTCATAAACTACCCTTCACTAGAGAGTGAAGTACTAGCTATTTTACAAAAAAAAAAAAGTGACATTAAATTCTTGCTTCATGGTTCACTACAAATTTGGAATACTCCTAAACCCAAACCACATTTTACATCTGTAAAGTTGGAAAAGGTGTCTCAAAATGAAACGACTATAGAGGAGATTTAGGAGTGAATTAATAGATTAAACTGGCCCAAATTGCTAGAGCCAGATGATATTAACTCAGGTGTTCAAATAGTACTCAAATATGAAATTGAGGAATCACTAAGTATTGTTTAACTGAGCCTTCCTATCTGAGAAATGTGGGGCAATAAATACAGTCTCTGTGGCAAATATACTGCCACTCTTTAAAAGACCTTTAGGAGAGGTGTAAAGATCCAGAGATTAGTGATTCTGTCTTTTGCACCAGGAAAAAAAGGACTAAGTTACATTAAAGAAAATAATTAGGAAATACTGATATGAAAAACTGATATATATTGTGAAGAATTAATGTTTTTTTTATAAAAAAGAATCAATGTCTTACAAATCGTCAAGGATTATTTGCAATGAGCCAATAAGCATGAAGATAAGTAAGTTTTGTCAGTACAGAAATGCCAGAGTTTCAGAAAACTTAAATGTCTTGCCAAAGATTGCTAAGGAAACTAGGTTCTTATGGGATAAGAAGGAACGTCCTACTCCAGATTAATTACTGAAACCAATTAACTAGGAATTGCTTAATTAATTACGCAATGGGATAAGAATGAACAGTTTGGGTTTGCAACAGACAGCAAGAAAAAAATGGGATCCTATGTTCAAAATCTCTATCAAGGTCTGCACTGCATGTGTGTTCACAAATGACATGGAAGAAGAGGAAGATATTTAACCAAATCAATGCCTGAGTGATGAGCTATTAAAAAGCCTTGTGGTACTCTGCAGTTTTAAGATAAAAATTCATATTCCACTAGTTGCAAGCTCATTGCTTAGCTCTCAGCACTGTTACGTGGGAACTCCAGACAGCTGTATCCTGTCCCTGGTACAAGGGAGATCTGATGGCTGTGGTGTTGTGCTGGGTTTGGCTGGGACAGAGTTAGTTTTTTTCACAGTAGCTGGCACAGGGCTGGTGTTTGGGTTTGTGCTGAAAACAGCACTGATGGCACAGGGATGTTTTCAACACTACTCAGCAGTGCTCACACAGAGCCAAGGCCTGTTCTGCTCCTCACCCCACCCCACCAGTGAGGAGGCTGGGGGTGCACAAGGAGTTGGGAGGGGACACAGCCAGGACAGCTGACACCAGTGGCCAGAGGGATATCCCATCCCGGATGACGTCATGCTCAGCATATAAAGCTGGGGAAGCAGAAGGAAGGGGGGATGTTGGTAGTGATGGCGTTTGTCTGCCCAAGTCACCGTTACGCGTGATGGAGCCCGGCTTTCCTGGGGATGGCTGAGCACCTGCCTGCGATGGGGACTGGGGAATGAACTCCTGGGTTTGCTCTGCTGCTGTGGGCACCTTTGGCTTTACCTGTTACTCTGTCTGTATCCCAGCCCAGAAGTTCTCTCACTTTTACTCTTCTGACTCTCTTCCCCATCCCACTGTAGGGGGACTGAGTGAGTAGCTGTGTGGGGCTTAGCTACTGTCTGGGGATAAACCACGATAGGGATCTTTACTGAGCAAGAACGTGTGGATGTACTGAGCATGGCATGTGGATTAATCCTGGAGCCATAGGAGATATTTCTTTGGAAAATCCAGTTCTTCAATGTGAGATATGTGGCCAGTGTGTTCTGTGTGCATGCATGGTGCAATGTGGTTTCCTTGCATGTCCAGTGCCAAAGCAGTGACAGTGGGAAGCAGGAGTAGAGAAAAGCTTTTAGTCTTTGCCATGGGACACTGGCCACATGTAGGAACCCAGTATAGACAATGTGAACACCCTTCAAAGACAGTTTGCAGAACTTCAATTTTATCTTGCAGTGCTCACAGCTCTACATATAAATATAAACTGATAAGCAGAGGCAGACAACCCATCATTAGTAAAATAAGTCAAACTAGATGGAAAAGGTAAAGCAATGTCACTGCAGCAAAAGCAATGTCCAATAAACCAAGGTAGCAGTGATATGAACATGTTGGAAAGAATATTTATGAAAGTCAATATTGTAAATGCTTTTAAATCTACCCCAGTTCTTGGCAAAATGGAAACACACCCTTCCTGTGACTCACTGAACTGGTGCTGCACACAGGCAAAAACAGGTGTTGAATCTTCCTTTTCTTTTTTTTTTTTTTACTTTACTTTTATATAAACCAGAAGTGTCTCCCTGTGCTCAATCTGTACGCAGCCAGTGCTCAGATTATAAATTGAAATTTGGACTGACCGCTTGACAGCACACACCATGTAAAGCCCAAACAGAGGAAGTTTCATCCCACATGAAGTGAGGGCAGAGGCATCTTCAGTAAACTCCTTCACCACCTCACATTCAATCAATTTTCCCTCGATGCTGAACCAGTTCGTTTTACTCTATTTCCTGTCTTTCCCTTACGTAGGGTGAATCGGTGCCATCCAGTATTTATGGCAGCCCTTATTTCACATTGATTATTTTTAGGCCTCGCTGTTCATCAGCCACAGAATTCTCTACTGAAAAGTTCAATGTGAAATCTAACTAGAGCAGCACTCTTCTGATAATTATTTTATGAATTAATTACATTAAAGTGGCTGTGCATAAGAGCATTTGTAATTATCTGTATCATACAGTGAACTCTACAAACTATCATGCACTTGGTCTTGTATACTTTTCCCCTACCTCTTGAGAATAAGCCTACTGAAGCTAACAGAACTCCTTGCCCCAGAATTTGGCTCACAGGCTGTGTTGATTGAATGCAATATTTCTGTCTTAGGCTTGTGGGTTTTTCCCCTGAAGATCCCATTAGCTGTTTTTTCTTCTCTGTCCTATTGTTATTCAGTCGCTCTCTGATGCAAGTTTCAAAGCTAGGCAGTATCACCGTGGGCCTCCATTCCAACACCCCTTCTTTGGACAGAAATCTTACCAAAATGAATCACAAAGGAGTGTGTAAGCATCTTTCTGATACTGCTTGCTTCTTTTAGGGATCTTCCTGAGCCCTGATTAGTTATGTGATATCCCATCCCTGCCATTCCACTCCATCTTCTGAATTTTTCTAAAGAGGGTGTTTAGACTGAAGGCAAACAATCATGAATTGCACAGATAATAAATACAGGGCCTACACACGTCTCTCTTCACACATCCTGAACTGCAGTTTCATGTCTCAGGAGCCTTTATGGTTCAACAGCCAAAGAACTGAGTGTCGCTGGTGCATGCCAGCTGGGAGACCTTATTTCCCCATATCTCTGTAGGGACGGTGTTAGACCCTGACCAGGATCTTCCTTACAGGAGCTTTTCCAGCAGGGTCTGGGGAAAAGGTGTCTCCAAGTCCTGCTCTGTCTGTGGCCTCACATCAAGCCTGGAAATGGTTTGCAACTATTTCTCACTGCCAGAGATGCTCACCATTCCTGGTCCCTCACAGTGTTCTTCTGGGCAGGATTCCAGATGTCCAAGGGCATTTGGGCCTTGTGCATAATTCCAGTGTGGAGCAGGGAGATTAAGGCACCACTGCAGATTTGGGAAGAGGGAAATTATCCTTCCCCCAGATGCCTTGGCTGTGAACATCTGTAAGAAAGACCACAAAGCTCATTCAATACAGAATGGGTCAGCAAAGGCAGATCTGGTTCAGGAACTATGAGTATTGTGCACAGCCGGCACAGAGTGTGTGTAGGGGCACTGAAATATATCTGCTGATCAGGTAGGTGCCATCACAACACTTGGGAGATGGGCAAGATGGTAGCTCAGCCCTGATTTGAGGGCTTAAGAGTCCCTTTGCTCTCCCCATGTCCCATGGGGACATCTGCACACGTTCTGTGTAGCCCCTCAGATCAGCTCCAGAGGGAAAACTAGTTTTTGAAATCAGAGAAGACGGTTTGTGTGGGAAGAAGAAAAGACCAAAGACTTAGTTCTTAGTTAACTTAGTTCTTAGGAAATGAACCACAGCTTGGGCAAGAAAGAAGAATAAGAGTAATCTTAAGCTGTAGAATTCAGGTCTGGAGAGCTGAGGTACACTCTGTGGTCTGCAGTGAGACCAAGAGGTCCTGCTGCCTTTCAGTGACAAAGGTGAGACAAGGTGAAAATAGAAACACTTTTCTACAAAGCCCATTACAAGACAGTCAAAGAAAGCTAGAGAAATGTAGAACCTCTGCTAAGTGCTGCCTCAAAGGTGCAATTTTTTTCCAAATGTCAAAATCAATATAACTTATGAGGAATACAAGTCATTGCCCCAAAAAACTTTGAGAAAATTTTGGTTACAGTGCTGGATGACACTAAATGTTAATTACTCTTCATTCTTTATTTAAGGAGTTCTGAGTATTTAAAAGAAGAGTGGAAGAGAGCTGTAGCTTATGAACAACTCAAAAATTTAAAGTTTTAATGTTTCCATCTTCTGGCCACTGTAAGACATTTCGTTAAACTTTGTGAACATCCACGAGGCAAGTAGCTACAGTCCTGCTCTTTAGGGAGGAAAATAATTTTGTTAGACTACAATTCTCCCAAATCCCATGAGAAGAGCTAAACAGAAGCAACTGCATTAGTAAAATGCACAGGAAAGGGCTAAAACAGAGCAAAGGCTGGAACCTGGCCCGTTTGAAGAGTATCTAAAACTTTTATTGACTTCCTTGGGGCAGAAAAACCCATCTGCTTTGGAGAGGATGAGTTTAATTTTATAATAGGATTAAGACAGTTGCTTTGAAGGAGGCTCATTCAGCCCCAACTGCTTTCAACTTTCTGACAGTCTTTTGCAGACCTCATCTTTGATGTTGAAATGGTTGAGTAACAAAAACCCAGGTGAGCTTTAGATTCCAGTTTCACCTGGGAGATGAATCTTCATTTCTAAGTGTAAATCTGGGAGCTGGTTTTTCCAAGACAAGGCTCTCAGAGCAGAGCGTTTCCCATCCCATCCATTTCGCAGGAGGTGTTTCAATGGATGTCCCTGCCTGGAATGTGTCTATTTAAGGGAAAGTGTTCTGGAAGTACCAAGCTGACATTTTTCATGAGCCCTCACAATCCCATGATCTTGTCAAGTCACAGAGTTTAGGGAAATTAATGCCACAGGTGGGCTAAACATCCAAACACTTCCACTCAGCCTTTCAGGCCTTCGACATTTAGACCTGTTGAGTATTTAACTCTTCTGAAAATCGGGCCAATAGGCTGAAACTCATCTGTAGTGTACACATGTATCTCTCAGCAAGCTGGTGGAGGGCACAGAGGATAGGGCTGAGCAGCCTGAGGTGTAGATCATGAATATAGGTGATGAAACATACCACAAAAATGCTGATGGCCTCATCATGAAGAGTGATAAGCTCGGTTCACAAGTTATGTGAGGTGATTCACAGCCCTATTTAGCTAGAAAAGTGTACAATGAATAAAAAAAAGCTTTGAGACTTTACTGTTTTGGTCTGTCTCCTTTAATTGCTGTAGACTCAGAACAATTGAGTTCTGGACTCAGTGTGCAGCCAATTCTGTTCTCACTCTCCAAAGATCTGAATTGTTCATGAAGTACTTGTGAATGGCTGTCTCTTAAAGAAGTTGAAACAGAAACTAAGGGTCATATCACTTCTCAGTGTCTTCAGGAAATCTTACAATCGTTGGAATAGAAAGTCTTCTTTGTCTTCCTTGATCTTCTGAATTTCTGTCTCATGGCTGCCCATGAAATCATGCTTTCTACTGTTCCAAATAAATAGCAGGACAGAGCCTTCAGAAATGTATTTCAGGATGTTTGCATGATGAATCACCTTCCATTGCAAAGGGTGGAGAACTGACAACCCTGTGCCTATGCTTCTTAACCATGTCCTTTAGAAAGAAAATTGCCTCTATTTTCAACTGTTTGTTTAAATACTGGAAATAAGAAAGATCTCTTTACATGGAAGTAAATTTCTTTTTCATTCCTCAGCGCATTCATAATCTTTGTCTTCTACTGTGGTTGAAGCAAAGTTCAAAAGTGATGTGTGGCCAGAGACAGGTTTATGATTATTTCCTTAGAATTACCTATTTATTTATGAGCTAGGTTAGTCTGACTAAAGTAATGTATTTGGCAGTCCCAGTTCTTGTGTCAGGAATATAAAATACCATGAGTGTTTGAGAAGTTGATTCTTATTAATTCTCAAATCCTTCAAAATTCAGTTTTACAGCTGTCCTTTCAAGTGTTCCTTTCTAAGACCAGGTGCCATCTACACCAGGTCACCTTGGGTAGTTTTCAAAACCATTGAAAAGAGAATAATTTTTGGGAGTCAGCCTGGGAGAAGGCATAACTTAGCGCCAGACTGACTCAGCTGCTTAGAGAGAGACAAAGTGACATTTGTCTCTTCCATCTCCTGATACTGTTGGGTTTGTGTGACTCTCGTATCTCAGCTTAGACCAGCTCTTTCCTCAGAGCAGAAATGTGGGGTTCTGGTTGGTATCCCAAGATGACCTTGGGGAAGCCATCTAGCCACTTAGGACTATAAAGTAGGCTCTGTAAAACCAAATTCTGCAGGGACTAATCAGTATAAACTGAGGTATCAGGGGCAGAAGGTGTCTCCAATGTGGGTCTTTCTTTGTCCCTTTCCAGGATTTTGCACCCTCCTGAGAAGTAAATTACTTTACACAGCAGATCCTCTTTACAGAGTCTTAAAGTGTAATGTTTTTCCAAGTTGCCAATTTCCCTTCTGTTATTTCACCTTTCCCTCCACACAGGTGATCTCTGGGGGATGAAGAATCAATTCTCATCTTCAAAGACGTTAAAGCTGATAATAAGATTGATAGGGTTACCTTCATCTCCAGATAAAGCTGGCCAACTTTTACTCACTGCTCTGTATGTTAAGAATTTCTACCACTCTTTTAGAAGAAAAATAAAGCTAAGATTAATTCTTGACCCATATCTTCTCAACATTTGCAGACACAAAGAAAAGAATGTGGGACAAGACTATGACAAAACTGATTTTTTCATTGGTTTCAGATATATTATGAAAAGGGCACCAGAAGTTACAGCTATTGCAGAATTTAAGGCTTCTATGTGCCTCTCAGGTACAATAGATGTTTACAACAATGAGAGATCTCTGCTGTCAATCTGCATTTCCTAACTTTGGACTGCTTGACTTTGCAGTCTCTGTAATGATCTTATAATGAAAGTTTTGTTTAACATGAAGGTTCCTCCATCTTTTAAATTCCTAAGGAGATCTTCCCCATCTCACAGGATACATCTCAGCATATGGATCAGTCTATCTGCCAAAACCAGTAGAGTGAAATCATGGTGTATTGAGTGCACTCTCAGCAAGTTTGCAGATGACACCAAGCTGAGTGGTGTGGTTGACACAACATAAGGAAAGGAACCCATCCAGAGGGATCTGGACAGACTCGGGATCTGGACAGATCAGTGCAGTTCAGAAGGAGTAGGAGCTGGAAGACAGGAGAAGCCCCAATGAAAACCAAAGCCTGGAAGGTAGGATCTCTGCTGTCAAGATTTTACAAGTCTCTACTGATCTGGAGAAAAGGTGACTTCCAAAAACTTCTGCTAAATCGATTTGCACAGCTACCTTTGGCATAAAGGTAACTCCCCTGCCATAGTTTCAAATGGAGGAGGGGGTACTGAAGTTGCTAAGAAAGTTCTTGGGGGTTGCCTGGCATGAGCAGTACAGCACGTTTTTCCCTATCCAGAATTCCAGAATCTCCTGAGCTGGAAGGGACCCATAAGGACCATCAAGTCCAGCTCCTGGCTCCACACAGGACCAGCCAAGTCAGAGCAGGGGACTGAGCACATCGTCCAGATGCTTCTTGACCTCAGTCCAGCTGGGTGCTGGGACCACTTCCCTGGGGAGCCTGTTCCAGTGCCTGACCCCCTCTCAGGACAGAGCCTCTTCCTGACACCCAGTCTAAACCTCCCCTGTCACAGCTTCATGCCGTTCCCTCAGGTTCTGTCCCTGGTCCCCACAGAGAGGAGATCGGCGCCCGTTCCTTCACTGCCTCTCATCAAGAAGCCACAGACCACCATGAGGTCTCCCCTCAGCCTCCTCTTCTGGATGAAGAACCCCATGGACTTCCGCCTGTCCTTGTAAGACTTTCCCTCCAGGCCCTTCCCTACCCTCACTGCCCTCCTCTGGACACTCTCCAATAGTTTAGTGTCCCTCTTTGTCTTGTGGCACCCAAAAACCGCACTCAGTGCTCAAGGTGAGGTTGCCCCAGCCCAGTGCTGAGCAGGACAATCCCCTCCCTGGACCAGCTGGTTATTTTCTAGCAGAAACCTATCCCAGTGAGTTCTTCCCACATGTACTCCCCCCCAAGCAATTGTAGTCCCCACGTATCAATTTAAAGCTATCTCTTTCTTTAGACACGCTCACCTCCAGAAGTCTCAAAACCCGCTTCCCACCACTTGATGTTTACTACATCCTGCCCTGTGGAAGCTTTGCTGTGGGTGTCATACATCAGCAAATGGAGACAACCAGTTCACCCACTATCCTCTCCTCTAAACAGCTGTGGTGACTCTGCTGAGAGTTTCTGTGTAAGGTCAGCCTGAGGCAGACACACGGTGATGAGTTTTATTCAGAGAATAGATGTTTGGCAGAATTATACCCAACTGAAAGCAGGTCATTAAATGGAGACCGTAGCAACCATGCCCTGCTCACAGTCTGTGCAGGTCTGTGTCTTTTGCATCTGTGTATCTGCTTATGAGACAAGGAGCATAATGGAGGCTGTTTTCCACGAGTGATTGTAATACCTTGACAGAGCCCCTGAATAAAAATCTCATGGAAAAGACAAAGCACAGAAACCCCACCTTGTTCTACAGGTCTCAAAGTTGGCTGAATAATAAATTCTTCAAGGATTAATTCAGGCAAGCGTCCTGCTCCAGCCAGGTTATGCAAAGCCCTCACTGATGGGATTCAGAAAACAGAGAATGAAAAGCAGTGGAGTCTCATCTTGGAAACATTTGCTCAGAAAAAGCAGTTCCACCAAGCAGCCATGCTAAGAGATGTCAACAGTGGCCATTGCCAGGACTTTCCATGCTCTGCTGAGGCTGCACCTTTGATCCTGCATGAAATTCCCAAAGCTTCATGCCAGCTGACAATGATGCCCTGTCTCCTGTGATGGAAGCTAGTTTAGAGGAGGGATCTAAAGGACACAGAGTGTGTGATACAGGCTCCACTTGGGAAAACCCATGTGATTGCCTAAAAAGAGGGTTATGCTTCACTAGCTTATTAGAACATGGTGAGTTTTACTGTCAGGGTAAAGGCTTCTGTAATAAAACCGATCACTACACTGGGTAAGATTTTCATAAAGCTTTTAACCCAATTCCTTGGTTTCCAATTAAAATAACATCTAAAAGGCAGAGTTATAGAGCCATGAGATATTAGTGCAGTGCTTAAAATTAGGCTAATTCTAGAAACCATCTCTTTAAAAAAAAACCCAAATTTAATGACCATAAGAGAGTCTGCAGAAGCCAGCTGTGGGACATGAGCTTGGTTATTGTTTATATTAATACTGGGTATAATGACACTGAAATCAAGGTTTTTCTGGTTTGTAAATTATGCTAAAGACTAACAAATGATAATGGGCTTTGAAATTGGACTCTGAAGTAATATCAAATAGTGAATGTGATTAAATATAGATAAACAGAGAACAATCAGTCATGGAACAGGAAACCAAAAAAGCAATTGCAAAAATGGAAATTCACTGCTGCAAACTGCCAAGAAAAGAGATTTGTTGAAGAAAGAGAAAATGGATCTGAAGCTGTCCTAAGCTCAGGCAGCAGCTTCACTAATGAATGCAAGCAGGACTTTGCGCTGCCGGGGAATATAATCATTTGTAAATCAAAGGGAGAGGTAGTACAGTGTTTCTGTACGAGGTATTAGCTAAAGCCTTCTATAGTAACTGTCATTATGCTTTTGAAAAAAATCTAATTTGTCTTAATGGGGAAAAATAGAGATGAAGCATGGTACTATACATCTCAAAGATTCGAATGACAAAGGGATTTAACAAAAATTAGACTCCTTCTTCAGTGCCTGATGAAAAAGGCTGTGTACGTAAATATTCTCAGACTGAATCAGGAACATCGCTCCTAGGAAAAAATACACAGAGGTGGGTGTAAGGCAGAAGAAATAGAGTCACTTCTGACAGCTCTCATCCAAACACCCTCCATCCCATGTCCCTCTCCTGGCATACAAGGGCAGCACTGCTCCCTGGGGAAGATGTCAAAGACATGTCAGAAGGTACCAGTTGGGAAAGGGTCCCCTCTATGAGGTGCCTTTGGTGTAGTCATGGAGGTGCCAGAAATGTCCTGAGGACCCAATGGCTACTCTTACACAACATTACTTGGGTCCCTCACTGCAAGAAAGACATCAAGACCCTGGACTGTGTCCAGAGAAGGGCAATGAAGCTGGTGAAAGGTTTGGAACATAAAGCTTAGGAGGAGCTCCTGAGGTAAGTGGGACTGTTCAGTCTGGAGAAGAAGACTCAGGGAAGACTTTATTGCTCTCTATAACTACTGAAAGGAGGTTGTGTTGAGCTGGGGGTCAGACTCTTCTTGCAGATAACTAGCGATAGGACAAGAAGGAATAGCTGCAAGCTGCACCAGGGGAGGTTCAGGTTAGAATTTAGGAGAAATATCTTCTCAGAACGAGAGGTTGGGTGCTGTAACGAGTTTCCCAGAGTGGTGGTAGAGTCACCATCCCTCGGGGTGTTTAAGGAAAGGTTGGACGAGGTACTTAGGGACATGGTTTAGTGAGTAATAGAGATAGTAGAAGGACAGTTGGACTAGATGATCCTGGAGGACTTTTCCAACCTTCATGATTTTATGATGTGTTCTGCTCTAGAGTGTTTTCAGTGCTAATAGGGGAAACACAACCAGGGAAAGCAAGACCTTTATAGTGACTTAGATGGTTGGTAGGTGTAGTACCAGCATACACACACACCACAGCTTTGTGGGTTTAGAAACACACCACTGTATTTCTGATATGTACAACATAAGTACAGCAAAGATTAATTCTGTTCAAAGTTTTCCCATGGGCTTTTTCAGCAACAGTGCTTCTTTTCATTTCTGACCCTCCATTTCCAGATCTGCCGTGTGCTCCTTCCCTTTATTGGCGCTGCTGTAGAGCTGAGCTCTCTAATGCATTTAATACATCCATCCTGTACAACACAAACTGTTCAGCATGAATGTATTGCTCTTTGCTTGTCTCTCCTGTGTTCCCATGACACTATTGTTGACAGGTTTTGAACACGTCATAGGTAGAGAGGAGAGGAATGAGAAATGAATCAAACTAAAACCCCAGGCTTCTGAAACCTCTTTTTGCTTTATGTTTGAAGAGAATCCATTTATTACCCTATTTTTAAGTGAGTTGCCTATTCTACCTTCAGGATCCTAATTGCTTTTCAGATTGTGTATATCATTAATACCGTATATCTTCATTTTCTAGCCTAGGTAGTAATCGAGCATTCAGTCATTGTTATATTCACCATTCTGCCAACATTTATTAAAATGAAGCAATTAACTATTGTCTTAAATGGAGTTTAGAGGTAAGGCTCATTAGTTTTTAGACTCATTACAATTAAGTGGGATGATAAATGTAAAATTATTTTATCACAGCTTTGTACAGAAGCCTTGTTTGATTATGCAGTGTCAATGTTCACTTTGTGCTGTGCTTTTGCAGTTTGTCTGGCCCCCTTTTAGGAAAGCACCAGTCCTTACACAGGCACTCTCATAACTGGGACACCTCAGTCCATCCACAGGCCCTACATTTGACATTGGAGTTGTCCTGATTCACATCCCATACAAGGCAACACTGCTGGTGAGAACAGGATCTGCTGCCTTCTGAAAGCATCCAGACCTTCCAGTCCCAGGAGATATCTCTTTTTCTGTCTTGGCCCTTTGGCATCAGATTTCCCCCTTCACTACTCATGAGTATAGCAGTTATAAAGCCCTGTTCATTAGAACAAGGAGATCAAGGAGATGACTATTCCTCCATTGCCTTGGTGTGTCTCTCCATGCTACTCTCTCCAGGTCAGCTCATTGAGATACATGGTGGGCCATGAGGAGAACTGATTCCAGAGACTGGTTTGCCCTCTGCACTCAGCTCAGTTGTGAAGCTTTCAGAAGTCCTTTTCTACTTAAGGTCCTTAATGCAGATGAACCTAATGATGTAGCTATGTGTTCAAGAACAAGGTCAGAGAGATGAGGACTCCCAGTGAGGTCCAGAAAGACCATTTGGGGGCATAATGTTAAGATACGTGAGTAAGTACTTTGCTGAATGAAAGCCTTGGGATCTAAACACACCCAGACAGGCTTTCAGATGCTAGCAATGACCTCCTCAGAGGCTCCACACCACATCAACTCAGACCTGAAGCTGATACAGCTACTTCACTCCTTGAAAGTTTCTACCAATAAAAAGTTTAACCTATAAATTCCAGGGTGCTATTTAACCATATTCCCTGGTATTATTTGTTATTTCTTTAGTGACACAAGGAGAAGGAAGGTTATGATAGCAGGGACTGACAATGATCATAGTCAGGGAATGCACTCTTAGGATATAACTCTATCAAGTACAACTTCTTTGTGCCTCTGGTTAGTGCTTTGAAGGTGTTTGCAGTTCTCAGAGATGGGAAATTCTTGTCCAGATATCCAAGTATGCTTGGATACAAGATACTTCCTCTCACAGGACATGTCTTCTACTGCGATTGGAGAGGTAAACTGCATCATCACTTTGCTTATAGAAGATGGAGGAGAGCCATCAGAATAGGGAAGGATCTGGATCTGCCCGGCTCCACATGTCACTAGCTTCCTCACATCTCCAAAATGAGATGAAAGGGGCACAGTTAGTAAGTGGTTCTTTGAAACCTGCCAGGCTTTCCTCTCAGCCGTGACAGCTTTGAGAATCCCTGGACTGGTTGCAAAACCACTGCAATTGTAGTCCTTGCTCCAATCTGATCATGGGTGTGAAGCTGCACTGCTAAAGCCAAGGGGAGTCTGACTCCTGTCTGCAGGGAAGTCATGATCAAATAGCTAAGAAATGCTGAAGAAAAATGCACTGAGTCACAAATGATCTTCTTCGCAGAAATACCACCGGCAGACAAGGAGCACTCTGCTCCCTCACAATACCCATCAGTGAGTCCCCAAGATGGACAGGTCCTCAGCAGGATCCATGGCTGGTGGGTTTGTGCTCTGGGGAGTTGGTTTAGTCAAGCCAGCTTGTGCAGAGAAGGAACTGTGGTGTGAGTTTGCAGAAATAAATATCTTTTTGGAGTCTCTTCTGGATTCACAACTGCATGTTAGCAAAGCTGTGCAAAGGCCTTTTTTTTTCAGTTCATTAGCCAAAATGAAAAATGGGGCAGGGAGCAGTGGGAAAGAGGAAAGCATTTATCTCAGTTGAAAGTCAAAACCTTTGCAGATGGGAAAGTAACAAATAATTCATGTCACATTGGATAAAATTTTGTACTCGATCCAAAACAAAATGCTTATGTGAGTCTTTTTAATGTTTGAATGTTTAATAAAACCAGTCAAATTAAATTAAATCTGACTTTGCATGAAGGCCTCTTCTTTCAAAATGTCAAAACAAGAGGTGAGAAGGCAAGCCAGAAGCCTGCAAAGTGCCAAGAGAATCAGAGAGTAATTCAGCCTGGAAGGGACCTCTGGAAGTCTATGGTGCAGTCCTGATACCAGGGCAAGGCCAGCACAGATCTGCTTGCTTGAGGCCATGTTCAGTTGAATTTTGAATGTCTCCAAGGATGGAGATATCACTATGTTGCTCTTGGGCAACCATTGAGCAGGATAGTCACAGAGTGCCACTACTACACCACTACTACTACCACAGGAGGGGAAATTAAGAATGAAGGCATGTGATGCACCAGATGCCTGCTGGCCAGCAACTCCCTTGAAAACCAAGTATTTGTAAATGATATACAACTGGTCACTTTGGTTTATAAAAACCTTTCTTTAAGAACCTTCCACCTTAATTAGTTTTCAGTGATAATTTTTTCTATAACTACAAAAGCTTCACTTTGGTCAGTGGTTGGACCAATTAACTGTAATGTGTAATACAGCATAAAATTAAAAATAGCAAAATGAAAACAAAGATAAGCCAAAATGAATTGGTCTTTCCAAGAAAAAAAATATTCCAGCAAGGGCAAATACATTATTTCCAACTATTTTGTATTAGGAGGGAAAAAACCCAAACAAACAACAACTGAGCTTGTGTTTTCATCTTGATACTAGATTAAATTTCAAATTTAAGAATGCTTCTTGGGTCAGAAATTTTGGTTTGCAGCTTGTTCTCATTTCCTGGGAGAGTTCATGAGGTAGCAAAGCAGACTCCAGAGCAGCTACAGGTACCCCAAAAGCCTGTAAGCAATATTCCAGGAAAGGTCCTTTGTGCTGCTGTTTGGGCAGCACTGCTTTGATATAATCAAGAGGAGAACTTTCACAGAATCAGTTGCTGTCATTCTTCAGTGTCAAATTCTCAAGAGCCAGCAGATTCATACTTTCAGCAAATAAATAAGATCAACACTGAATTACTGGCTTCAGCAGTAAACTTCCAGGCAGCGAGCCTCATTCCTCTTGTTTGGAAAGGGAATTGAAATGAATGAAATTCAAAGCATCTGACTTACATCGCCACCCTGCAAATGGCCTATAACTCCTCTGAATCACTCTCAATTGCCAGCTTACTGGAGAGTTTCTGCTCACTGTACACTCACCCTGATTTTAAAAAATCTGCAGGTTGCACATGTAGGAAGCCCAGGTCACCTTCCTTCACCCACGTGTCCCGTGTTTACCCAGGGAATGACAGCAGCAGGTGCACTGGTTTACCGCTAAAACAAGACCCGGCTTCGTGTCATACTCAGAACAGAGTGCCCGTGATTAGTAGCTCTCTGTGAAATGTTCAAAGTGAATTGAGACTTAGTGGTCTCATCTGACTTCCTAAAGGTCTCTAATCCCTCTGCTTGGAGGTTGAGATGAGTTGATGTGACGTAATTTGTAATTAGGCAGCTTGAATAGCAGTGAACCTTCAGCTCGCTGGGTAAATCCTGCTTTCTACAGGGACTGTGTTTTATGCAGCGTAAGGGGAAAAAAGCAGCAAAGCAACCACATGGCTTCCAACAAAGCCAAGAAACAGCCATTCATGCTGCCCATGGCTCCTCGTGGTGCTTCCACCTTGCCTGCTGCAAATAGCCTCCTTCCTAGGAGATTCCCTGTGCTCGATAATGTGGCTTGTTTCCAGAAGCAGCAGTTGCTTCCCATATCGGTGATGTGAATATCCTAGTTGTGGCTCTAAGGAAAGGGAAAGCAGCATTACATTCATTCAGAGCCTCATTTCATGCCTATTTAGATCACTGCTGACATCAGTAACCCTGAAATAATTCTATTGCTGTTTGTAGCAGATTTAATGGTTGGTTGTCACTCTATTTTAAGCATTAATATAAAAATGTATTTCTCTAAATTCTTTCCCACATGTTTTGTCAGGATTAAAAAGGTTTATTTCTTGTTTGTTTGTTGTTTTTTTTTTCTCTTTAATTTTGTGATACAATTCAGAAAGGGCTGTATCCTATGGCTCACATCTCTAAATACTTGCTCGGCTACAGCAGTTGGTCTGTGTGAGGGCTCCTGGGAATCTGACCCTGACTCTGGAGAGGACTGTTTCATATTGCAAGTTCATTTTAAGTCAATCCATTGCATTTTCACTGTGTAGCCTCCAATCCAAGATTATCTCCCCCATCTGTTATTTATCCTGCTGGTTACATGACCTGTGGATCATCCAGATTTTCTTTTAAAATCTCATTCTGGTTTTGGGATTATTTCTTTTTTTTTTTTTTGGAAGGGGGTGTTATGTCCATTCATGATTTGTTGCTTATTTCTCAAAAAATTGCCAGTGTGCTGTTTTACCTGAAATAGTAGTGAGATACACAACCTACAACACAAATGATTCTGCACATCTCTGTAGCTGTGTGTGTTAATGTCAGCTCACTGCCCTAAGCGTGTGTTCCCTGTATACTTCTGTGTTGCAGAAGAGTTTTGACAATGCCTATTCTTGCCAAGTGGATGTTCTAGCAACAAGATACAAACTCTGACCAAAAATAAAATTCCCATTCTTCCAAAATAGTTCAAGTCCAACTGTGGCTGTTGAACTTGAAACATGAATTAATACAAACCTGTATCCTGGACTCATGTTACACAGAGATCCAACAGGTTTTTCACACAAAGTCCCTTCTGGCTTTAAAGACAATCTTCCTGTCTTCTTTCTTACTAAACAGTTCCTCGAGAGAGACTGAAAATGTGATATTGCTGCTACTGATATGCACTCTGCATCACATTGCATCTTTTAAGCTTTAGTCAGGGCTGTGTCCCATTATGCTGGGAGCTGTAAAAGCGGAGGTAAAGTCACCGCTGACCTCAGGGAAATCAGCACTGAATTTAGCAGCATAAAGTACCTGTGAAAACTTGGGGATAGGAAGGCCTGGGAATGTGGTAGACAAATGGAGGGGAGAGGCTAATGGAAGTAGTTCAAAAAGGAGTCGAATATATGGAAAGTTAAATGCTGATTTTTTTCCATCCTAACTCCTCTCTACTGCAATCCCTTCTTGATGCTGTTTTAAAAGCAGAATTAGTCCCAACTGTTTTGTTTCCATTGCCATGGAAAGTACAATCATTTTTTACTAGGTTTTCAATCCTTTAAATTCTTTGTTCTTGTAAAATTGTTGGTATTACCTGGTGTTACCTCCATCCTTTTTGTCAGGGTCAGGATCTGGATATACAAGACTAGTGACTTACTATTTGCAGAGGTCTGCTGCAGCCAGGACTTTGAGCAAAGTGTTCTACACCCAAAACCAGCATATTACCCACCAGTTGTATTCTCTTTTGATCCCTCTTTCATGTGTGTGGACAAGTTCCTGCTACCTAAAGTACAACTAATGGGGAAAACACAGAGATGCCTGGCGCCGGCTTTGTCCATGAGTGACTAAAGATTGATCAATAGGTGAAGAAAAGCTAGGAAATGGTGATAGGAGATGTTATTACTCATGTCACAGGTGGGCTCTAACTCCTGATCTCATGGACATATCTTTCCCTACTTTACATGAGACCAAACATCCTCTCCCAGGCTTGAGAAGAAAGCAGAGGACCAAGAGAGGCTGCTGGCTTTCTCCAGCCTTGGTTTCCTGCATCCCTTCAATTATCTAATAAAAAAAAATGTCCTAAATAGTTGAAAACTGATATAGTCCAATCAAGTTTTAATGAGCCACCCAAGGAAACAAAAAAAAGTGCTACTGGCTCTGCTTGTTCCATAACACAAAGAGAACAAGACATGTTTCTGTTCAAAGAAACCTTAGCATTTTATTGACAGAAAAGAAGAGCCATGATTTAAATCTCACAACTGCAGGAGGATCCAGAACAAGTAACTGTCCTTGTGTTCCTTAATTCCTTATGCTCAGAGATGTGCCTCAAAATGCTGACAATGTACCTCCCTGGAGGCATTTTAAAAGTATGTAGATGTAGTGCTTGAGGACATGATCTAGAGGTGGACTAGGTAGGGTTAGGCTGCAGTTGAACTCAATTATCTTAAAAGTCTCTTCCAACCCCAGTTATTCTTTGATTCTATTGCTCATGGAAAGCAAAGCAATCTCCCATGTCCCCTTGCCCCACTATTGCCTGTGTCTGTGCAGAGGCAGGTTCTGGAAGCTATGTGCAAAGATGTGTTTGAGTGGAAGAAAAAATATCTTCTCCACAACACCAAACTAAGAGTGATTTTTTTTTTTTCTAAGCAGAATTTACAAGCCATTGCCCATCACATCCAGAGTATTACTGGAGCTGTCAAGAGAATCAGTGTAGAAACATCTTTTTGCTGGGAAATGTAAAATGGCAACAAGTTAGTCCCTCTACAATATGTCCATCGCTTAATATAAAATGATGTACAACTAACTTGCAATGAGTTCTGTGCAGGAACTCTCTTCTGGGATGCCTGTTTGTGATTTTCTTGCTTGTTCAGAAAAATAGTTTCTTATAAAAAAATTGTGGGGGGTTTTTTTGTTTGTTTTTTTGTTTTTTTTTTTTTTTCCAGCACAGACTAATGAAGAAGTCGAGAGATTCAGCTGCTAATGTGATCATGGGGAAGATATGTTTCATCATTTATGATGATTCTATAGTGATTGTAACTCCCTCTCAGTTACTCTGCATGCCGCACTCTGTAAAACATGAGTGGCTTCAGGCACTTTTCTTCTATGAAGGATGAAGTGTGGGCTCATTGACCAAGTCTTCTCTCAATCTTTCTGTCCTTGATGCTTTGTGCCTTTCTTTATTCATTTTGCTTTCCCCTCGCATACTTAATCTCTTCCCAAAACTTCATTCTACATTCCAGCTTTGATTAACCTGTGTCAACGTATGGGCTCTCCCAGCAAGGGCTCAGGGACACTGTAGGAATTTCCTGCAAGCATTTGTCCTCTGTTACCTCAGAACTGATTTCACCTATCCAATTGAATCCCACAGAGGCAAACCTTGACAAAGTGGCTAACAGCTGCAGCCTCCTCCATCGTGCCTTCTTCATGGTTTTGTCTTTTCTGCCCTCTTTCTCCCTTGATTTTCTCGTTCTGACATTGAGGTCTTTTTCTTGCTCTTTATTCCCAGTTCTTTTCTCCACTGAGAAGTCCTGCATTCCCAGCTATTGGCTGTCCTTATCA
>VXBZ01008488.1:265218-283133 GCA_013399135.1 Heliornis fulica
GCTGTCAACCAACACCCCCAGGTCCCTTTCCGCCAGGCTGCTCTCCAGCCACTCCTGCCCAAGCCTGTAGCGTTGCCTGGGGTTGTTTCGACCAAAGTGCAGCATTTGGCCTTGTTGAATGTCATATTGTTGGCCCCAGCCCAACAATCCAGCCTGTCCAGATCCCTCTGCAGGGCCTTCCTACCCTCCATTATATCTTCCATTACTTCCCATCCTGAACTGGTCTACTCCTACAGTACTCAAACACTCTGAGGGAAAAAGCAGCATTTGTATCACTTTACTACCAGTTTACAAGCCATTACCCATCACACACAGGGCTGTGCTCACTTGCTTCCCTTATCACTACCCTGGTTTCCTTCTCCTCTCAACGCACTGGCTACGATGATAAAAATTATGAATTCAAGTTTATATTCCCCCCAGTCATTTTTCTGTCTGGCTCTTCACCCAACTTTAGCTTTGATCTGAACACTTGCTGACTTCTAATTATTCTTTTATTCATGTTTTTATTCTTCTGCTTATTTTATAGGTCTTCCTCTGATCACTTCTGTTCTGTAAGTGGTACCAACCCCATTCCTCCTTTCCACCTCCCAGTAATCACCCTTGTGTTCAATCCTGCCACCTTCTCGGCCTTCTCTGCCAACTCTCTGTAGTGTTTCTCAGCAACCCCAATGCATCATGGTCACCTCAATTCTCCATACACAACTCCAAACCAGGGTGGTTGCTACGTGAAAGCTTTGGTTTTGAATTTCATAGAACTCCTTGAAAGTGATCAGTCCACTAAGATGATGGAGTGGGGCGCCTTCCTTATGAGGACAGGCTGAGGGAGCTGGGTCTCTTTAGCTTGGAGAAGAGGAGACTGAGGGGTGACCTCAATAATGTTTATAAATGTGTAAAGGGTGAGTGTCAGGAGGACGGAGCCAGGCTCTACTCNGTTTAATCTAGATGATCCTGCTCAGGCAGGGGGATTGGACTAGATGATCTTTCGAGGTCCCTTCCATCTCCTGACATTCTGTGATTCTGTGATTCTGTGAACACCTTTCTGTGCATTTTGCACTTCCTTGTAAATTCAGAGTAGTTATTTGTAAACAGTTATTTCATAAAATGCATTTTATAGGTGTTCTGAACATTTGTAAAAGATAGGTCATAGGTAAGCACATCTTCCCACTGCAGCAGAAGTTTTAGAGCAGGAATTTTCCAGGGCCTGCTAGGCACTATGTCCTATTAAGATGATCTGTTGTAACCACTGTTCCTCCCTTAGGATAACATAAAGAGTCATTCTTTATATATTATTTACACTAAGCTCTGGCCTGGGTAAATATGTATGGTAATTCTGAACGTGTCATTTTGCACCTCGCTGTATTCATGTTATTTTACTTGCTGTGGCAATACACTTGTTTGCAGTGGTGTTCCATCAGAATATTCTTCAGCAGGGCTAGTATTGTCTCAGGCTGTGCTGCACACATTTTCAGAGGGATACAGAGAAAATTGAAATAGAAGAGATTATTTTTTTAAACCCCAAGATATTTGTCACTTAGACTGTAAATCAGCTGTGTATTATACAGATGCATTACTGCTTTGTAAAGTGCATTTGAAAATCAACTATGGAGGAACCTCCAAATTCTCTCTGGATTTTCTGCCATTAGATTATTTTAATCCTGCAGTAACTTCATCCTCAATTTGAATACAAAGGACCCTATTTCCATTAATGTTAAAAAACCTCCAGATGCTTTCTGCCCAGAGGAAAGGAGTGTTACTGGGAGCAGCTCAGACTTCTTCAGCCTGTCAGGGCCAACCACTGATCCCACTGAGCTGCCAGTCTTACACAGCCTCCCCACCGTACCTGGTCCAGTGTATCCCTGGGACCTGTGCAATAGCACTTCACAGATTTTTCTCCCCTGAACTTGTGCAGTCATTTTATTAAGTCTATGCAAACTTCTAGCATTTAAAACACCTCTACATCTGAAAAACTCGCACAGCTTAAATATTCATTATGCAAAAAGTACCTACTCTGTTGTTTTTATAAACTTGCCACCTCACATTATCTCTTGATACCTCTAATTCCTGTATCATGAGGGCTGTGTGCAATCATCACTGTACCACCTCCACCATGATGTTTACAATGTTTCTGCTTTTTCTCAGTGGTTCTACTCAGTCAAGTCACTTCTTGTATGGAAATAACTTTGTAACTCTGATCACCTTTGTGATCTCCTCTGAGCATTCTGCAATTTTCTGTATCCTTTTCAAGATGAGAGATTAAAATTGTAATCATTACTTCAGATGTTGGATCATTTAATAGATTCATCTAATGGCATAATGATGTTTTCTGTTCTATGCTCTGTTCTTTTGCTTTTCTTGTCTTTTCTTTTTTTTGATTGCAAGTGAACATCCAGCTAATAGTTACATGCAAGTGACTCTTCTAACCTCAAGATGTTTTTCTTAAGTACTAATAACTAGCTTGGATCCCATCATCATGTACATGAAGTTAAGACTCTGCACCTTGTCTTTTTTTATTTTTAAAACAAAGTGCATCACTTCACACTTAGGTGGTAAATTTCATCTGCCATTTTATCATGTATTCACATAATTTTCCAATTCTGCAATTCTTTGCAGTTAGCTTGTCTTTTACTACACTGACTAATAAAATACCAGCTGGCTTTCCCTCCTCACTGATAAGACCCATCCACACATTCTCTGTGTATAATTTGAAAAGTTCATGTGCTGGAACCATCGGTAGGACAGCCCATACGCATTTGTGCCCTTTCATTCCTACTTCTCAGCTAGCTGCTTATCCATGCAAATACCTTCTCATTCACAAACTTTTAAAAGAATTTCTGCTAAAACAGTTTCTCAAAAGCCTTTAGGGTATGTCAGGAAGTCTATAGTTTGACTGGAGTCCTTTGTCCGCAGTAAAAATTAATTCAAATACCCTAACAGACTTATGCAGCGTGACCTCCTTTCTACAAAAGTCTTGATTTTTCCTTAATATATCTTTGTTTTCATCCATGTGCCTGCTAACCTTGTTCTACACTACAGCTTCTACAAATTGCATGAATGTCCCCCTACCCAAAGCTAAAAGCCATGATGCATATTTGACCATCACGTGGCTGCCTGGTATTAAGTCACTTTTAAAAATACTAGCTATTACCTAGTAGTCACCTATGTTATACTTCAGTTCCTTTAGTTTTTGTTGAATACTATACAATCTATTCCTTTAGTTATACTTCACTAGGTCAGCAGTCTTATTTGACCTTATTTTTGCTAAGAGCTCTTGTTGTGCCTTGATCATCTTTTCACGCTCCAAGCTTTCTGCAAGTGATGTGTCTGGAAAAGTTAGTCAAAGATTGAAACAAAAAAAATATCAAGCTATTACTCAAGCATGGGCTTTGCATTCTGCTTGTATGTTTAGTTTGATACAGCACATAATTTCTTTTTTTTTTTTCTTTTTTTTACTTTTGGCACAACCTCAGCTACCCAAATGTGTTGGTTTTCTAATTGTTTTTCTTACCTTATTCTCTAACCATCCTGGCATTCCTTCTTTTTTTTCATATATATTTATATAAATAACATGCATCTTATCTGTCTTTGATCACATTATATTTCAACAATTTAAACAATCTCTAAAGCTGGATACCACCTTATAAATCTTAGATGAACCCAAAAGCTAAAAGAGAAAATGCTGTAGTCAGATCAGGGATGGAGTGCTCAGTCACTCATCCAGGGGACTGATCAGCAAATTCTTTAAGCACAGTGACTTTACAAGGACTGTGCAGTCTAGACAGGTTATATTTCCTAATTGGTTGGTTGAATTGAAGGGTCTCTGAGAAAAACTCTTCATCACTATGGTGTTGCTGAGTGGTTCACTCCTCTGCCTTTGTAGCCTGTGCTCAAATCTCTGCTCCATCCCAGACCTGCAGTGTGTAGGGGTTCTGCTCAAGTGAAGCAGCAACAAGGGTTGCTTCACTCTTGTGGACCACTATGCATGAGCTGAAAGTCAGGCATTATTCTGTGAAAAGTAGCACTGGTGAAAAGTTCACACAAATGTAGTGCCTTTGACTTGGTTAAGGAGAATAAGAACCAAACAGGTCAGCAGGTAAAGCCAAACCACAGTTCAGGTGACAGGTAATCTAACCTTCAGACAGATCCAGCTTGTGCTTCTGAAACACCCAGACAGGTGTTCACAGAATCACAGCTTCACAGAACATTAGGAGTTGGAAGGGATCTCAAAAGATCATCTAGTCCAACACCCCTGCCCAAGCAGGATCATCTAGGTTAAACCACACAGGAATGTGTCCAGATGGGTCTTGAATGTCTCCAGAGAAGGAGACTCCACAGCCTGTTCCAGGGCTCTGTCACCCTCACAGTGAAAAAGTTCCTCCTTACATTCACATGGAACTTCCTATGTTCCAGCCTGGACCCATTTCCTATTACTGGCCAACACCGAGAAGAGCCTGGCTCCATCCTCCTGACACTCACCCTTTACACATTTATAAACATTATTGAGGTCACCCCTCAGTCTCAAATCTTCAAATCCTGCAGCTTGAAAGCCAGAAAGCTTTAAAATTGGGGAGCAGACAGTAGAAATGGATGGGTTGATAGTTTACCTGTCTTCTGTGGAGCAGATGCTCTGTTTTCAGGATGACCAAGGCAGCAATGGATTACCCAGGTCTAGTGCACTGAGATAATGTCATTCAATTCATTAACTAAACCATACCTATCAGAAAGCTGTAGTGGGCTCAGACTTCTTTACCTGGGTGGGGATCAGAGAGATGAAGGTGTGTATGAAACAATTATGCTGGTTTTACATCTGTAGCTTGCTTTATTTGCAGATCTTGTTTCACATGCTATCTCTAAACCTGTGGACCATACATTTCTGGTCTTTAAAAGGTGATTAAACAGATTAACAGGTGATTAAACAGATGGTTTAACAGAGCATGCTCTAGCAGCAGCTAAATGCCAGCTGCTTCAGTAGTATTTCACAACTGAGTTAATTTTTTTTTTCCTCCTTCATAAAAACTCTAAACTTTAAATCTCTGGGAGTGATGTATTTGGGAGGACTAGGCAAGTTATACTGTTCTGTGACTGATAACTTTCACCAGTTCACTAGTCTGTTTTGAAAGTTTCCTTTGCACTGCAAAATCCATGTATTGGAAATGAAGGGTGTGTACAGCCAAACACTGCTGAGCCACACAATTACTGCCTGTGTCCTGAAATCGGTATGTCCCACTACGATAAACAGGTGAGTCATAACAAGTACATTTTCATCTGAAAAATACAGCCTTTGATTTGTAAATCTTTGGAAGATGTAGAAGCTCTGTAGGTAATTGCTCAGATAAACTAATGAATGACAAGAAAACTTCACTGTATAATCTTTATATATATACAGGCTGCTTAGGAGACCTTATGGAATGAACTTGTATTATCTAGTACACAGCTTTATAATAAGGCTACATCTAAAGGTCTCCACTGGTGCAGGGTCACACTGTTCTGAAGACTCTGAATATAAAACCTGTGTAACAACGGAGCAGCAGGAATTAGTAAGATTTTAAATTTGGTTATGAAGTACTTACCTTAAACCCTCTTTGAAGACAGAATGATTTTTAATGAAACAGTCCCTTGAGTTGAAATTCAGTCATTTCAAGACTTATAACTTGTTTCTAAAAGTTGAACACACTGTTGGGTCAAGTAATCTTACCTGACCCAACACTGTGTTCACTGTTGGGTCAGGCCTTTTGTCTTTGTTCACAATCAAAGGCAAAAGGCTTTCCTTCAGCTCTTCACACAGATTCTATACAGGGAGCCCAAATTTTAGACAATCTTTAGGCACCTATGCAAGAGCAGAGTGTGTCTCTTCTGATGCTGTTGCTGAAGTTCTTCTGAATAAAGTACTGGCAGGCCATAAACTTACAACATCAAGTTTTGTTCTTGACTTCTTTCAGTCAACTCAATAAAACTTTTCCTTTGGGGAAGAAGTGGAGGGACTAGACTTTTAAATTTCCAGAAAGCCAGAACTAACAAGACTTCAGCTTCTCTCCAGTAGCAACAATGACTTTGTTAATCTAAACTACAAAGGGATGAGCCATAGTGACTCACAAGCTACTCTGGCATGAACAGAGCAGACACCTATGTGTCTGCTGAATTGCAAAGGACTGAGGTGGCCCCATTCAGAATGGAGAAGCCACATTGTCAAGGGTCCATATTTCAGCACGGGTGATGCCAGAAAAATGTTCAACACACATCAGTACCTATGTTCCTGTGTTGTAGTACAGTTGACATACATCCAATGATATATGAATGCTTTGGACAAATGTATTTTTCTCTACTAAGGCAATATTTCCTGAAGAGAAAAAAAAAAAAAGAAAAGAGATGGTGACCGACACCAAATCAGAAAGCTAATGCCCCATTGACTGAGCTTGTTTGTGATAGCTCTTAATCCATATTTCACACTGCATTAATTTGAAAAGATTTGTAAATGAAAGCTACAAAAAACATTTCAGTGCTAAATAAAGATGTCCTAAACCAGGACACTTAGGTTTGCCTGTCCAGCTAATGGATTAGAATCAACTTGGACTGTTGTTGTGGAAGTACTGATGTGCAGAAAATGTTCTGCTTCCAAAAGGGCTCTTTGACCTAGAAAGGCATCACAAGAACCAGTGCCTGGAAGTGAAAGCAAAGATAAATTTTAAAGGATGTGTTTTGCATTAGTGTGGCAGTGCAACTGCTGGGGAAAACTAAAAAAAAACCAAACCCTAATGTAATGGCAGATTTTCTATTTGTCCTTAAAGCCAGAAGAGCTTTCTGAAATAAATGCTATAATCAAACACAAATTTCTGGGCTAAACAATAGTATCTGTTGGTTAAATGGAATGACAAGGGACACCATAAAGGTCAAAATAAGTGATCTAATGACCCATTTAGTATTTAAAGTCCTCAGAGTTCATGAAGCTGATCTTGTACCTGGTTTCAGTAGGGCTGTAGGGATGCACGAGGTACCCCAGCTGTACAACCAGGCCTTGTAATTCTTTTGCAATTAGACAGATGGCCATTGTCACTTCATGTAATACTCACCAGCCTATTGCATTTTTAGGAAACAAGGCATTACCTTGGAGGGACAACTTATTCTCAGGGAAGTTGTGTTTGACCAGGTAATGACATGATCCTGAACAGGGATCTCATCTTACGCTCTGAAAAGAAAAGGGTATCAGAGAAGACAATCATCCCAGTTTGAACTGAGATTACTTGAGCCCACTTCCAATATGATTTCTTTCTTTTTCTAAAGAACGTAAATCCTCTAACATTAGAGTCATCTCTGTGTTAAGAGTCAGCGATACTGTTAACACAGCTTTGCCAAGACTTTGCCTTCACTTCATCTCCACTTACTTTAACAAGATGACACACTGAAATAAAATGCATCTTGTCAATGTAGTATTTTACTATCTGACTTTGAATATTGTCCAACCTTCAAAAAGCATCTTCTGATTTTCTAAAAGAAAACTGCATATCTCCCAGAAACAAAACAAAACAAATCAAAACAAAACAAAACAAAACAACAAAACAAAACAAAACAAAACAAAACAAAACAAAACCTAACCTCTAGAGGAGACTGCCATTATTTGCATTTTTAGTCCTACTAGAAAATCAAAGCAAAATTGTTATGAGCTGTTCACAGATCCTCTAATATGTTTACTAACAAAAATGTTGCCTTGCTCTTTTCCACTGGGTTGTAATAGAAAAAAAAAAAAAGCCACAATCTAACATCAAGAGAGAAACTTGTCTCTAATTCAACATTGTCTAAGCAATTGGTTATGATACATGTCCTGAGAAAAAAAATATGTTTACATAAATGTGTAGCTGATTCACGACTTTTCCATGTCCCAAGACAGATTGCATTCAGCCTTATTTTTTTTTCAAGCATAACCAGAATTTGAAACAAGAGGCTCATACTTAGCTCTCACCTCAATCAAAATAGTTAACCAAGATGCCCAAGAGTTTTTGGCTCAGCCATTGTTGGAAATACCTCATTGCTCTTGACATGGGCAGCACAGGGCTACAAATGGATCCCCACCCCACCTAACCCCACCTCACCCCACTGTCTTCAGGGCCATGGGAGAGTTTTCCAGCCCTGGGAGACACAGGTGTGAACCACACTGGAAACAGCTTCCCAAGCACCACTGAGACCACTCATCTAGAAAGACCATCAAATACACAGTGCTGCTGACCCAGGGGAGGGTGGGGAGAGCTGTGGCTCTTCCTAGCACTGTCTTTGCCAAGCTGTCACTGCAAACCCTGTCTCCTCCCAAAAGCAGTGTCCTTGGAAACCATTTATCCCAGCGTTATCCATTATCATCCTGTCTTATTACTGAAGTTGCTGTTTCGCCTGTCTTTTGTTAGGAAGATATGTGATGATAAAGCTTAGGTATCCATGTTCGTACCTCTCCATCTATCACCACCAGAATAACAAAGATACAAAAGCTGGGAGATGAAAATTATTGAAATGAATAGCAACTGAGCCTTCTCCACCTGATTTTATCTTGCTCTCTCTCCATTCTCTTTTCCCTGCTTACTCTTGAGAGTGGAGCTCTGTCAATTATCAGATATCAACCAAATCAGAAAGAAATCATCGAGGTATGTCTATCTGCAGCTTTCCTTGTATTGCTTGTTCTCTCCCCAATCTGTGAAAACTGCTGGCAATTTTTTTTGCTGCTCTTGTCTGTTACTGCCTTTTTTTTTTTTTTTTCACCAGCTTCACAATTAATGCATCTGAAAGCCATGCAGAATGTTTCAGGTACCACACAGAGAGCAGCAATCTCTCAAAAGTGAGGGTAGCAAACACAGTGCAGGAAAACAATAGCAAAATATGATTCCTCAGTGGCAACCTTTGCTCACATTGTGAAACAAATGGACTCTTTTCTTCAGCTCTGGATAAAATATTTCATGCTTAGAACGTCCCCACAGTTCTTTTCTCCTTGGTTCAGATGTAGAATGATTGTTCAAAATGGACATTTTACTTCTGTGCCCCTCAGCCATTTATATCATGCCACTTTACTTCCCTTATTTAATTGTATTTTGTGTTGGCTGTACTGGAACTGTAACTCTCGTGCTCACTCCATGATCAGTCCCAGTGAAGGGATGAGCCATGTACAAGTGACAACTCACCCAGATGTCCTTAACTCTGGACACCAAAAATTAATTTCCCATGGGAACAAAAAAGGAGAATCTCTTGCTCTCTCCCCTTCATCATCATCATAGGAGGAGGGAGAGGAAGGTATGGCATCCTTTGCTGTTTCTTCTGTTATCCTCCCATGACAGATATGCTCCCTATCAACTGCTTGGGGAAGCACTGAGCTGGCAACACACATGGGCAAGGAGCAGGCAGCAGTGGTGATATCTGGTTAGACAGGGTCCTTGTGCCTGCAGGAAGGAGGCAGCAGATGAACCTGTGCTGCAGGTTTAAGTGAGAGGTGTCATTCCATCTGCACCTTCTTCTGAATTAATCTTATCTCATTTGGGCATTTAGATGTGCTGGGATTCCAATAATTTCTGCAGCTGGTGCAGGAGTCATTAGATCTTACTGCTCTTCTAGGCACAGCAGTATTGCTGGCCTAGTAGTTTTATAGCTTAGGGTGCTTTAGGTAAGTGCCTTTAATTTGGGGAGAGGGAAAGTCAAAGGCTCTGGACTTTCACTCCTGAAAATAAGGTTTTTGGTTTTTTTTTTTTCTCTCTAAGGAAAGTGGGCAATATTACTTTCAGTCCTAAGTGAAGGAAACGCCGAAGAAACATTCCTTAAACTTCTTCCTTTAACCTATATATGTTAGGGGGAATGAAGTGTGAATACAGGCCATACTCCAGGTAAGAGTACAGAGTAAATAAATTTCTTCTAAGTAAGAAAGTCTGAGAGTGCATATGTACTGAAGAGGCTTGGCTAATATTGCCGCAGTAACATGTTGAAGTGGATGGGTCATAAATCAACTTCATTGGAGCTGTAGAAAATGTGCCTGGAAAAATAGATTCTAATGCAGCTTCCTGATGGCAAAATTGCATGAGAAACCTCAGGCAGCTCAGCTGTAACTTCATAAGAAAATTAGATGTCTCTTTTCCCTAGACTTTGCCTTTTCTCCAAACCAGAAGTCACTCTACTTCAATTATTCCCTGCAACATGTCTTGCATATATAAAGTGGATACATATATTTTGACACAGACTGAACAAGGCCAATTTATTTCAGTGTTGCTGGTATACAGGTGAAGATCTGTTACTAAAGACATTTTTACTACAAAAATAATTAATACCTTTTATTTATAATGAACTTCACTCTGTGATGGGCCTTGTTGTACAAGTGTGGCACTAGCAAAATGTGTTTAGTTAAGAAAACACAGCAGGCAAAAAAGTACATTGTAAGTTTAATTTTAGAGACTTTAAAATTTATTCATTTTCCTAAACAGCTTAATCAAAAGGTGGAAAGAGTAAGATGGGTGGTATATTGATCAGAAAAAACAAATTTCTAATCCTTCATCAGATTTACATGTAGCCTATTTTAGTAGTACCTGTTACATGAACTGCTAAGTGTGAGGATGAAGAAGCATCAAGTTATTATTCGGCCTGTATTTGCCATTCATTGTGGAGATTTATGTGTTTATAATTATCACACCTCATTAACTGGAGTGTGACTATGGTGCCACAAACACTATTTCATCATCCATGGTGTTGGCATGTTGGAACAAAGTCTTTTTGGCCTGTTTGGCCCTGCTCAGAATAGACTGCAATAAGCACCATGCTCTGCAAAACCCCATTCTGCTATAATAGGGTAGCAGGGGCATATTTGGATATGCCTTTAACTTCTGTATTAGGGATTTCACCTTGTGGGTTCCATTTCCACAGTTTTCTCTTTTGTAAAAGTGACTGCAGTGTGTGAGCAATGTCAGAAAACCCAGATACACACTTTCTCCAAGTGCCCATAAGTTGCTGTAATTCTGTCTTAGATTGTCACATCTGCAATTGTTCCATTTTACTTGAGGTGCCTGGTGGAATTGTGGTGCTACCTAAAAAATTTACTTCTCTTCTTGGTCCCTGGCATTTTCAACTTCTGCTTTATACAGTGCCTGCTGCACTGCTGCTGCTGCTGCTACGTCTCCCACTTCTTCAGGAGAGGTCTGTCCCATTAGAATATCCTCTATATATTAGTTCAGTTTCATGTCTTGAGGGAGTGAAACTGCCTGTAAAAGTTCGGCAAGTGCAGCATGAGCGATCATGGGTGAGCGTTTATACCCCTGTGGGAGTCTGTATAGGTGGATTGTATACATTCCTAAGTAAAAGCAAATTCTTTACCCTCCCCCTGCAAGGGAACCATAAAGATCATATCTCTGACATCTAGCATTGCCATCCACGGATGCTCAGCTGCTTGTAGCGTGGCTGTTAAAGTTGTAGTATTAGGTACTGCGGCCATATAGGGGAGCTGCATCATCATTTAGGCACTGACAATCAATTGTCAGATGCCATCTCCCATCTGGCTTTCTGACTGGTCAGGGGGGTGAGTTACATGGGGAGTGGGTTCTGGAAATAAAGTGCCATTTTTCTAAATCTGCTATTACATCAGAAACTCCATTTTGTTCCCCAGCAGAAATCAGATACTGCTGTACATTGATAATTTTCAAATCATGGAGGGTGGGGGCTGCGCAGAGTAAACACACTGCAGCCTCCCAGTTTCTACTGGGGCTGGGGTCAGTGCTTGCACCAAAGAACCAGATGGCAAGTGCCAGTTTCATCCCATCAAAACATCAAACCCCAAAATATTTTCATAGTGGTTTTGATCAAAGTGAGTAGACAACATGAGCTCCTTGCCAGGGAGCCATAAATTCACTTTCACAGTTTAGCAAGTAACACTTTCTCCATTTTGTCTGGTGACTTTAATTCTCTGCTGTCACTGGGGTTGCACACCCAGCTTCTTGGCATCTGTTTGTGTTAGTACTGATATTGTGCTCCTGTATCTATCAGAATTTGCATGGGTTGTTATTGAGGACCAGCTGGAATCAGAATGTATTCTGCCTTAATGATAGGGCTATTCTCATGGGGAACAGAGGTTCAACATTTTCCTCAATGAAGGGATCAGGACCACCCCAAATGTCACTGTCCCAATCCTCTAGGGACACTATTAGTTTCCTAATTTGCATGGGGGTAGGGGAGCATGGGGGCTGCATAGTCATCATCTTGATCTTTTCTTCCAACTTTTGTTTTCTCTTTTCCTGTGTTTGCTTCTGTAGCTGTTCAATTTGCAGAGGCAGTAATAACTCTGCAGAAGAAGCCTTCCTGCCTTTTATTCCCTCTCTCAGATCTTGTCTCTACTGTAGTTTTTGCCATCCTGACAGGTGGGTTCTAGGCAGGTGCCTAACATCTTACAGAATCTTACTCATAACTCCTATTCCTTTACCATTTTTAATATAGTATGGTCACTAGCCCTTTTTTTCTGAGAATTTGAGACTTGGACTTATTCCATGCTTCCATAAGCAATCAGTGATACTATATGTCATTTTGTGACTACAGTAATTTGTCACAAAAAAAAAAGTGGAAGGCACCTCTTTCAAAAGCTAGAAGAAGCAATATGTTTTATTGAGGTGAAATAATAACTTGACAGAATTCAATAAAGTTGATGGAATTTAACAAAGTTTAACAGAAGTTTACCAAGGTTCAATAAGTTTGATGACAAGATTCACTTTATTAATTACTGCATGGAAAAAACATACCAAGGAAAATTGAATTAGAATTGAGTTAGAGTGATTCTCACAGAGATGAGAGACGCAAAGTGTAAGGAGGAGTCTCCTGCTGAGTCACGAGTTCAGAGTGGACACGCTTTCTGAATGTCTGAGGGAGCTCAAGTGATGCTAGGTCAAGTCTTGGTCTCAGACAGTTCGTGTCTAATAGAATTATCTATATAAAGTTTGTAGTAATTACTATTGAGTAACTACATGGACTAATAATGTT
Source organism: Heliornis fulica (assembly GCA_013399135.1). Taxonomy (NCBI): domain Eukaryota; kingdom Metazoa; phylum Chordata; class Aves; order Gruiformes; family Heliornithidae; genus Heliornis; species Heliornis fulica. Next base: position 278,188 of record VXBZ01008488.1, read on the forward strand.
TCATTAGTATTAATTCAGTATGCTATCAGTCATTTACCTCGGTTCTGTCACATCTCTCCACGTTGGGCAAGGAAGGATCTCTTTGTCTCAGGTAAGGGATCTCAAAGCTTGGGAGATGTCCCTGATCAAGGGGAGACTCACCTGATGTGGAGTCCAGTTGCGCTTCAGGAAGAGCTCAAATTTGACTTATTCAAATATCTGTCATTGGTTAAAGGTCTCTGCCTTGAGGAGCAACTTTGAGGGGTGGCCCGGCACAAGGGAAGACCACTGCCATACCGCCATGCTACCAAGCTTACAAAAGGCTCACTTAGGCTGTCATATTTATGGAAGAAAGTGGTTGGCTCATAGTCAAAGTACTTGCAGTGGAAAGGTATTCATGAGACCCCTTGTGCCCACAGCTTGCTTGGGCACAAGGGGTCTCATGAATACCTTGAGTCTTGGAAAATGAGTCTTGGAAAAGTCACACGTGTGTTAATTGCTTGACTGGTTATCCATGCTTATATACATTGATGCTCACTGTATCACCCTGCTCCTTTGTGGGTTTTCAAAGCAATTGAAACTAGAGTTCTTGGCCCAGCTATGGTTCAAACCTCTACCTACTTTGAGCCTGTATTAAACTACTTCTAGTTTTGTTAGGGGTCAAGTACATCGATCACACATCGTAGTCACCACTCAGTCATAGTCATCATCAGGGTGTTGGTACACTGGAATACTCTGGATAACAGCAATTTCCAGGTAGCACCAGTACCCTAGGATGCATGGAGTCATTTGGGCTTATTAGTTCTGTTCTTTGTTGCTCCCAGGCCCAAGCAAGCTGTTGTGTTGTCACTGTGCTTTCACAGCATTGTTCTCTTCATGCTTTGTGTTCCCAGAGGAATTGCTTACAAGCCAAGACACAGTGCAAATTCATGAGATCAAATCTAGACCCATAATTAAAATAACAACACAGAGCCTGTTTGGATTCAGACAGGCTTTTCTGATCCAAAACCCACTATTTGGGACTCAGGCTCACTGCTGTCAAGATGCTCAGATTATGCCTGTACCAAGGGATCCAGGGATACTCTCCCATTCTCGGTCTCATATCCTGGCTGCATGGTACCACCTGGCAAAAAGCTTCCTTTTTGTTGTCTCTCATTACCCACGGTCACAGGATTCAATGCCCTCCAACCAGTGTCCAGAAGATAGCTTGGTTGTCCTGAGACCAGTCATAGCCTCAGTGTCTTGCATAGTTATTTTGAAGGTGATTCTGGCAGAAGGTTTGTTATCTTCCTGTGATTCCTAGCAGGAACTACCAAGGTGCATTTGTCTAGATCTGTCATGGTTGGAAGTAATGATCCCAGCTCAGAGTGAGCTGACTAAATGTGGAACCGTAGGGTGTGGAAGCAGACCTTGGTCCGACCAATAAGCATGAGGGGTACCTGTACCAGCTGTAGAGAGTGTGGCTTTTATTCTGGCCATGTGTTTAATTCCAGTTGGCACAACCCAAAAATGAAAAGCCTTATTTCAGACCCTGGAAATAATACAGCAGTATCTCCATGTGCTTCCTCAAGTTGCACAGCTAGAGCTGAGCCAGCATTGAAGCTCTGGCATGGATAACCCATATCCCAGGCAGTGAGAGTCAACTGCAGCCAGCAGTGCATTACCTGACACATGCATTTTTCAAGAGGGCAGGAATTCAGTTAAGTGTTGGCATCGCAGACTTCAGTCAAACACCTTTGATGTCAGCTAAGTAGCTAACCAAATGATATCCTCTGGGAGAGCAAATGATGTAGTTAAAAGGAACAAAGACATTATGTGAAACCCTGAACAGTAATCCTCACATTTGCAATACAGATATTTAACAGTTATGGCTTTTCAGCTCTCCACACACACAACTCCCACTGATGTCACAGTACAGTTGTTTGCATAAGGGTGGTGGGATCAAGTCTGTGGTGATCTAAGAATCTGTAAATGGGAGCTGACTTCTTTTTTTAAAGGAAAGAGGCTAGTGTATAAATCAGCTGCTGTAATCTAAAATGTTCAGCCTCACAGTATACCAAGAAAAAAGATTTTTCATTAGAAAATGGCTAGTCAAAATGATGCTTCAATGCAAAAAGGTTGACGCTTAAACAGGATAAAACATGTATCTTTGTTGGGAGCAGCCAATATCCCAATGGTCAAAAGTCCTTCATGGCCACAGGAGAAACCAAGGGAGAATGCTTCTTTGACTCAAGTGGGATGATGGGTCACCGATGTCCCAGGTTTTGAGCTGTTCTGAGGTCTCTCTATTGAATTTTCCTATGGCAGATATCTTTTTTTTTTTTTAATTCTGATCCTGAACAAAACCTTAAAAAAAAAGAGAGGCTTCAAAAGCCTCTTTCCATGTGTGTCAAGTACATTGTTTTGGTTTTTTTTGTGGCCAGGCCAGGCTGTCAGTTCTTTGGGGAGCGGAAAGAGGGAACCCACACAGCATGTGGTAGTAGTTGGCAGCATTGCTGTTCCCAAAGCTGTTTGGCTCTCCTAAAACACAGACCGCCAAAGCATATGAGAAGTTCTGTGTTATCTCAGACATCACGTTTTCTTTCAAGAATAAGGCATAAAGTCTCAACAGGACAAGACAGTTAAGCATATACATGTATGTAGTGTGGATGTTGGTCTTCTCTGACAGGAGCTATCCCCAAGCAAGATGCACACAGCACAATCTGTCCCAAAGGGACCAGGGGACCCCAGGTTACTACCTGACTTATTACTATTCTATATGCTAAATAGATTTATAGTAGATATGCTGGGTCACTTTTTGCCCCAAAACATGTGCTAAGCCTGTATCATAGCCCTCAGTCTGAGCCCTAATCTGGTTACAGTTCATGAACCACCTTGAGTAGTGTCTCACCTAGCACATAAAACTCACTGTCTCTTTAGGATCATTACAAGGAGAGAACTTGCATCAGATTTATATGCAGTGTGAGTGTACTTGAACAGGATTGCCTCAGGCAGGCTCGTTCAGGTATGCTCCTTTAAAGGTTGTGCTGAGCTATGTTGATTACAAATGCTCCCTGTTGAGTGTATTTACCAGCAGCACTTGTTCCCAGTCTTGCTGGTGGTCAAATACCTGCTGAAACACCAAGAAACTAAGAGCTTTGCAGTTTTAATTCAAATGCTAGTATGTCATTGAAAATTATCAGCTGCCTTCCTTATCCAAAGGCCTTGGGAATAAAAACTTCAGTGACAGCCAAGAAAAGCTGTCTGAAAAACCCTCCTTCCTGCCCTTTTCCTTCACCACAGCTCACCTGGTGACCACTGACCCTCTGATTTAAGTGTGCAAGCTGTTAATGTAGCAATTAGTGGAAGAGCTTTGAGCAGGGCAGTGACTTTGCCTAACAGCATGGGTAAGGTAATTGAGGATTTCTCTAATCATATAAGTGGATTTACTATGTGCCTGGTTTTCTTGGTTCTCAGGCTGGTTCTCAATTTTACCTAGAAATGCAGTTTTACTTATGGCTGCAGTTTTAGGTAAATTGAGGGGAAATGCATGTTTTCAGAGATGATTCATCCTGTATATTTTAGATGTTTATTCTACAGTGAGATTATGATGTCTGTAGTCCATTAAGTGAGATCTGCACTGACTAGAAGGTGAGCCCTTAGTATAACTCAGACAACATCACTGCAGCTACCTGCTTCTGGGCAGATGAATCCCATAAAACCTGTCCCAGCAAATTCAGTCAGTCTGAGCACCAGGATTGTTGACTCAAGCCATATGTGAAAGGTGAATGTGCCTTAAACCAACAATTTGGGTTCCCTCTGTTTACATTTCAGCAATATCACTGCCAGTAGGAGGATAGCTGTTACATTTCATTAAGCAATTGAGATCCTGCTCTGCAGACCTTATTTTGGGGATAAAAGCAGTTGGGTATCCATGCACTATAAATCAGTTTAATCACTCCACTTATCTTGGTATATGGAGTGGTTACAAGAAAGAATTTAGCTTACCATCTTTCTTCAGCTGTCAGCTGCTCTGGAGCAGTGGAGAGATTTCTATCCTTTAGAAAGGTCTGCAGCTGCCAAATGTCTAAAGCAATTCGTTGACCTGTCACAGGCTTTCCTCGTGACAGCATGAGTGAAGTCTCACTACAGAAGGGAAGGAAGTGAACTTACTTTGCTCTTTTAGTATGGATGTAATCAGCATCATTACCCAAGGGAATTGAGCTGTAAATCTAATGTCAACTTCAAGGTTAGTATTATCCAGAGGACTTCCTAGGGAGAGATGGGGTCACTGCAATGAAGCATTTTGACTTACTGCTGTTGTGTTACTTTTGATTATGCAGCCCTGCAACTACACAAGCTGCTACCTTGGTAGCTGTTTCCCACCTGCGTCCTCTTTTGAAGGTGTTTTTGAAGACTAAGACAATGTGCGCTGAAAATCCGCACATCAGAGGAGTAGTTGAAGTGTAGTGTTGAGGAGCAGTGCTCCTTGGCCATCAAAATCCCAAATCCAAGTGAGGAAGCTGGTCTCATGAGACAAGCAATTACAGGATGAATCTTAGTCCTGGCCCTTCCTCCCTTGCAGTAAGACCTTCCATTCTCCTGTACAGCCTCTGTGCAGGGACTTTCTGAATGAACAATAGGTTTTCCTTTCACACATGCTTGTGATTTAACCTGCAGCGAGCAGAGCTGTGACCAATGCCAGAGTAATTTGAGCCAGTGAATTCCTTCATCCTGTCTCCTTTGCTCTGCCAACTCTTTTGGAGAGCAACCTTCTCTTCTTGGGGCTCCTTCAAGTTTCTTGAGGAAGTCTGGGATCACAGACATGCCTCTCCCTTCCACAGATGTCTGTCCATGAGTGAGTGTGTTTGTCTTTCCCTCTATTTTTACTTTTCTGTTCTTACAGCTCTTCAGGGAGAGTTGTGGTCCCTTAGCAAACTCACAGCTTCAGGTCTGTTGACACAGATCACAGAATGGCTAGGTTGGAA
>VXBZ01008489.1:6573-92342 GCA_013399135.1 Heliornis fulica
AGTGTATAGACAGGAGGGATTCAGAATCAGATTTTTACAAGGGTAGGTAGTGGTAGGACAAGGGGGAAAGGATTTAAGCCAAAGGAAGGAAGGTTTAGATTAGATATCAGGAGAAAATTCTTTGTGAAGAGAGTGATGAGGTGCTGGAACAGGCTGCCCAGAGAGGTGGTGGATACCCCATCCCTGGAGGTGTTCAAGGCCAGGTTGGATGGGGCCCTGGGCAGCCTTGTCTAGATCTGGGCCTGGAGATTTGTTGCCCTGCCTGTGGCAGAGGGGTTGGAACTCAGTGATCCTTGGGACCCCTTCCAACCCTAACCATTCTGTGATTCTGTGATTCTATGATTCTGTGATTCTGTGATTCTGTGAAGATAGGCTGGATTGACCAGCTTCCCCAGCTCTGTACCCCTGAAAAGGCCTCTCACAGCTCTGATGGGAACATGGTACATGATTAAAGCATTTTGTACCCATAAAAAGCAGAGTCACTGTTGAGGACTCATAACTTGTGACAGCTCAATTGTAAGCACCAAATTGGGTGGGAGTGTCGATCTGCTGGAGGGTAGGAAGGCCCTGCAGAGGGATCTGGACAGGCTGGATTGTTGGGCCAAGGCCAACAATATGATGTTCAACAAGGCCAAATGCCGGGTCCTGCAATTTGGTCGCAACAACCCCAGGCAACGTTACAGGCTTGGGCAGGAGTGGCTGGAGAGCAGCCTGGCGGAAAGGGACCTGGGGGTGTTGGTTGACAGCCGCCTAAACATGAGCCAGCAGTGTGCCCAGGTGGCCAAGAGGGCCAATGGCATCCTGGCTTGTATCAGGAACGGTGTGGCCAGCAGGACCAGGGAGGTGATAATCCCCCTGTATTCTGCACTGGTGAGGCCTCACCTCGAGTATTGTGTTCTGTTTTGGGCCCCTCACTTCAAGAAGGATGTTGAGGTGCTGGAGCGTGTCCAAAGAAGGGCAATGAGGATGGTGAAGGGTCTGGAGAACAGGCCCTACGAGGAGCGGCTGAGGGAGCCGGGGTTGTTTAGTTTGGAAAAGAGGAGACTGAGGGGAGACCTTATTGCTCTCTACAACTACCTGAAAGGAGGTTGCAGTGAGGTGGGGGTTGGTCTCTTCTCCCCAGTAACAGGCGACAGAACTCGAGGTAATGGCCTCAAGTTGCACCAAGGAAAAGAGTCATCAACCACTGGAACAGTCTACCCAGGGAGGTGGTTGAGTCCCCATCTCTTGAGGTGTTTAAAAGACGGGTAGATGCAGTGCTTGAGGACATGGTCTAAGGGTAGACTTGGTGGCGGTAGGTTAATGGTTGGACTGGATGATCTTAGGGGTCATTTCCAGCCTTAAAATTCTATGATTCTGAAAACCTGTAATCAAGAAGTAGCAATTATTTTTCTTCTAGTGAAAGTGCTGGCCTTCCTTGCATACTACAAAAATTCACGATAACTTCATAAGCAAAGGTGTGGCAGCATTCAAAAGTCAGATATAAGCAAATCCCTTTTGTAAGTGTTTGAACACTCCTAGTATATTTGAACCTTTAATTCAAAAAGTATTTCTCAAATAGTCGCTCTCATGTAGTTTCTCTCATGTTATTTAACTTGCTGCTTTTGGGTTCTAGGCAGCTAAGTAAATCTAAGTGATCTGCCTGGATCCAGTTATATACAACAGTAGTCTGTCTCATGAAAATTCTTGGTGGATTTGTTTTCTTACACAGACTGGGTCACATGAATGGTTCATGATGATCACATCATCACTTCATCCTGTCCTGGACATATGACCTGGAATACAGATCATTCAAGTAGTGTTTGGATATCTGGTAAATATACACATTAATATCTATGTTTCCATGGGTGTAGCAACTGATGGGCCCTCCCACTCATTCACCACCTCTGCCTTCTCCGTCACAAAACATAGACCCAGAGGGCAGATCTCCATGCCTCAAAGAAAATACATGTCTGCCTACACCTGCAATGACTGTCCTTGTCTTGACTCATATAGTACAACTGTGCCAGTGGGGATGCATTTCTTTGCTCAAAAAGAGTTGATTCTTACTTTTAAGTAAAACTTATGGGTAGCAGATTCTGGCTGCTTGCTTTGCTTGGTTTTGGTAACTCAAAAGACTGCCAAGAATATTTATAAGCAGGTTTTTAGTGTAAATAAGCAGTGCATAGTTAGGAGAGTCAGTAGTAATTATGTTCACAGCCTGGTGGTAATGACATGAGCAAAATTTCTCTTCCATGATGAGTTCTTAGTGTTATGAACTCAGAAGTAAAATAAACAATTGCTGGCTAGAGGGGTGAGCTAAAGCTGAAATGGCCTATTTTTGACTGTGGGAACCACACAAAATTCTGAGAGAAGCTGAAGTTCACTTTTTGTTGTTGCTGTTGTAATCCTGATGTGAGAGCATTTACAAAGGAAGAAATGTAAGGAACTCAGTATATGTAGAAGCACAAATTATTACTACTTTATGCAATGTCTTTTCTGCCATAGACTAAAAATGCTAAGTTGCTCTGCCATTGTTGATATCTTCTCCAAGCAAAAGAGACTATATCTATTGCACCACATCTTCTATCAGGAAAAGAGTATTTTGGCTTCAAATTGTCCAAGTTAAAGTTGTCCTCATGACAAATCTCCTCTCCACAATTCATTCAAGGATTTGCCATTAAAAGAATATGTTCAGACTAAATAAATACAATAACTTTGTTAAAATAGACTATGTATGTACTTAAAATTACTTTAAAGAAGGTATAAGATAACATACTGCTTTAAAGAGAAGATCTTCTAACAAGGCCTGAGAGGGATAATATTTGTGTTTAGAAATATTTAGACTTCCTTAAACATCCATTTTCCCAAATGAATTATTTATTGGCTCACATACTGAACATATTTTCCTGTTCAGCTAGGGTTCATTAGTTAGGTGTAATTTCCTTGACTTATTCATTGTTCAACTATACATCACACTTATTTGATGAGAATTTCCTCACCAGGGATTGATCATTCATTCAGTATTTCAGTCTTAGATAATCCAAATTAAATGTGTTGGTTAATTGTAATTATTCTCATATGTCACATGCTATTTTTCCTGAATGAATGAATTTAGTGATTATAAACTCCTGTGATTATGAACAAAGGCTCAAAGAGGTCAGTAGAGTTTGAGTTTCCCAGGAACGGGCATCCATTTAACGATCAGTTAAAGGTAAATACTGCTTCCTCATCCCGAGGATTCTGACAGTATTATCTGGAAGGTCACTGAGGAGGAGGCAGGTCTGTATCATTCCATCCATGATGGAAAAAATCACTTGCATACCACAGTGCCTCATGATGTCTGCTCACCTCAAAACAAATGGGTTAAAGAACATTTGTTGTTGCTGTTGAATAAGGTCAAATTTCTCTTTGAAACAAAGCAAATCACTGTATAAGGCTGTTTTGAAATATTATACCACGGAGTCAAGGTTATAAACCAATTTACTTTCATAATTTTTATAGTTCTTTCAGGAAAATTTTTCTCAAAGTATGGTTTATGAACAACTTCTGATTCTTAATATGTCAGAAGGTTGTCTGGGAAATGAAAAAGAAATCATACATTTACACTCAGGAGGCAAGCAAGTCAACAAACAGAATGATGTAAAGAAATACATAAAACCTCAAAAATTTAAATTGATTCTTCATTGAAAAAGAAAAAAACCCACACAAATACTGTAAAAATAAGGTATGTGGGATTTTTTTAGAAAGGTTAGACAATCATTGAAACAAAACGGTTTTAAAAATTCTGCACTGGGATGCACTAAGGATGAGAAGAACTCTATCAGTCATTCAGATTTTTCTCTACACTAACTCACTGAAACTGATGGAGACATTCAGTAACATTCCAAAATTAATTTTTTCCCTTGCAAAGCTCTCATCTTTGAATTTTCCTGTGGAAAAAATAATTCATCCAGAGGGTTCACAGCATTTTGCACTTTCCAAAATCTCTGGGAGTTATCTATTTTAAACTAGTAAGATTTTGTAATTATGTTTTGGGAAAATTTTGATGAAATATTTTCAATAATTAAAGAAACAATAGAACTCAGTTCTTCTGTTCCATGTTGTTCTCTATTTTTTCCAACAGATGAAATTATTACACCCAGTAAAAGCTGGATGAACAGTGGAAATACAATGTTAAGATATTGACCCAGAGTCTAATTGTGTGATTTTCCCAAATTTATATTTTTTTCATGCAACTTCAGTTGTTTTCTAGTTTTCAGACTCCAAGATTTAACACCATTTCCTTTTTTTTTCTGTCATTTGAATTACATTGTCTTTTTGTCTAGTCAAAGGCAGAATTCTTCTATAGGTTAAAAAAAACCCAAAACATTAAATAAAAATTCTAAAGAAAAGTTCTTTGTCCCAGTCACACAAAAGTTTAATGTTGATGTTACATATTTTTGTGCACAACAGAGATTATTTCTGGACAGTGCTGTTCTTCCTCAGGAAAGATATGATGTTCTTTCTCCAGAAAGCTAATACCATCCTCTCAAAGCCTTCTTTAAAATTCTTCAGTGGCACAGTCTCTCAGATTCTAAAATAAGCAGTTTACAGACTATAACCTGGGATTGCTGGGGAAATCCCCTGGCTCACAAGTGGTCCATAAAAGTTAAGAGAAAACTGTGCCTACTGAAAGCTTAAGTTCACTATGCCTTAATCAGCTCCCTCAGTGGAAAAAAAAATCAAGGGTGTGCTTTTTGTAGACATCAAAATCCACATCTAGGAAACCTAAATTGTTTGTAAACAAAGTCTGTTGAACCTTTTATGTTTATTCTTTAATTTTCAATGTATTCATGTAATTATCACTATATAAAGTACATGATTAGAAAGAGAAACATGCATATTAGATAAAACTAAGGTTGTGAAGGAATAAAAATTTAAACTTCAGTTAGAAGTGGAGTGAACCTCAGAGGTCAATGCTTATAATGCCAGTCTAGGGAGGTAATGAATTTTAAGATGGTCTTGGGCAAATACTTTGTCTAAATAAGTGAAAAGCTTAAGGTCATTGACCAACGTCTGGCTATGTGTAAATGAAAGTTTGGATCTGGAAGATAGGATCCATATCCAGGAATTAATCTGCATATGGTTTCATAAATTAAAGCCATATGGCAAAAATTCCAAACTACAGAAAGGAAATTAATGCCATTTCATAGTCAGTACTATTAGTAAGACCTAAGCCTAGTCACTGTATTTCAGTGGTTATAACGCCTCCAGAAGTTCGTCTGAGTGCCTCCAGAAACTTAGTGTTCAAAACTGGCTGAATCTTAATCACACATGACTTAACTTTTGTCATCCCTTGGCATGGATCTGCTACCACAGAGACAATCAATTTGTCTGAATCAATGCAGTCTGAACAATGGAGTAAATGGAAAACTCTTCACAGCAAGAAGCATTCAATTTCATTCCTGAGCGAAGACAACTCAGATTGTCTATTCTGCCTGCCAAGCAAGACAATTCCATTGTTTAGGACTTAACAGGCATTGTGGCAAAGGACATGAAAACTCGTTTTATTTCCAGCAATGTTATGGCACAGCACTCTAAATCATAAATCTCGATAACTATTTTACATTAGGTCCTGTCAAACTTGAAACATAATATTTGCCATCATGATCTGGTCACATCTCTTCACTCCTTTTGTCACAAACCCTATAACTGTATTTTGGTATTTCTGTGAAAAACAGCAAAGAGAACAGGCATTAAGATATTAACAGCCTTGAAAAAAAAAAAAAAAAAAGGAAAAATGTCTTTATAATCACTTGGGAAACTTAGGGACCGCTCAATAGTCTTCCTCCAACAGATAAAAAACCCTCTATTTTTTCAGCTTCTTTTCCCTTCTAATTTTGTCCTTTCACCTACTTCCAAAAGTAGCTGTAGATAGATAAGTCACCATTTTATCCATTGTTAGCCACATTTAAATAGCAATTTTATTTACAAGTAATAAAGGAAATATATATCAATAAGAAAGGACTGTATTTTTTCTTAATAAGTGTGAGTTTCTCATTTATAAATTACATGTCAGTCATCTGCTTACTATCAGTAACTCAAAGACCAAAACTCTATCACTTAAATTTTACTTTCCTGGCTTCTCTTCAACAGTGACTGTTTTCTGGTTTTTTATTTTAAAGCGAATAGATTAAATAAATTGACTTAGAATTATTAAAGAAAAAAAACAGTGTGAAAATACCTTTGGTTTATGTTTTTTTTAGACCCCACAAAAAGATTTACTTGATAAAGACACTTTTTTTTCCTTTTAGAAAGCAGTGGACAAAATTTCCTGTAGGAATCTAAATGCACCGGTTAAACTCCATTCCACAGTTTTCGCTCAAAGTTTGCCTTATCTTTGAAGGAAGATTTTCTTATGGGAAGGCTGCTACAAGGCTCAGATGATTACATAGGTGTCTGAAATATATTTTGGTGGCTTTAATTTTTTGAAAGAAGCTACATTGATTCCTATACATTTTACACAACAAGAACTTTTTGGTACAATATTCCAAAGTTTTTAAAGGCATAAAGTACTAGAAGACCTGGACTTCAGCAAAGCAGTGTTTTTGTGAGGAGTAAATCTTTTACTTTTGAAAAACAAATATTTCTTTAATCACATATTAGAGAAATTTTAACCACGGTTTTCTGAAGAGCACATCTGTTCCTATGTCCACAGTGACGCATCGTGTGGTAACATGCCCCATCTATTTATGTCAAGTAGGTCGCGTTACATCAGTAGGGCACCATGTTTAAGAGACTACGGAATTCTTATACATATAATACAGAGGAATATATACACAACTGGAAATATGCATGTTTGTATGTGTGTGCCAAAAAGAAACTAATGTCTTCATATTAAAAAGAAAGGTCTTGGACCCACTTCTGATTTCAGGGGCAGTTTTGGCCAGTTAAGCTCAGAATGTGGACAAATGAAGGAAAATAAGAGTGAATGTAGTATGAATCCAGGGAACTTAATGTATCTTTTAATGGAAATACAGTAAGTAAAATATCTAAAAATGGAAGGGTATTGATGTCTTCCTGACTACATTTAACACCACCATCTCATTATATATCTGATTCCGATATCCAAATCCTTCTAGTTTTCCAAGAGAATGGAAATCAGAAATCAGGATATCAGTTTCTGAGATATATTTAAAAGTGATCTTCTGTTACTTGTTTCCTCTTTGAGATACAGGGAATTTTAGGTGTCTGGTATTTCTGATTTCTCGGAATGTTTCCAAATTTTTTCTAGCTTGAAACCAAGTAACTCAGCCTAAAAATACCACATTCTTTTGAGTTTGTTGTATTTACAGTAGTATTAACTGTTAGTACCATCAGGTTTTTAACAATGTGCTGGTTTGTTCATTGAAAGTTAGAAAAATATTCAAAATTCAGAGGGAAATCAGAGAAGTAGACAGAAATTTTAACAACACATAAAAGAGAAATTAAAATCAGCTATGCAGCTAATCCTATAACATTAACTCTGCACTGCTCAAAAATGGAAAAACAATTATAAAAATCTGAAGCAGGCAAGAAAATTGTCAATCTATAAACAAGTGATGAGGAAAAGGGAAAAAGCCTTACAAACTCTTAAAAATTCACCATTCAGAGTTTTCTACACAACTTAAATGACAACTTGAAATAATGCTGTGAATGTTTTCAGATACTCAAGACAGAGGCAGCCCAAAAGTGAAGTAATAACAGACTTTGTTACATGCCACTATAGACTCCAATCTACCTTCCAAACTTCCACATACTTAATTTTCCATACTTAGAAATGAAAAAAATATTTAAAGCTTTTATAATGAGACCAGACATGGAATAAGAAAACCTAGATATATGTAAAAATGTAATACAACAAACTTTTGGCACACTTGAGATTAAGCTTATGGACATCTACTTACTGTTCTACTTGCTATGTTTAGGCTTGTTTACCTACAAAATGACCACAGTGTAAACACACCTAGTCCTCGCAGAGTTCATGAGCAAATTTTTGCAAATATGTATAAAGTAATTTAAGAACATAAAATTTTCCCTAAGACACTAAAGATAAACAAATATTTTGAATTTACGTGCAAGATTGCCAGCATAAACAAAATTTTCTAGCCTTAGCAAATTCCCTCTCTTTTCAATAAATTTCATGCCCTGCAACACGGTTGCTTCATTGCAAATTGACTAGAAAATGCTGCTTTGCTGACAGTAGCATACACGTACTTTATGGAAAGCAGATACAGGATTACTTGGATAACTTTAAGAATGCATTTCCAGATTTGCAACCTTTTCCTTCCTGAAGTAAAAATTAATTTGGTCCAGCAAAATACAATGTCTATTTTAGCACTTTCCTGAGAGTTACTGCTGTGCTAACTAAATCTTTCATTTTATAGCTTACCTGTATCACTTCAAGTAATGCTATATTTGGAGCTTCTCAATTTTGTCACAAGTATTTTGGCAGATCTTGAAAGAAATTCTTCTACTCTCCCATTTCCCAACTTCTCAAGCTGTCTTTTGAATACTCTATTATTTTCAAAATGTTAAACAGGTGTAAAGCTGGTCTTTGAGATTATGCAGCCAGAAAGAAAGGATCCATTTCTAGTCATAATCACAAGGAACTGCTCTATACCACAAAAGCCTGAAAGTTAAATATTCACTTCACAATCTTAAGACTTGGCATTTATTCTACCACTGGGACCCAGTTATTTCTGCTTTTACCAAATAATCCTCAACCTTTGTTTAAATTTTCTTCAGCATTTGCTTCTTTTCTCCACCAGCTATGTTAAATGAAACCAGCTGAGGTATCAGTGGCCTGTCTGCATATATCATCAATGAACACTGAAAAATCTGCTTTTTAAAGAAAATACCAACCCACATATAAATTTGGTACATGTGTTCATCAAGTATATCAGAATTATTTTCTTCCATGAGCAGTGACATAGAGGAAAGATCCAAGGTATTTCAGAGGTGACAGTCCACTAGTGTTCATCAAATCATGAAAATAAAATGAGCAAGCTGCATTTATATAACAGTTATCTAAAACACAGGCCATTGGCAATAAGCAATGCAGCTAACCTCACATCTACTGGATAGACTGTCTCATCTGGGGACAGCAATGGCTGGATGTAAAGAAGAATTATTCCAGGAGCTGAAACTCAGTGAAAGCCCTAAAAACTCTCATTTTGGTCTAACAGATTAGTATTACACGAGTACAACACAAGTATGCACATAAACAACTAATTGGAAAAAGTGGATTGTTATCTGTCAAACTGGAGTGATACATCCCCTATCATTCCACAGCTGCCTGTCCTGGGTGTGGTCTTTTTTTCATTAGAGTCATAGGTGATGAAATAGAGAGCATATTTGTTCAATTTACAAAAAAATGACATGCAGTGACAACCCACAAATATTTGGCAAGACAGCATCAGAGCTCAAAAACATCTCAACAGAGCTAGAAAAAACAAGATTCAGTTCAGTGAGAGAACCAAATGATACCTCTCTACTGGAATAACCAACTGAATAAATGAACAAAGAAAAACAAGTAGGTAGTTAGGGAGCAGGAGAGGATTTAGAGGATTAGACACTGAATGTGAGACATCACTACTATATCCATTGTAAAAAAAAAACAAAAAAACAAACAAACCAAAAATCTAAGGTTGCCTGGAGAGGTGGTAGATGCGCATCACTAGGAACAATAGAAGTCAGACTAGGCTGGGATCTGAGCAACCTGATGCAGTTGACAATGTACCTTCCAATGCAAATTATTCTGTGATTCTATGATTTTATGGTTCTATGAAACAGAATAATTTAGATCAAAGCTGGAAAAAAGTGAGTCATTCTACAGATTGGAAATTCATCCTGTAAGCATGAATGAAATACATCATAGGTGGAGGCACATAAATGCTTGTCTAAAAATGTGTCAGTACTTAGGTGATTTCAAAGACATAAAAATGAAACCTTGATACTTGTCTTTTTAAAACATTGCTATCAGTTTGTTTTCAGTTTTTCTTTAAAATTTTCTATCCCCAAATTGCAAATCCTTAGCTAACATACTTTCAGCCCCACCTATACTTTCATAGATCTCATGCAGACAATGGTTGAGAAATTTCATGCATAGAAAATGTCCCGTATCTGTGTTCGCAATTACTATTTATTTATTTGTGCTAAACCATAGTATGTTTAATATAAGTTACTATTAAAAGTTCTAACTTTTCAGTTAGCATTTTTTTTAAATATAGTTTGATATTTTAAAACATTCAAAACTTACATTCAAAGTAGTCCATGGTCACACAATTAAAGTGCTTTATCTAACCACAGTGACTAAACAGTCAAACACAGGTTTAGTTAGTCCATGTATCAAAAGCTCCAGGGGATGCTGAGTGATGTTAGAGCAAGACACTAGAGCAAGTGTTAGTTAGACACTAGTTAGATATTTAAACCACAGAAACTGGATGGGTTAAGTGATTTTTCCTTCAGGTCTTTTTTTACAGCTAAACTGAAAGGTGAAAATAAAAACCAGCAAGAAAAATAGGCGGGAATCCTATTCAGTGCCATTCAAATAATCCCCCTAAGGAAGAAATAACAAAGAGTGAGTATCTTTTATATGTTATTACTACACTGTCCTAAGCAAGTATTGCTTGGCATTTCCCCCCAAATCATTGCATTTACTGACCTTGCCAAAGTAAACAACTTACTGCTAATTTTACAAATTATTCCCTCCACTATGGGTCTCATCTCTTTGTATTTCTTTGATTACACATTGTTTGATATGCAAGAAATAAAAAACCAAGAAACCAAGCTTATGGAATACATTTAATCAATGTTTCATCAGTAAGACAGAAGTTGAAGCAGAATAAAGAAAACCTCTGACTATCTTTTTAGCTTTTTTTGGTTACTTTCATTAATTGCACACAGTAGGAAAGTGTTTGGATGATCTGTAATTTTAACAGTAGTATTTAAAATATATTTAGTACATTATTCCTGACATCATCATTGCAATGTGGCCCTTACTGAGCTAGAAACTGACAATGAACTTAGGGAAAGATAGTTCCTAAATGGAGACAGATCCACCTCAGTGAGACTTAACCAAGGCTTCATTTGAATGATATAAAGAACACAAAATGCATTAGAATCTCAGAAAAATTGTCAGTTTTCTTTTCACTCCACCTTTCTTCCCAAACTGGCAACTGCTGTTACTATGCCTTTGGTCTAAGAGAGTGAGCAAGCATACGTGGGAATAGAGGTTCTAGGAATAAAGCGTGGGATACTGCAAAATATTGTATCAAATAGTCTCAATTTTCTCTAATGAGATATTTAAACCTTGCCTAATTTGAAGTGCTGTTTTACATGATGAATAATGGAGTTTTAAATGTCTTCTCTGAAGTTTGCAGAATTTTTAATTATTGTAAAATGCCCATACAATTAAGCAGAAGATTGTCCAGATTAAATAATTATCATCCATCAGTTGATGAACACACCAAAAGGTATTTTCAGACAAGTCTGCATGATGTGTACTATCATGAGAAAATAATCAGACTGAAATAGCAAATTTCAATGTTACGGTTCCCAAAGCAGCTGTACCTAATCCAAGATAAGTTATAGATGCTTCAGGACCTCTAATTTTAAATGTCATCATCTTGTTTGTACATATCTCTTTATAGATCTATAAACTGTACTTTCTGTTATTTATGTCTCACATATATGCATATATAGTTAATGTTGCTGTGGGAATCATAATTTGGTTGATAACTTTCTGACTTGTGCTGTTTAAGTTCTCAGCACATCTTCTGACTAATGTAGCATTAACATATTATTTGCCCAGAATTATTTTGCTCTTAAAAATTGTGGTAAGTAATTGCACATAAAACCAAAATGCATTTGGTGTCTCTTTTGAGTGTGTGCAATATTAAAATGTTAAAAAAAAAGGATAAATCCACCGAGGTATAAAAAAACAGAAAGGGCTTGCTTGATTGCAAATTGATATAAATGCACAGAGTCATTTGTTTCAGTGTGCAATGTGAGATTCAAATGTGATAATATGCATCCATCTGACATTATGCAGTATGCTTTCTGAAATGGCTGCACGCTGAAATAAACATGATGAATTTCAACACAAAGAATAACCTTTCCAGAAAATTATAAGGTCTTGAAAATTGCTGTTTGGAAAGAATATATCTCCTGAACCATAACGATTGACTAGTTCGTCTAAAGTTTCTGAGTTTTTTCAGATCAGTCAAGGGATGCAAATTAAAAACATGTTCTGAGTGATATTTAAATAAATTATTTCTGGGTTTTTTTAATAGTATGAAGAAATGAATGAAAGAAACAATCCGAAAGCTCCACACTTCTCAAATAGTTTTTGGGAAGTTATGTGACTGATACAAGCAATTAATTTGCAAATTTCTTTCAAAAATATTACAGCATTGGTCAAAATACAACTTTACAACAACCAAGGTCTTTTCTTCACTGCATTGATCTTTCCAGAACTGTTAGTCCAGAACAAAAAAGTCCTAAATTGGGCCCTAGAAGATAATTACAAGACTGTCTTCAAGTTTATGTCAAATGTATATAGTTTTCCTTACAGGTCTGATCATAGGTTTAGAACTAGGCCATTACAGACCTCATGCTTCAAACCTCTTCTATCACAGGGAAGCTCCATGCTGAAATATCCATTACTTGAAACTAGACTCAGATTGTTATAGTCTTCCCTACTTTTTTTGCGCATTACCTCGATCTCTTTGCAGAGTTACATTTTCCTTCTTAACAGGGTACAATCCCAGAAATTCTGAACCCAAGTGTACTTTACTTAAGAGAGTGTAAGCAGGTCCACAGCCTCCTCACATGTTCATTATCATCCTATAGACTTCCCAGAAAAATACTTCCCCTCGCATAATCCTGGGTAACTCCATCTTATCACTTTACATTCCACAGACATCAGGTGTGGTGTTTTTTTCTCTTTTGAAACAGTGCTTTACAAAGGAAGTACTCCTAGTTTCATCACTGATAAATGCTAGATGAGCCCTCTGGATCCGTCAGTAAGTTACATACTTCTCTATTGATATAAGAAATGCAAGGATATCTTAATATTGGGGGGGGGAAGAAGAAAAAATTAAAAGACATGATAAACCATACTAAGATCATATTCAGCTTCCTATCAAATCTGATCATATTCCTGCCATGAGAACTTTGAGTGAACAAAGCCATTCTGAAGTCTTTCTATTTACTTTTTTAGTTTCAATAGATCTCTGAAGCAGGATGTCTTTAGTGAAAGTCTGCAGAAGATAAACTCATTAATGTTCTTGGTGGCTCCAGGACAGCAAGGTACCTTTGAACCTAAAGGTCGTGTTGAAGTTCTGTGTCTTAAAAGTAAAGTACATGCTTAAAGGGATTACACAATGAAATGTATTTATGCCCTCACTTAAAGGCAAGTATGCATATAAACACTGCTGAACAGATAATTTTATGATTGCTCATTGTCTAGAATAATTGCTCTTTCAGAGTGTAACATTCTTATGTAACTCCCATTTGCTTGGTGGGAGTCTTTTATTAGCTTCAAGGAAAATGGAAAATAATTTGGTATTTGTATGCAGAGTTAGATGCTGCCATTTCCCTCATCACCTGACACTCTGTATGTTGGAACAGTGTTCCTAATAAGGAGGAGGTAGGATGGAGGGGGAGAAGGGGCTAAAGCCCATTAGCTTCCCTGTTAAATCCGTGCCTGGGATTTTATGAAAGGACTCAAAGAAATTGTAATGCAATAGTATCCAGTCCTCACAGCTATTTGCTCAACAGCCAGTGACAAGTTCAGATGATGTAATGCTTCTAGCATGTACATTGTTACTTAAGTGAAATGCTAATTAATACCATGCTGAAAGAGCTTTGGTTGAGTGTCAAGCTACTCAAAGTTGCTCTCAGCAGCTTAAGGAATGTTTCTGCTTCAGATTCCTCTGTTCTTACTGTGTGCAGAAAGTTGTCTTTAGGTAAGTCTTTTTTTTTTTCCTCCCCAGCTCAACAGCACAAACTCCCCCCACCAATCACCTCAGGGCTTTTAACTGCTATACACACAGAGCCCCTTACAAATGCTAGTCCTCAAATATTCCAGAAAAATGAAATATCTTCTTTTCCTGGCATATTATTATTAATTTATTGACACCAGAGAATCATTCCTGATATGTAATAACTAT
Source organism: Heliornis fulica (assembly GCA_013399135.1). Taxonomy (NCBI): domain Eukaryota; kingdom Metazoa; phylum Chordata; class Aves; order Gruiformes; family Heliornithidae; genus Heliornis; species Heliornis fulica. The sequence goes on from VXBZ01008489.1 coordinate 20,751, forward strand.
GAAGTAATACTTAGAGGAAAGAAACTGGAAATAAAATATAGAATGTTTATAATAGAATCTCTTAATTCCTTCCAAATACAATATTCTCTGAAATATCAGCCCAAGTGTGACATTCCGCCTTAGATCACTTGTGTGTTTCTCTCATGTTTACCTTTTTATTTACTAACCAAACCTAAGTATATTTATACCTGCCTGCTTTATGTAGATGATTTACAAAATTCAGTAAGCCTTTTCTCTTTTTTTCCATTTAAATAAATATAATCAAGAATGAACACTGAGTTACACACATACTTCTCATATCTGGAGTCACTGAGCAGGGTTAACATGAAATAAACCCTTATTAAAATGTATTCACAGAGCTAGAGCTGTCTCTGTCTGGGTCTATCTTCCCCCATAGGTGTATAAACGCATCAACATGCCTGCATCAGGATCACACTTCCCTGCCAAGGCCTGGCACTACATCACAGGTTAAAAATCAGAGCTTCCAGCAAACAGATAAACTCTTTTCAGAGATCAGCTCGAGACAGTGATGCACCTAAGCCGTTGTCAAATTAATAATGACATGTGATCTATTTGTAATGCTGGAATTTCATTCACTATGTCTACTTTTTTTTGGAGAGTTCAGAATCACAGAATCACAGAATCACAGAATCACAGAATGGTTAGGGTTGGAAGGGGTCCCAAGGATTATCAGGTTCCAACCCCTCTGCCACAGACAGGGCCACCAACCTCCAGGCCCAGATCTAGTCAAGGTTGCCCAGAGCCCCATCCAACCTGTCCTTGAACACCTCCAGGGTTGGGGCATCCTCCACCTCTCTGGCCAGCCTTTTCCAGCACCTCACCGCTCTTCCCCAGAAGACCTTCCCCATAACATCCAATATAAACATTCCTCCCTTTAACTGAAATCCATAGAAGATCTGGTTAAAACTCTATCTTTTGCTGCTAACTTCCTATTGTCTTAAAATTACCTAGACACAGGACAAATTTAAATTCACTATTAGGAACTTCAATATTTCATTACAGCTAGTGAAATGTTGTTGGCAAAAATCCCATTCAGTTTCGTGGGAGAGAGATAATACTCCCTAAAAGGAATCACTACATTTCCTATGAGTAGTACAGTACAATGCCCTGAATGTCCATGACTATAAAATTATAACAGAAAAGCTGTTTCATATGGTTAATCTGTGAAGACTGTGGAGGTTAAATTAAGGCAGTATGATGCAAGGTAACTACTTGCACACAACCTATGTTATGTTTATATAATTTTTAGATAAAAATTTGAGTGTATGAAAAGTCACGAGAAATAGCGCTTGAAGGGTGAAGTGGGGTTTGATAGAAGTCCTTGGCCAAAATTCTTGAATGTCTTAATCATTTACAAACAGTAAGACTAAGGTGACTTCAGGGAAAAAGTTCACGGGTGTCCCTAGCTCGGTTACCCATTTAGAAAATCTACAGTCTGGTATTTGGTTTTTGTTAATCATAGGCTGCCCTGAGAGTCCTGGGTGCATTAGCAATAGGTTCAGCCTTGAGAGAAATAGTGATATGGTGGAATATATGAAATAAATTGCACATGTCATTACATCATGTCTCAACTTGGTTGGTATCAGGATGATTTGTTAAATGCAAATTCAATGGGGGCTGTGTAGAATTTTATCTTAGTGAAATCTCCAGGTAAATTTTTATGTTAAATATAGTAATGACACAATCAGTGAAAGAAAGCATAAAGAAGGACTAGATGAAATGTGATTGTTTAAGTTTTCAAAACTAGAAGATGCAAAACTGTGATATCAAAATAGTGGGTTTATACTATTAAAAAAACCAAAAAAACCCCCAAAAAAAACAATTCAGATACATAAACCTAGAAACTTACTTTATTTTCTTTATTTAGGTCAGTTCAAAAAGCCTAAGCCACCTAAAAGCTCCAGGCAAGTTTTTCTGTGGAAGCTGAAAATAGTACAGAATAGTACAAAATTTTCCTTATGGGCATTAATGGTTTTCAATACACATAGCTAAAGTTTTATTCCAAGGTCCTGTAGTATGTGACTGGTCCTTTCTCTGGGCAGCAATATAGATATGCTGAGACATTACAAGGATCCTGCCCTCACAAACATGCTTTTCCTCCATGTCAGTTCAATGATTTTCATTTAATAACCTGAAAGAATTGGAAGAAGATGACATGGTAAGATTAGATCATCCCCAATGAACATCTAAATCTCTGAACTTCAAAGAGATGAGACACAAAACCAACATTTTTATTTGTAAGCTAAACATGGGCCCAGGGTGAATTCTCCAGCACTGAGGGCAAGTTGCACAACAGCCTGTCTATAAATAGTTTCTAAATCTTTATGACTTTCCTCTCAAAAGATAGGGCAGACCTATTCTCACTGCTTAGCAGGACTAATGTCTGGAGAATGCTATCACTAAAATTTTGCCAAAGTAGTTTCCGGACAAGTCCTACCAACCATTAGGAACTGCAGTTCTAGAGCCCACAGTCTGGCCACACAGTAGCTACACCAGTAAAAACAGTACAGACTTTTACCAGGTATACTATTTGGTATATAGTAGCATATAATAGTTTATGGTTTAACTTTAAGTAACTATATAATAGTGGTTGTATTGGTAGATTAGACACAAGAGTTATGGGACACCCTCTACCTCCTTGGCAGGATGCCCGGGAAGTCTAAGGTGACTTAAGTCATAAGTGACACAAAACCTGGCACAAAAAGTTCCCAAGTAGTCCTGGAAAGAGGCCAGCAGGTGTGCACTTTCAGTGAACTAAAGTGCTTTCGTGGCTCTATTAAATTTATTGATCAGTCTATCTTGACTGTAAGCATGCAGAAGTCTACATACAGACACATAAATTTGAGTCAGTTTAATTTCATCCAATACATAGTTATTATAAGTATTACCTGGTTTGTGTCTAAGACATGAGATATGAGGTACTTATAAGGACAAACAGAATGATATAGAATCCAGTTGATATTTAGTGGGTTTCTTATGAAGACAGTGAATACTCTGCTTCTTCCAGCTCCTCAAATCCCCCTGGAACAATTGTCTTATGAAACCCATCTGAAATCACCAAACCCAGTTTCTTCTTTTCTCTCAAGAAAGCATCTGTAGTTTTTTTTAACACCTATCCTTCAGTTCTAAACTTTGGCATAGTTTCTTCCTAATATTTTGGGATTTTTTCAATTAATATTAACTTGAAAATTATTTGAAACCTGGACCCAGAATCTTGTACAATATTTTGATCCCAGGTTAGTAAAAATAGAGTCCTAATAGGTTAGGAAGAAGCACTGATCCACATGTGCCCCAATCCTTCTAATCAGACAAATTAGGCAACATATCCAGTGAATTATCACAATTTTATTGACTTTTGCGATTACTTTAAATTGTACATGTGGTGCGTTTGAGCTGTTCTCCTAAGCTGAAGATGCTTAAACTATTTAAGTATAAACACAAAATCTTTGGTGGTGTAATGTGTCATGCCCACTCAAACCTGATGGAATACACTGCTTTAATCTCGTGGTTTTATGTACTGTTAAACACATTCACATATCTGGCTGGATAAAGTGATCAAGGCATTAAGCAGTTACATTGTTTGGTAGCCTTCTGGTCTAAAAATGCAAATTTTTTACTATTGATAGTTATTCCCTGAATGGGAATGGAATGACTAATGGAAGACATCCAGTCATGCAGAGATAGCAGCACATAGCTTGCATAAGACCTTGTGTACAGTTGGCAGCACACAATAAGATTATTGTTCATAATAAAGACTGATTATTAAATGGTGTCATAAATTAGGGGAGATCCTGAATGGAAAAACACAGACAATGGAATAGAGTCAAGCCACCGTATCAACTCTGTTTAGAAGACAATTTGCCAGATGACTGAAGAGGACAAACATCAGCTTTGAATGGCACAACCGTATATTCTCCCTGTATGTAGAGATGTGAAAAGCAGAGGAAGGTTTGATTTGTTTTAAATTGGCTAATCTCCAAACCAGAAAAGATGAGAGTCCTGAAAATAGTAAAAGTTCTAAGTATTGTAAATATCATCTAGACTAGCTCTTCCTCTATCAGTTAAGTCCTTCAGTGCTGTTGGATTTACTGATGAAGTCCTTGTCTATTTACTGGCTTTTGATTCTGCTACTGTTTATGAACAGGTTTCCAATAGGAAGTGTAGAAGTAAATAAGAAAGAACTAATAAAGACTCTTGGTTCGGTTTTGAAATTCAGGAATTCTAGTATTCCTGAATATTCTAGCTGTGAAATGTACTGAATTCTTGTACAGGGAGGGTGCTTCCTAGCATGGCACCTCTGTCAGCATGAGAATAAATATACAAGGTTATACCTTACTATTCCTGAGTAATTCAAGTGGAATTACATGTTGAGTCTTTGACAGTGGCATGCCAGCTTTGGAAGGTTTTGTCCCTGTCCTATCTGCCTCTTGAACATGTTTGATTTCAGCTCCTTACACCAGAATTAAAAGCAACTCTCCCTTACACCAGAAAAGCCTGTTTGTGGGACAGAATAGAACAGGACTATTTGTGGGGCATAATAGAATCTCTGTAATGAGCGAGGTCTTAAAACGACAGTATTCCAGGGGGAGAGGGAGCTGGAAGGCAGACTGAGTAAAATGTAAATATTCTCCTCAAGTATTGGAGAGCAAACTCCAAATATTGTCTATGTGTAAAATCCATAAAGAAGTCTTATTGGTCATATACTGGGTAGAGAGTAGAGCATTGCCTTAGACAACACACCAAACCCTTTTTCATGTAAAATGGGAGATATTTCGATGATGTAAAACAAGCAGGAACATACTTGTAGAGTATGTCAACACTTGCCAACACATGCTTCTGAAGAGGGGAAGCATTTGGCACATCACCCGTGCAGGAAAATTTCAGCCTGAAGTATTCTGCTGCTGGATGAAGCAAGGAAGCAGGAGGAATTTGTGTCTCCCTCAATTGTGTACCTTTGTCACACTTCCCGTGGGGGATTAAACAAGATAATCTATATGAAAATAATCAGCTGCATTATAGCAGCAACGGCTTCTAAGGAACTAAAAAAACCCCAAACAAACAAAAAAAACCCCAAAAAAACCCAAAAAACTGATGAAAGGTAATTTATACTAAAAAAAAAAGCAATTTTAAAAGAATATATTTTAAAAACCCACCTCTTCTAAAGTGTTAACAAAATGTTCCATAATTATAATTTAAAAATAAATTAATTAAAAATAATTTAATATATTTTCACATAGATAAAAATATAGAAAAATAGTGGATTGAAAGGAATCATTCAACCACCATGCCTTTTTCTGGTCCTTGAAATTGCTAGGTGGGCAATATGACAATTTAATGTGATCAATTAGAAGCATCAGGCCTCATAGAAGCACATAAAACTAGCCAAGCTTTGGAGAATAGCTTAATATTCTCCTGGAAAGGTGATCTAGTCCTAACTGCACTATTTTCCTCCTATGTCACACTTTAGCATGGACACTTTGCTAATAATCTAACTTGCAGTGCATTTTGAGGTCTCTCAATCTCAAAGTGGTCAAACAAAAAAAGAGAAGTAACACTACTGGTATTCTTGGATGTGATTATTAACATTCTTTAGTGAAATATACCTGCTAAATGTTTTTGAAAGCATTATACACAAGCTAATATTTGGGACATTTTTGAGGAAATTCAGACTTAGAAACCCCAAGCGATTCTTCATGTGTGAAGTCACTGATATGTTACTTCATCTTGCTTCTTGTTGTGTCTTTCCACGTATCTGTGAACTCTGGAGACTCCCATGCTTCTGCCTTCTCAAGGAATTTTTCTCCTGAACTTGCCAATAGCAGTCAGCACCACTGGAGATATCTATCTTCTCCTTGTAGAGGAAATGAATTAAATACCTAATTAATCATTAAATTGGATCATCTCCTGCGGGTGAAAAATTAGTGGACCTATTTCAGGACTTATTCTTTGATACTTATGTATGATATTATGAGTTATATTATATTAATCTTATTTTGATGTGCTAAAAATAACTGCTTAAAAAGGTAAAAATCTCATGCTTGAGCAAATAAATCTCTTAGATCTGTTGGAGTGTTTCTCCACTCTTTCTTGCTCTGACTCATCACAACTTTAATACAGACATCCCATAGCAATTGTCTGTCATAGATTTGCCCAATGCAGAAGGAAAGAGCGGATGTGCTTAGCATAATGACTGCCTTGCCCTGGCAGCCAGATAACAAGGTCCAAGTTTGAAGACAAATGTGTGGGAAAAAGTAGAGAGTGAAATGTCTGTATTCGGTCAGAGGAAAATGGTAATGGACAATTTTAAAGGAGACTTCAAACAGTAGATAAATCTATTAAACCTTTTTCTTACATGTCTCTTGCAATTTAAATGTAATTCTACATCTTACCTACATGTGTCTGAGATAGCTTTGCCTTCTTTGTTCAGATACTGAGAAAACAAGCCCCAGATCCTGGGCATTTTGACTGAAAAAAAGCTTCCAGTAAAGTCACTAATTACATGCATAGTATGTGTACAGACAGTCTGAAAGAGAGCATCTTACATTGCTCCTGAGAAGTTTCATATTGATATGTTGGTACAGGCATTCTGAGAAAGTGCACATGTGGCTGGTACTGCTTTGCCTGTCTAGCTGGTTACATGGATGTACAGTATCCTTCAGTGCTTCAAGGTTTTGCCAAAGTTTTTTTCACGTTCTTGTTCTGAATATCTAGAGAAATACAAAGGTACAGCCCAATACATCTTTCTGGACAATGGAAATTGTATACTTTTGGAGCTGTAATGATAAATCAAATGTATAATATTCTTGAACCAACTATGTAAAAATGAATAAATTACCATTTGGCTAACTGATTGCAAAAATCTTAAGAGACATAAGTGTTTCTCTTACCAGGGTTACAGAGCATGTTTTCAAACATAATATGAAATGTATGTCTTGATATAAGTGTGTGGGTTTTGAAATTTCTTTCTGCCTAATAATAAAAATGTATTTCGCAAAAATTAAGAGAAACCAGAACTTGTAATAAAAACCCCCAAAAAACAACAACAAAAAAAATCAGGTTGAATTACAGTTATCTGAATTGTTTCTCCATTACACGTAAGTGGAGAGAGTTTTAGTATACACAAAACAACACGCACATCATACATCAGTTTTTTACATTTAAATTTTAAATGCATTTTTAAATTAATTTGTACATTTTTGCAAAATTGTAGTGCATGATACATTTTCTGTTTCTTATATGGTCAAATAGTGTAAAGATTGTAATATAATTGTACAAATGTAATTGTAATTGCAATGACTGAATTTTAAATATTCCTCATATAAAATTAATTTACCAATAAAATTTAAGACATTATAATCCATCTGTGTGGAGAATTTGTATGAGGGTGTAGATATACAAAAGGATTTGTTTTCTTAGAATGATGACAACATTCATCACTGTGTCAAATTAGTCTAAGACCAAAGAAACACTTAAGCCCCACCTAAGAACTGGTAATGCAATGTAAGTGGCTTTGGACATTCTACACTCTTATAGATAAGGGAAAATTTCATGCACAAATCTAAAGATAAATTGATTTTGCAACACAGTCATTTAAAATATACAGTAAGTCTTCCTGAGAGAATATGAAAAGGAAAACAACTGCTGTGGTTTGAGAATGGAACTTATTAGTCTTTACCAGCAGTACAAAATAAGAGGCAAAAGCACTCTCCCAAGGAACAGATGGCATAAAAACGTCAGAAACAGGCAGATGAAATAATGACAAAAGCCGAAGGCTTTCTTCCTCTGTCTCCCATCCACAAAAAAGAAATAATGTTTAGAAATAAAAACCTTGTTTAGTTTTTCTTTTTTGTTTATATAAAAGCATATAAACAGGCGTGCAAGAAGTCACTAGGTAAGGATTTATGCTGAGACATATACAGAGAAGTGAGTCTTACAGAGGGCATTTAAATAAATAGGGGTTTAAAAATATATTTCTTATAACTTTTCTTTCCTACCCAAGAATCTGTTTGCTCATAGTCAAAGGAATACATAAAAAGGTGGGGAAGATTGCTTTTGTAAAACTGTCAGCCTTGAGCACTGAATCATAATATTTGTTCTGTCTTTTAACCTTAGCCACAGTATGTGAAGGGGTGAAGTACATTCATGATGGGACTTTTGTATAAGAGTCCTTTCATTCCTCTTACGGAATGAATAAGATTTCAATGATGTTTTAGTATATATTTCATTATTATGAAAAGGGCAAGAGGCAAAGGCAAAATTTTATGGTTTGATTGTCCTCTCCAATCAAACTGTTCAATAACTACAATGAAGTGAAAGCTGCTAACACTGCTCACCTTTATTCAAGGGACAATAAAAGGACTACAGATGACTGCATTACTTATTAAGCCCAGTAGTGCAAGCAATACAGTCTTTACGCTTGGTGTCTAAACAGGGTGAATTTCACCTGGAGGCAACTTTGGCCTGTTGTGCTAGCAATTATATTATTATAAAATATGAGTTTCACAGATGAACTAAATCCCATCTAGAATCTTCACCCAGAAAAAAACAGCATTTCTGTGCCTTGTTCGGAATTTTTCTGTTCCAGAGCTGGCATCCAGGTGTGTATTGAAAAACATCTTTGATTTAACATCTACAATAAGCATAACAAAATTTAAAAGCATAGGTGCCACAGAGCTTAATTTAGAAACTGCTGCTTTTATTAAATTTAGCTACTTTTCCCCTGCAGCTTTACATCAATATTGACTTCAAAGTGCTAGCAGCTTTCATTGAATTGAATTACTTTCTCCTGTAATTTGAAAAGCAATGAGGCAGCTACTAAATGAAGCTGTTGACAAATCAAGAGCAGAGGCTATTAAAAATTACATGGCAAAATGTGAGTCATAAACAATGATGGTTAGTGTTCAAGGGTGGTTTCTGAAAAGAAATTACACAAACTCCACAAAATAAACAATTCCCCTCAGTTATAGTCTGTATGCATCTAAGAAATGTGAAGTCTACCTGATTAATTCTTTTATTCCTGTCTGTTTCAAAGAGGTTCTATAATGAGGTATCCAGGTATCCAAGTATCTTCCAGTTGTGCATTGAGTGATACAATAAGAATCTGCTATGATTAACATCTGTTTTGAGTCATTCGTTCTTTCATTCTCTCCAGAGAGAAGTGGAGTTTCTTGTTAGAGCAGCATTTTTGTTTTGGTGTTCTCTGGAAGGGCCTTTTCAGGAGGAAATTGTCTTGGATCTGTAGACAAACATGTATGTATGAGGTTCTATAAACCTGATTAAAAGTACTTTAACCAGCATAGGAAACAGAGAATGAGATGATGGTTTCCAAGAAATGGGAAACTGAGGCCTGGTCCTCTTTTATCAGGTCAGAAAGAATTTTCTACTCAAATACAAATAATTTGAGCATATGTTCATTTGATCTTGGACTTTAATTCTATCTTCCTCTGCATCAGTTTCAGTTGCTAATTTCAGGTTGTAGGAATTGACTTTACCTTGGCAAGTGATCATCTGATTGTAGCAGAGCATTTTTAGATGATAGGAGGTTTTTATCAATACCACATGATGAATTGAACATTGGCCATATAATTTAATTGAAAAGACTTCAAGGGAGGAAATAGGTGCACTTATGAAGTGATAAATAACAGAAGAGGAATTCCCCATTGGTATCATTGTATATGTCTCTTTACAAATGGTGCAGGACAGCAGGTTTCATTTCTTGTGATATGTTTTCAGGACCAAATATCTATATCTCTTTTTAAGCATGAATGAAGTTTTTATCATTTTCCAGTCCTAGTACACAAAATATGTCAATAATGAAAAATAAAAATAGATGAAAAACTTTAGGTAGGCATTGCAAGCAGGATATTCTAGTCAGCACCTTGACTTCAACCTTCATGGCATCAGAGGGTGCATTTTCAGAGCATTAGTAATATGCTTCAGTGTATACAGAAAGACTTCCAAGTGTAAGCCTAAGGCAAAATCCCACCAAAGACAGTCCTTCTCTATGCTTTATCACTAATGTAGATATGTCCTTTGTGTACATTCCTTTTAAAAACTCAAAATATAAAACATTTACTAAATAATTAATTCTGGAAAATCTTCTATAATCAACTCTATAGTCAAGTGTGAAAAAGAGATCTGAGAGATTAAAATAAAGATTTTCCTTTTTTTGCATGGATTGAGAAGATACTTATTGTTATGGTTAAATTCTACTGTCTCCTGGGCAGAAATTTTCTTTCTGTGAAATTTCAAGGTAGTGCCTACTATTTGGATGCCCAGAACATAGTAGGCACCAATGGAGGATGAGTCTCACAAGAAGCAGTACAAGTGCAGCAATGACCCAAGCTAAGCTGGCTTTCATGTCCAGTAACTCCACACAACACACCCATATCTCTTGTCCAGAGTCACCACAGTAACAGATGGAGCCCAATGTCCCAGGCTATAAAAACCCTCATTGAACGTTTGGTTGATATTTCTGGACATTTTAAAGATATTTAAGAATGTTTTACAGTTATTTTACTGTGATGGTCCATAGACTAAGGGAATAATATCTGTGCATATATCAAAGAAAGGAAGGGGGTTGTGTGGTTAATGAAGGTCTGTTGGATAGCATGGGACCTGAGCATGACATAAGTGATATGGAATAAGGAGTGAAGAATGTGCTGATTTTGGCTGGGATTTCTTCATAATAGTTTGCATGTGCTTACATTTTTGATTCATTATGAAAACAGTGTTGGTAACACAGGGATATTTTACACTGTTTAACAGTGCTTATATAGTGCCAAGGCATTTTCTGATTCTCAGATCGCCCTTCTGCAAGCAGTCTGTGGGTACATGTTAGGAGGGGACACAGCTGGCCCAGCTGACCCCAACTGACAAAATGGCTATCCCATATCTATGATTTCATGCTCAGTAATGGAAGCTGGGATGTGCATGGCATTTGGTTCCCCAAGTAACCATTATGTGTGATGAAGCCCCGCTTTCCTGGAGAAGGTTGAACATGTGCCTGCTGATGAAAAACAGAGTGAACTTCTTGTTTTGCTTTACCTATTAAATAGTTTTTATCTCAACCCATGAGTGTTACCTTCCTGATCCTCTCCCTATCCCACTAGGGGTGCGTGAGTGAGCAAGCAGCTGTGTAGTGCTTAGCTGCCAGCTGAGGTTAAACCATTACAAATACAGAACAAAAATAAGTTAACATTTTTTTTAAAAAGTTTATTTTGATTTACTCACTCTTCATTCATGCTCTCATCAAAATCTATATTCACAAAGAACCCCCCCATTGTTCAACAGCTGTGCATGTAGAGGTAATCATTGAGTTGCCCACATGGATTCATACAGGTCGTTTTAAACATTTCCTTCAAAAAATGTAAGTTTCTGTATCTTTTCTTGAGAGTTTAAATTGACGTTAGTGTCTTGATCAAAACCAAGGATCAGCTTCTCAGCTGGTGTGTTTCCATCAGCTAGTGCTAACCTCTCAGGGCAACTCCCCACAACTGCACCAACCCCAAGAATTCATATCAATGTTTAAAGGTCCAATTTAGTAATATGACTGACACCCTGGACCACTCCCAAATATTTGAACTAAATGCAGTAACTGCTGGACTATTAATTAACTCCAAAAGACCTTGTTCAGAAGCCTGCTCATGACTTCTAAATAAACTTGTATCACAAACCAGTCTTTCAAACAGATATTGCATGCTTGGCATTTGTCTCTTAAGTTCTTTGAAACAGACACTAAACACAGTAATCAGTAAGTTGGCTTCTTATTTGGTAGATTGCAAGGAGGTTTACACATGAAAAATAGTTCTTAGCTCTGTGTTTCATGGTTGATAGCCAACCCTACTATAACAAAATAAATGTATGTGACAATATTATTGACTCTTCTTTCCAGAAGATCATGTTAAATGCTTAGTGTACAGCCCCATGTCTGCAGAGGGCTATGGATCTGACAGGAATTAAAATGATTTTTCAGTAGCTGGCTTGTTAGGAAGTGCAGAGCAATAGAGCTGAACACAACTGGATGCCTGCTTAATGGACACTCTTCAACCTCAGATTTATATTGGTTATGTTACAGATAAAGTACTAAAGAAGGGAAAAGGCAAACTGTCAAGTGTCTAATTTGTCTCCCATTTACTTCATTGTCATTTGAAAGTTCCTTCTATGGATGTTTCACCAGGATTAAAGAAGTTGGGGGGGAGGGGTTTGTTGGTGTGTTTTTATTTTTAAATACCAGAGCATAAAAATAAAATAATTTTTTGAGCAACTTTACTAAGAAAAACTTTACACTGAGGGAGGAATAAATGAGCACTTAAAAAAATAAACCACCCTCTGATAGCTGAACACAACGGTGACAGTAATTGGTTCTCTTGAAGAACAACCCAGTGTAATACTAAATATTCTTTACATTCACATAAGTAATTGCATCTGTCATGGCATAATGCATTCTGCAAAACAGGACTACCAAATTTTTGTCATGATGTGTATCCTCCCTGGTTTTGCTGTCATCAGTTGTATGAGGCTAAAGCATAGTCAGAATAAAGAAGACAGAGAGAAAGAAGTGTAGCCTTATATATGGAACTATTTTCTTAGACTTAACATGAAGTATATGTAAATTTTAATAACATGCTTGGTTCAGTTTCAGAACAAAATCACTTTCCAAGGGTCTTCGTTGTAAAATGACATTTTATAGAAGCCATAGCTGACGGAACAGGAAAAGTCAATTGTCAGAGGTGGTGCACTGTTTTTTACTGCGCAACCTTTATTTAAAGTTTCTCCATGAAGGAAAAAAAAAAAAAATTCAGCTTTAAAACTGATGCATTCTGAAACTGCTCTGGTTACCCATCAGCTTGGTGCCTTTTCTGGGCCCTCCATCTTCCTGTAGCCTTTATGGCAACATCACACAGCTGGGGTGTTTTTGTAAACAGCTTTGATATCACTGTACCCATGCTCTGAACACAGAGGACATGAGCAGGCACAGGGCAATAAGCTTTGTGACCACACCATCACCATGCCCAGCCTGAAAATGTATGATGAGGTATCATACAGCAGGGCCAGTCTCCAGCTTTCCATAGCCCTGACCTGCCTGGCCATAAGCCCAGCTGAGCTGGTCCCACCTGATAGCCCAGCCCCAGCACATCCTCACCCCTAGGGATGTGTCTGATGCCTGGAGCTGGGATTTCCCTTGGCTCCCCAGCTGCCCTGCACCTGCCTTGTCTTCAAGGAAGCCCACACTGCCCCAGGTACCCTGGCTTAAGGGACCTTTTGGCCTGCAGTTACCCAACAGCCTAAAAGTCCATAAAGTTTATAAATTCCAACTGAGGTGATAAAATGGACTGGTGAATACCGGTGGTACCCTTTTACCCACCACCATCATAGGTTGTCTTTTCTAACTATGGGAGTTATTCCAATATGATAAGAAGAATTATTCCTGTCCAAACATCTTTAAAAGCAATACTTTAAAAGTTATTGAAGTTAATTTGAATTATGGCAAAACCATGAATCTCATTCTCGGATGGGATGGGACAATTATATTGAAATATTAGCACTTCAAGTACATCAATATAAATGTGCTGTTATAGCCCATAAAACTTTGCTCAGACAAGTTCCAGTCAAACTGCTATTTTGATTTGAATAACTTTGTTTTTTATCTCCAGTAGCAATGATTAGTTTATAAAGCAACTACACATTTCTTTTTGTTCTGTATGAAATTAAAGATTTTGTAGAGTTTATCACAAATTTAACCATGCTTATCTTTTTCTGAAACATTATTAGAGATTAATCTTGATGTATTGACAAATTATTTTGCCTACATTCAAATCCACTTATTTGATTTTACCTTTCATATTAATCAGGTTATTTTTACTGTGTATACAAACCTTGTAGTTTTGATTCTATTTTCACTGAGTCTGGCAATACAAATCAAATTTAAATTGGATTGCTTATACATCCAAATAAAAAGGAAACACTACCTATGGAGATAGAAATAATCATATGCAATTTAAATTACCCCTTAAGGAGCCTCCAAATATTTAGGATGTTAAACGATAAGATGTCAACAAAAGACTCTGTGGGTGATGATATTTTAGAAAAAGCAAATGTCAGCATGGGAATATAGTCAGTAATGGAAGGGAAAAGAAGTAAATTCTATTTCAAAATTTATCCTGAGCTCCTACTTGTTTCTCAAGCAAGAATTTTCTAAGAGATGAGCAATTATTTAAATATCAACTTGCATGGAAATGTTGAATATGTTCACATAGTTCTACAATGAAGCAAACTGTAAGGGATTCTTGAAAGCGATCCTAAGAACTATTAGAAAGTTCCATAACTATGGGGTGGTTTTTTTATATATATGGATACCTTATGTTTAAATCCTAGATCTTAAACTTTCTCTGTGTCATCTTCTTGCTCTAAATTTGTATAGTGCATTATGGCTCTGCTCCATCTAGGATTCCATGAGGATTCTGTCACCAATGTAGGGTTTTTTCCTATACTGAATTTCATCAACAGATGAAGACAAGGGAAAAAAAAAAGAATACAAGGAAAATAAATAAATTAAAATAGGCGTATTCTGAGTAAAGAATAGAAACATTTGTGACAAAGGAGGAATCTCTAGTTGAATTTCTAATTTTCTAAATTACAGTCCTCACTCTTGTGAAAATCAGTACTCCATTGCAACACATCAGTGAAAGAAAGGAAAATCAGACCCCCAATGGACAGATGAATCTTCCTATATACATATCCAAAAGGGCAGATCTTTATTGCAATGTCTTTTTGTCACAACTTTTTCATTAAATGAACTCTGAATTTTTCAAATTCAAATGACTCCAGGAAGCAAAATTTTAAGGCAACTGGGAGATATCAGAAATCAAAGGATAAAATTTGCAAGAAACACCAAATGACAGCTACAAGTTTCAAGTATTACTTGTAATAATATCAGCACCAAGAACCAAACTTCCAATCTGAAATCATGTTGCAGATATGTACTTACTACAATTCAACAAGCCTACCCAAAATGAAATGATGCCCTAAGTAGTCTACACTAATACCCTGACATCCTTGGTTACATCTGCAGTTTACCCAGTAGCCTGTTCGCAGTTGCATTGCCTTTTTAGTAGTCTGAAAGTCTAAGCTTAGGCTTCCTATAAATTTAGTTTGCTTTCCCAGGGCATGCTGTAGAAGCAGGCAGTGCCACAGAATGCAAAATATAATAATAACTCCCTCCTTTTACTCAGACAGCTTTATCTGGCTATCTATCCTGTGATAATAACGCAAAAAGGGGCTGACCAGACAGCATATGTGGAAGTGTCCTAAAGTGAATTCTGTCCTCCATATTCTTGCTGAATTTTACCCCAGGAAATACAAGCCAGAGCTGTTGTGAAAAGATTCCCACTTAGGGAAACAGTATAGACAACAGGCAAATTTCATCAAAAGCTTTCTTTGACCCAGCCACAAGAAAATCAGTAGCATATTTTCTATTTTAGATTCCATGCATGTTGGAGGAGACTTTAAATTGAGCCAAACATTTGATTCTGCAACCCCTTCAACAAAACTGCTTTAATTAATTCCAAGTTTCTTTTGGTTAAAAAAAAATCAAATCAAACAAAAAACCCCTCCCAAACAAAACCAACATGAAGAAGAAAGGCATAAATAGTGATTTTTCTTATTTTGTAGTCTTTCTATCATTTTCTATTTTTCTTCTCAATAGTCAGTGAAAAGCATAACCTTTTAAATACTTTTCAAGTCCAGAAAGGGAAAGTCAGTCAGAAAAGCAAAATACCTGTTCTATATGTCCACTGAGACTTCAGTGGCAGCAAATCAATTTACAGGTAATTGAAACTATATAGTTTACTAAAGTTTGGAGGGAAGAATCCTGAGAATCATTTAAAAGGATGTGCATCTGAGGATAAACCAAGACAAAATAAACAAACAAAACCAAAACCAAGAAAAGAACCAATAAAAGGAATCCAGTAATACTTTCTGAGGGCGTGGGGGACGTCACTAAAGAACATGAAACAATTTCCTGGAGAGGTTACCCCTAGTAGAGTCAGAAAGGTTCAGTGGGTTAAGGTGCATGTATATTTTTTGTATTAATGAAGGTCTTTCACACCATTATGGCAACATTGGGGAAAATTGAACAATAAATTAAACAAGGAATTAGACAATGGGAGACTAGGAAATTGTGTTAAAAAGCAATAGACATTATAAAAAATTACAGGATTATTTTTCAAGATAAAAAAAAAAGATGGATCTAATTTTTGGTCATACCCCAAATACAAAGAAAATGAGTCATAAATTGGGTCAAAGTATCATAAATGTCATCTTTTCATTGGTTTCAGATTTGAAAGTCTTGTTTCCACCTTGCTTCATGTGAAATGCATTGCATCCTTAGATTGATCCAGTCTGTGTTGGTGGAGTTGGGAAATAGAGAAAGATTTTATACATGGAGTTTGGTCACACAAACCCAAGCAGAACCTCTGGAACATTTTTATTCCTCTTGAAAGTGGTGTTGTCCTGCATAATTATTTTCTGCTGTATCTTTACATTAATGTCTGGTCACTGCCACGGGCTGGCCTTAGAGATTGTAGAGTCTTCATCCATGGAGATACTAAAAAACATCTGGACATAGTCCAGGGCAACCAGCTCTAGGTGGTGCTGCATGACTAGGAGGGTTGGACTATATGAACTCCAGGAGTCCCTTCCCACCTCAGCCATTTTTTTATTCTCTTTGTGTGTGATGGTTAATAATGCTTAAGTGAATTAAAGTGTTGCATGCACAGAAGTATCACTATCATCATCATCATCATCCTTTCCCCAACCATAAATGTTTCTAGCCTAATTATAGATATACTGGTTTGCTAGTACCAATAAAAATTGTACAATCAAGAAACGTTGCTGGAAAGGAACAGGAAAAATATACCATTAGTTTCATTACTGCAGTTTAAATGTGTTCATGATTTGGTTTAGCTATTTTTTCCTGGAAGGTCGTATTATAATGATTAGATTTCAAAAGACCTCTGATATCATCTAGTCTTCTACAAGGGACATATTTTCGGAAGGACTAAGTGATTTAGGTGTCATTTCATTCTGACATTATGTCTTCATCTGTAGTCTTTAGCCTGGTAGTCTAGAAACCAAAATTTTCTGAAAATTTACCCCTAAATGTGTATAGGTTGTGATATACCAACAAACACATATTAATACCTATTTAATAAAACCCCCACCACTGCTGCTTCATTAAGGTCCATTTTGGAACCTTTACATCATTGGATTATTTTTTTTCTGATTAACAGAAAACAAAAGGAAGTACATTTGCCCTCTGAATGCTCCTGAAGGAGTGCTAACGATGAGACTTTTGCAATGCCATACATAATTACAGTATGTAATCTATATTCCACCTAATAATAGCAGGAGAGTAAATCCACACAACTAATTTAAAGAAGTCCTTGTTCAGTCTCCATAAATATTTACTAGATGCAGAGAAAATAAAAACTAAAATCAGAGCACTCCCATGTGTTTTGGGATACTTTGGGGGCCAGTCAAAATATTTCCTAGAACTAACCCAACATGAGTCCCCTACATCTATAAAAACAAGCACCTATTAGTGTGTGAGACTGCTCTAAACAGATGGCTTTTAACATTATCCATTATTTTTACTGTGCTTAGGTTAAATTCTGGCTCTGCATTCAGCATGCATAAACAGCCTGTGTGCTGGGGGCACTGCAGAGGTTGCCCAAAGAGCTCCTCTCTCACAGTCAAAGAAAATTGATGACAGTAAAATTGCTTTGCGGTGCAGGCTAAAGATTCTGTCCCATGCATGAAGCAAGCCTGATTCTCTCCTGCTTTGTTTCCTGAAATCTTCATGCTGGGAGAGATAACACTTCATTGTATAACCAGGTATTTATGAAACATTTATTTCAATAGCAGTAAATATTTTAAAATACCATCATTTTAAAGAGAATTCTGTTTTCTCCTTGCTTTACCATTTTGTGTGGTTGACCAGGAAATGAGCCTGGGAATGGGAAATCATGCATGCCTTGTTGTATAAGTTTATGGAGGTGACATGCTATGAATCCAAATCAGATGTCCTTTTAGGAAGCTTTGGAAATGTTTATTTTCTGTTTGCTTTTGAAGAACACAGACTATACCATCATCCTGTGCAAATTAGCAAATTTCCCTTGAAGTCAGGAGAGCTGGCCTGGAGACCTGATATTCTGGCTTCAGCTTTTAAAAATCACTGTGATTAAATGTTGGTGGTGGTTGGTTTTTTTTTTTTACTAACATTGCTTGCCAAAATGGAAAATGAAGCAAAAGCTTCAGGGATAGAAAAGTTTCAGCTATAGTCTCAAAGGCTGCTGTGACAATGGGTTATTACAGGGGGTTGTTCTTCCACATGACAGTGAATTTAGCAGATTTTGTCCTGCTAAAGATGTGCAAACCAATAAACTCTGTTTACTATACCGGGGCATAAATGCCCTAGTAAAATGAGGTCAAGGGAGCTGTCAGCTGTGACAAGTACAGAGATTGTCTGAAAACCAAAGAAACTGTAACTTCAATCCCAGAAGATTCAGGCATGCCAAGTTTGAGACCAGCCCACATGAAAGAAGGATGGGAATGCCAAGGGCATGTATTGGGCAGAGGCACCTCTTGCAGTGAGAGCATTCCCATGTCTGTTCTGTTTCTTTGGGTAATGTAATTTCTACCTTGCTTGGAAGATTTTCCTCTGTCTTGGTGCACTATTGCTATACACAGTTGATGTGCTGTGTAAAAAGCTGGGATCCAGAGGGATATACTCAATGGGATCACAGCATAGCACTCCAGAAATGTGTATGGGGATAAGGCTGTTGAGAAAATGTGGGTAGTGGAGAGAAAGGAGCATGGGCTGAGTCGATTAATCTTACTTATGGAATTATAAGCAGGCTGTTATAAGTAAAATGAGAGCCAGTTGTTCTTATATGATAGAGGAGCAAGTGATCTGCCTCCAAGAGAAATATTTTGAATAATCTGTATATTTGTCTTTTTTCCCCCTCTGAAATAATTTCCCATTGTTTGAAATATTCTATAATTCATGCATTTCCTCAAATATTTCTAACTCTGAATGTTTCACTTCTTCTGTTCCACACGACTGTTCCAGTGAAATCAGACAAAGAACATTTTCTTGCACCATTTCATTCATCATGTTTAAATCTCTGTTTATGGAGTTAATGTAGAAAATGTTTAAGTTTTGTAGAGCATTATCTATCTTATGGTATTGCAAAGCTTCCCACCTTTACATAAATCTTCTGAATTGAGTCTTCAGTGGATGTAAACAGGCAGAATAGACAGACATAATATTTTAGGTCTGAAGAGGTCTGCCAGAAATTACAAAACAGAACAAAACGCATGTGAAATAGCAAAACTGGTCATCACTTTCAGAAGACTGTTCCAATTTGTGAAGAACATGCTCTCAGGTGGGGTGTTTTAGGCTCCTGGCAGCGAACATAGTTGGGATATTGTTTAGAGATAGGTGAAGGTCACAGGCATATATCCATGTTAGAGAGTCTGAAAGTTGAGTATCCATCTTAGATACTGTTAGATCCAGTTGAGTATCCATCTTGGAGAGCTGAGACTGAAAGGTTGGTTTTTTTCTAAGGAAATAATATGAAAATATGACTGTAGTATAACATCAAGAATAGTGTTAGTGTCTGTAGACTGCCCCCACCTAAAGAATGAGAAACATCAACTAATCCCTACTAATCCCTGCATTAAATTTCCTGATCCTTCAGCCACTGTTTGAAATTCACAGCCTAGTAGGAAGCACTAGAGGTGAGGCACAAAGAGGGTAATTTCTCAAAATAGATCACCATTGTGTCCCTTCATATCCTCACAGAGAAGCTACTGAATTAAGGTCTTGATGAGCAGATAGTGAGGTAAATAAAACTGGCTAAATGGCCACATTCAGAGGGTGTTGATCAGTGCTATTAAGTCTAGTTGGAGGCCATGAACTAGCAGTGTAATCCAAGAGGTCTATACCAGCACCAAGCCTGCTTAGCATCTGGGCTGCCCAGAAATGGAGACACATAGACATTTTGAGAAGAGTGCGAGGAAGAGCCACAAAGATGATGGAGCACTATGAGAGAAGACAGAGAGATGGGACAAGGCAGGTTTAGGCTGTGGTTGGACTGGATATTCCTAAAGGTCTCTTCCAACCCAAGTGATTCTCTGATTCTATGTTCAGCCTAGAGAAGAGAAGGTTCAGGTGAATCTTCTTAACATCTATAAACTCCTGAAGGAAGGGTGCAAAGACAAGAGAACCAGGTTATTCCCAGTGGTCCCCAGTGACAGGACCAGAGGCAGCAGGTATGAACTGAAACACAGGAGGTTCCTTCTGAACACAAGAAAACACTAATTTCACTGTGAGGGTCTTGAGCCCTGGCACAGGTTGCCCAGAGAAGTTGTGGATACTTCATCCTTGGAGATATTAAAAACCTGTCTGGACATTGTCCTGAGCAGACTCCTGCACACAGCCCTGCTTGAGAGGGGAGGTTGGACTAGATGTCTTCAAGGTCCTGTTCAATCTCAGCCATTTTGTGATTCAGTGATCACCCTAGGCACGAATGTCCCAAGGAAATGCACTAGCTACCTCTTTATAAAGGTCTCTTCTTGCTAAAGCCCCCAGTACCAAGATACGGCATTATTTAGACAAGGCAATACTGATCATTCTTCCAATAAAAATATTTGAAACACCAAGGTAAAATTTGATGGTGATGTCATAATATGGTGGACATCTTTTTTCTTTAAGAAATATTCTCAAGATTAGGAAAAGCAAAACTATCCTTACCTCATTTTCCAGGAGCTTCATATTTACTGGTGGGATTATTCTGTTAAATTATTTACACCAGTTTAACTCAAAAGATAACCCAACCTTTCATTTGTCAATTTTGCAGCATTATATATAACATTATAAATATAACAGTAAACAGCTTGACTGCTCGATGATACAGTTTGCTAATCTCTCTAGTGCACATGAACTGTTGTCAGCATTGTTGCTGTGCTGAAGATGCCTTTGTTATCCCGCTTACTCGTACACGTTAACGGTACAGCAGAACCCCCTCCCCCCTCCCTCTCTGTGATTTCACATGAACATTTCCAGTCACAGAGCCCTGCGAGGCGTCTGCCATCCCTCCAGCCCCGCTGTGCAGTGCAGTATCACCACAGACATCCTCTCAAGATTTTCTCTTCCTTTGTAACTCCCACCTTTGACTAGGAAGGAAAAGAGGCATTTATGCTCTTGCTGAGACTCAAAGCAGCTGGGTTAGGTGGGAGGAGAGACACTACCTCTCTTTCACAGTCACTTCTGTCACTAAGCTTGAGTTATGAGAGTGAGAGTTGGGTAGCAACTTCAGCTGTGCAGATACTTTTCATAAGTCCAGGGTCAAACCCAGAAGCTCTACTGAATACAAAGTCTTTCAGCTAACACATACCATTTAGTCAGAAGGTTGAAAGAAGCTACGTCCTTTACATTGGATTTGGGGGACACAAACTGCATTCCTTCTCAGTATATTATCTTCCTTGCCCCGTGAGGATAACCCACATATTACTGCATCTCTTATAACATATTTACAACGTGTATTCTCTGGATTTTCACTCCTAAAGCCTAGGAATTTGTGTATCTGGAGAGGATTGCTGTGAATGAACGGGTAGACATACACAGTGAACTACAGAGTGGAAGGAACAAGTAAAGGGAAGAGCTTGGAGCTGAAAAGACTACAGGAATTTAAGTTCATTTTTAAGTTCATTTTCATTAAAACGTTCATTTTATTTAAAATAAAATTTTAGATAGGCGCCTTTATATATACTATTTAAATAATTAAATACCTAACTCTAGAAATAAAGAGAAACTTGAAGGGAGCTCAATTTAGAAGACATCCTAAGAAACACTTCAAAAATAATCATTTTTTTAAGATTAAAAATAAAATAAATNCTTTTTATTTTAAAATAAGTTTTTTAAATCTTCTAGGGCAAAAATATATAACATACCAACCTCCATCCTCTAATTTGCTTAGTGGATATTTTATCCTGTTTTCTGAAGAATGTCACCTTCATGATCCATCCCTTTTTAGCGCATGATCCTTCAGAGTCTTAGAGTACTTCTAAAAGCTAACAGTTTCCCACAAGTTTGTATTTAATAGAGGATACCAAGAGGCACAGTTCTGTAATATAACCAGTTTCAAGGTATGAAGATGTATCTCTGAAATACAACGAAGAACATATGTTATTTCACCTTACAGTTACAACAAAAGAGGCATAAACTGTAGAGGCATATTTGCAAAAACTCATTGGAAATCACTTTCCCTTGCCAGGACTACAATAAAAGGTAAATAACTCAAATGAAGCACTCATTTAGGTGATTTGCTTGCACAAAGAACAGTTTACTGGAAAACATTATAGAGTTTGGTTGCCTGTGAATTAACAGTAAAGCTTGCATCAGATTTTTCATGAATCATAGAAAGGAAGGGACATTAAAGATCATTGTTGGGGTTCAGCCCCAGGCGGTGACTGAGCACCAGGACCTGCTTGCTCACCCCTTTAATGAGGAGGGCAACAGACCAAGCCTCCTCCTCCCACAGTGGGTTGGGATAAAGACAATTTACTGGTAAGTACTGTGAGAGGGGAACAATAACAGACACACCCAGTGATAACACTGAGTACCAAGATAGGAGAGGCTTACACAGACCACTGTACTGATACAAGGGGCACCTGCCTCTGCCCCACCAGCCCCTTTTATAGGGGCTTGACTGATGTCAGGGGTTGTGAAAACAGCTCCAGCCAACTCAGCTCATCTGTGCTGGCTACTGGGGAAGTCAGCTCTGTCCTGGCCAGAACCGGGACAATCGTCTAGTTCCACACCCCTGCCATGGGCAGGGACACCCCCTACTAGATGAGGTTCCCCAAAGTCCCATCCAACCTGGACTTGGACACTGCTGGGGGGGGGGGCAGCCACAGCTTCTTTGGGCAGCCTGTGCCAGGGTCTCACCATCCTCACAGTAAAAATTTTATTCCTTTGATCTAAATCTACCCTAATTCAACTTAAGGCCACTACCCCTTGTTCTATCACTACACTCCCTGATAAACAGTCCCTCTCCAGCTTCTCTGTACGTTCCTTCAGGTACTGGAAGGCTGCCATAGATCTCCATGGAGTCTTCTCCAGGATGAAGAATCATAACTCTCTTGGCCTTTTCTGATAGGAGAGGCACTCCAGACCTTTGTTGATATTCATGACCCTCCTCTGGACTTACTCCCAAAGTTCCATGACTTTCTTGTACTGGGTCCCCACAGCTGGATGCAGTACTCCAGGTGGGATCTCATGAGAGCAGTGTAAAGCAGGAGAATCACCTCCCTCGACCTGTTGGTCACACTGCTTTTGATGTAGCCCAGGTTACTGTTGGCTTTCTGGGTTACAAGTGCACACTGCCAGCTCATGTTCAGCTTTCCATCCACCAACACCTCAATGCCCCTTTCCTCAGGGCTGCTCTCAGTGCATTTTTCACCACACCTGCAGTTGTGTTTGGGATTGCTCCAACCTCTGTGCAAGACCTTGCACTTGACAACTTCATGCAGTTGACCCAGGCCCACCTCTCCAGCCTGTTGAGGTCCCTCTGGATGGCATCCCTTCCCTCCAGCATGTGGACTGCATCACACAGCTTGGTGTCATTGACAGACTTTGTGAGGGGGCATGTGATCCCACTGCCCATGTCGTTGACAAAGATATTAAACAGTATTGGTCCCAATACCGACTCCTGATGATACTACTCATGGATCATGTATACAGGCATATCTCAGCAATCTCTTATCCACCCACCAGTCAAATTACAGATAAATTCTCCTCCACCCCACTGACCTATTTGCCTATTTTTACACAGTGAAGAAAAACAGTAAGTTTTGAAATATTATTTGAATGTTATTTGGTTTGGTATAGTAACTGGACAGCTTTAAAATGCTGAGCTTACTAAGATTATTCTTTGTAATGTAATAGCATTTTTACCAGTTCTACTCATGAATCATGTGCACAGGCATATAAGTTTGCCTCCTAACATATCACAATACTCAGCTTTCCTGTAGTGGGCATTTCACATCTTCTCTGACATCTCAGCTATTCTAGCTTTCAGCTCCAAATTAGCCTCACCTTTCTTGTTAATGTCTGATTCTTTGACAGAGTATAGACGTTACGTTATTCTGTATATTACAAAAGACATTAAGTCCTTTTCCTGTGCTTTAGCACTAAATAAGAAGCTGGGTTGGAAAGTCATCCTTCTGGGGAGTCACAGGCTGCAATTTTTATAGGAGTGGTTCTGAGTTGTTTATGTGCTGTACTGCTGTGAGATAAATAAGACCTGAATGTCTTCTGAGAGACCATGGTAGAGATGGTGCTTTTCCTTAAGTATTTTTAGCTCTCTCAATTGGACTGTACTTCTGCAGAGATTGTAATGAAAACTACAAATTGAACTGAAATATTAGCAGACAAGTCCTAGATCAAAGAATAGTATTTTTTATTGCGCAGTAGATGTGAAAGCCCATAGCATTTAAGGTGTGACTTCCTCATTTCTAGGACAAATATTTACATATTAGAAAATAATAACAAATTACAAATTGCCTTGAAACTTTTAGAAAACTGCTTTAAAGTTCTGTGAGCTTTGAACTGCAAGAACAGAAGCTTCCAAGTATTTTTTCTTTCACAGTAGTGCCAAGCACAAAAATTCCCCCATCTGCACAATCTGCACATCACTGAAAATGTTTGATACAACATGCTGAAACCCTCAGTCAGTGGCAGAAGGGCAAGTCTTTATCAGTGAGCCACCAAACTAGTTATTCCTCTTTTTAAAAAATGCAAACCGGTCTAATTTACTCCATAATTGTCACTGGGTAAGATAGGGACTCAAGAGCATTTCACAAAACTATTCCTTGGCTCAGTTATAGCTATGCCAGAGTAGGACTATCACCTCCAGCACAGCAAGCACTAAATCAGTCCATACAATGTACTCCTTTGTGTACAGAACTGGGCTAAATCCAAAATCTGCGACTAAGTCCTTTTGGATGAAACGATTGGTCTGTTTCTGTGCTCAGTGCTGCCTGCAGCCCCAAAGGTCTTGGAGTCATTCTGACATAATAAAATAAATGCTTATTCAGAAGACATGATCATTCAGAAGGAAAAAAAAAAAAACCAACCAAACAAAAAAAAAACCACAAAAAAAACAAAAGCCATACACCACCAACAAGAAACAGATGGATTTCAACAGATAAATAAGGAATGAAGATTGAACTCACTATATTTATTTAGGAAGTGTTTCCAATTTATCCTTGGGATGTACAGTAGCAGCAATTTATGAGAAATCAAATCAGACTGCTATTTACATTGCATATAAACAAGCTTAAGTAAACAATTAAGCAACTCAAGTACTTGTTTTTCAAATTGCAGGTTAAGTTTGGAAGCCTGACTACCTCCCAATACTCTGTTTCTTGAACATCCAAACAAAAGTTAGTATTACTACAAATTCTCTAGAGTCTCTCAGCCTTCGGAAGTAATTCCAAAAAGATATGCAACCAAATCCAACATTTACTCTAAGAAGATACTCCTAATAAGGATATTGTCTTCATGAACAGCATTATTCAGAAATAAGTGCAAACACACCAAATAAAGTTTTTTTTTAACTGCAAAAGCAGTCTTTAAATTAAGTAAAATTTCAGGATTATTGCCAATATTGCTAGTGTTAGCTAAAGCAATTTCCTTTCAATTGAACTGAATGGGAATTCTTTGAACAACCGAATTTCTTACTAGGCAGTTAGTAAGTGCTGACATTTTTATTTTGTTATAATGCTTATGCTTTAAATTGAATTAGTGAATTTAAAAGTCCAAAAGTTATTGCCATTGACAACTGAAGTCTTTTATTGCAATATTGCAATATTATTCATGTTGCTTGGCCCCAGAATAACTCAGCTCTCAACCAAGAACTTTGCTGCTAGCCTTTGGACACTCACACTGTTGTTAGAAAATACAAAACCAATATTGGATGCAGCACTGGGCAAGATACTGAATCGAATAACTAAGGCAATTATTACATAAATCAGTGTGGATAGTAAGACATGAGGCATCATGACTGGATGTTTTGGCTGCATCTTCTTTACTTTCTTCCTTAAGTCTCGTATTTTCCTGTGACATTATACTGAGCTGGTTTGACTGGGGAGCTTTTGTGAGTTGCTGGAAATTTAAGACTCATTATTAGCACTTTTTTGCAAAGTTCTATGATGGTTTAATGATAAAGACATCTGTCTCCTACAAACAGGCTAAGATGAACAAGACATTTAACACAGATCATTGAACAGCTGATGGCAAATTTCAGACATCACATTATTATTCTGTGTTAAAATGGAGCAGGAAACACATTTTATTGCATTTTCATAGCCCTTTAGTATATATGACAAGAACTTCTTATTTAATAAGAATAATAACATCAATATCAGTAGTGACCATATGAAAAATACTACTTCCATCATTTATTCCTGACAGCAAAGAGAGGCTAAAGCTAAGGCTGATAGCATGGCTTTTTTTCCCATAGGTATAATGTATGTCTTTATAAAATCATATGCAATTTTCTGAATACTAAAGTATGCTATCATTTGTATATCTAAAGCTCTGTAAGATGCATATTATACACTGAGTGAAACAAAACTCTTGAGGCTTTTCAATCCTTGTATTATTCCCCAGAGTTCCACAGATGCTATAAAAAGCCTTAAGATATAGAAACGTGACAGTAGACTATTTCATACAGTATTTATATAAATTTCCAAACAGAATATTGCACTGTATGAATAATCTTTGTAACTTGCAAATATTTACATTTCTAAATCCGACCCTTTGTATGACTACAGAAATTGCAGGAAATAAACCTTCCCTTGTGTATTCACAGGACGCTGGGTTATCTCAGTTTTAAGCCAAATTCAAAATATACTTCAAAAGCAATTTCCACATGGAAGACACTGTTTATGTGAGGAACTTGGTTCCACCTCTACCAAATGAAGGAAAGTGCCATGCATTTTCCCGAGCATATATATCAATAGTCAGAAAAGCTGATGTTTTTCTTCAGACAGCTGACAGTCTGACATTTACATGAAACCTACAACTAGTATTTCATTAGTTAAAAATCTGCACTTACAAATGTTATCCCAACTGGCATTTTAGGCTTGATTCTACAGGATATTTTGTGTATAATCTTGAAATTAGACTGTCCCCCCCTATGCAGAAGTTAGACACGAGGAAGTCTGTAAACTCTCTGAAATTGCTCAATATCCCAAAAGCTTAGGAAAAGTTTCTCAGTTTCATTAGTTTATGTCCAGCTAGTACTATGAGCTGACATTGGTATGAGTCCCAAGTTCCCTAAAAATATCAGTATCTAAACTAGAACTAAGTATCCTCATATAGCTATCAAAATGGTGAGAATTATCTGCTTGGGTCTGACTCTCGTTTAGTATGAAATTATCTACAACAGCTGGGAGGGATGCAGCATAGCAGAGAAATGCCTCAGTTGATCCTTACTGAAAAGCTCACCAGGCAAGTGAACTATGCTTGACAAATACTTGACTCCTCTCCAAATGATCCCTATGCTTTTCTTTCCAAAAGAGCAAGTCATGATGGGAAATACCACAGGACCATGGGAAAATGTTAATCTGTATTCTTTATTCTTCTTTGAGGTCGCTTCCACCCCAAACTGTTGTGTGATTGCATGATTCTATGACATGGCAAGCTGCTGGATGGCAAGGCCAGGCTGTGAGAAAGTCCTACATGTGTGGGAAGGAGCATTATGGTTGCATTCCTACTGTTTTGTTTCAAATGTCTTCCTTAGTAGTAACGTGTGCCCTTTACTTCAGAAGTGGCCTTATTCCATTTAACATTCTGATAACCCCAGCTGCACATATCACAAGGCATTTACAATGTTTTTACTGGTTTTGTGCTTTTAAGGTGCAAGTCTGTCTCAAGCCTTTGAGTGAAGTCCCATCACAGTCAAAGTCTACTGGTACTTTGGTTTCAATTCTGAAAAATATTTAATGCCAGTATTGCAAAATTTATACAAAGCTTCTTTCAATGTCTCCTGCCATCACCTGCAAAAAAGGGGGCTACACATCAAAGACTGTGTTCCTCATCAGTTAAACAGAGTTCTCAAATGGAAATCTCAAATTGCCCATTAGCCTTACAAGGAATTAAAAAAAACCCCAAAAACCCCAAAAACCAAACCCCACCAAAGAAATTTAAAAAGTGCAATGTAAAAACCTACTTGTTCCCAACAAATATAGCGAGGAATGCTCTCAATAGAAACTTTTACCACAACAGGAAAGAATTAAAGGTGGTGGCTTTTTTATAGTGATTTTCTGACACAGAGTTCACCATTAGAATGAGATAGCAATCTGTTTCCCAGAGACGCTGGGCAAAACTTGAAAAACTGACCAGAAGGTATATCCACAAAACTCCCCATGCAATCAATGGAAGCTGTGTGCCTAAATACCCTTTACAACTTTAAGAACATCAAACTATGTCCAGTGCTTGGTCCTACGCTTGCAATGTTTACGTCACAAAAAAAAAGTAGATTTTGGGTGCTGATTATTGTTTTCTTTTTGAGACAAGGCAAACAATTAAAAACAAAGGCTGTCAAAGGTAATCTTACTATGTAAATTAATTTTATTCAAAACATTAAAAAAACTAACAAAGCTTGCCTAACTACATGAGGTAGTACATGTAGCAAAACAGAAGGCATAATATAGTGTTCCGAAATATGAAGAGTACAAACAAGTTTACAAGTTGGAATGAAATAAATTCAACAACAGAAATAAGAAATACCAAAAATAAAGTTTAACAGCTTTTCAGTCTTAAAGCACCAATACACTTTTCATAGAAAGAAACAGTACCACCACTACATGTTCTTCATATACCATAATATGGTAAAATTAATGCACAACACTGTTCACCATAAGATTTTTTTTTTAATGATGAAGCAACACATGACTTACTTGTCACTGGGCTCCATACCACTGTACTTCCTGGCCTGCAGGAGTATTTGCCAGGTCATGAGGAGCAAAGCTAGCCTTTGTTACCATTTTATTTTAAGGTTTTGGGTTTGGGGTTTTCTCTAGCGTTTACCCTCATATCAGTGTATAGTATACGGATACCATATACAGCTTAAGGCCTCTAGATTGCATGTTTTTATGTGTATGAATCTACATTTTTCTGAAAACAAATTTGAGTAAAATGAAGGAGTCACATGGCAAAAAATAAAGCCTGTATGCGTGCAGAACTGCATTGCAGAACTGACGGCTTATTTCTTAATTTCAGATTTCCCCGCTTCACAATATGAAAATTTTCTTTGATTTTTCATGAGAATATATGTCTATCTCTCACTAACCCACACCAACACAGCTGAACATGTGTGAAGGACTGGGCCATAATGAACTGGTTATTTCAACTAGAGCTTAGCAGCATCAAATAAACACTCTATTAACATATTTAATAATAAAAATGAATGGTCTAGTCTCTTAAAATATTTCTTTAGAGGAAAACATACTAATGTGACCCAGGAATTTACTATATTTTATATTTTCCATTTCATTTTTGGATAGGTATTTTATGCGTTATGGTGAAATTGAAAACAGTCTAACTCTTCATTTGTGCACGCAGCTAATGCTACTGTAAATCATCAATAAGTTTTATATATATACTTATTTTTTAAATTTAAGGCATGATTTATTATATTGAATTACTGGAATGGCTTCTTTTATGTACATTGAAAATAAAAACTCAGGCCTCCCTACAGTATAATTTTAAGGTTACTGTTAGTGGCATATATAAAGCACCATACGATAACATATTCAGATGAAGAAAACAAAGAACATTTATAAGCTTTGAATTAATTGTATAGGAGTAACTGCTAAGAAAATATAGCAATATTTAACACAGGATTCAAAATAATGTTATATAACATAGATTTTCAAATGAATTTTTCTCCCATGTTTACTTTTACAGACTTTTTTCATTAAGATATATATGTAATTTAAAATTTTTGGTGGAAAGCAGTATACATCTTCTGTACAATAATGTTACAGCTTTATACAAATCTTAGGAATTATCGGAAATGGCCTTTATTACTCTCTTCCAAGTGCTCTGGTTTCACTTGCCTGTTTTACATTTTCCTTGCCAGACTCAAACAACAGCAAATACTCTGAATGCCTTGCTTCCTGGAGGATTCTGTAAACTGAAACACAAAAACATTCCTCACGTTATTTTTAAAACTGCAACACCTTGATGACAATTTTTTTTATCATTTAATATAATTATAGAATCCTGCAACTCTTCTTGTGACTGCTCATAACTTTAGCTAACACTGAAAAAGAATAACATTACGAATAAAAATTACATAAATTTCAGATTACTTTTTCTTTCAAGCGGCTTATTAGGAACAAATCATAACATTAAAGAATCCAAGTAATCCTTTGTGATGAGGGATTCCATTTTAAAGAATAAAGCTCTATTGAAGTAAAGCACTAAAAATGTTTTGAGGAAAAAGTATGCATGTTATGCTCAATATTCTAGTAACTTTTAGGAGAGGACTTTAAGACCTAGGAGAACACTTGTTACTTGCTTATATGATGAGGAATAGATTTCTAAAGAGAATTAATATTTTACACAAAAAAAAAAATTACGGAAATGCCTTCTGAATGGATCTCTAGCTTCAAAAGAAATTAAACAGAAATACCCAACTGCAATTAATTTTCTTAGAATAAAAATGAAATAGCAGAGCATATTTAAAGGTCCCATTGTTTTCTTTTTTGTAAACTGTGTCTGAGGTGCATCTGGGAAGGGGAATGGAGTTGAAAGTAAAGAAAAGCATGATAAGACAGGCTACCTGCAATGACATTACAATCCATCATCTTCTGCTTCACAGAAGACTTGCATAAGGCTTTTTTCAAACTACTGACCTTCCAAATTTTACCAAGATTGTAAAGTACAAATAGCGAATAAACTCACAACAGCTTTCCTGGCTACATCTCTACTCAACGAGATTTATACAGAGTACAAAAGTGTCAGTACGGAAGCACTCTTTCTGAGGGAACTGGATGGTCATGGGGAAAGTCCAAAGACTCTTCAAATTAAGTCATCCAGTAAGCAAAGAATGTCTGCATTTACAAGTTCTCATGTCAGTTGAAACATCTGAGGGAAAAAGGCAAAACATCTCCCCACAATTAAAAAATAACTCCTTCTGAGCTCTCTACAGAATTGGAAGGGGGTTTTTGCTCCACAAATTTGTTGGAAATTTCCTCATAGTTTTAGAAGTAACATTCAGAACTAGCTTTACAGAACTAAACTGGTTCAAGAGTTTTTTAAAAACTAATTTATCTTTCTTCCTTTATAACCCCAAGACGTCAGGGATTAAATTTTACCCGCAAATTGGTTTATCATCATGGAACACATAAATACATTGTATACAACTAAATGAACTTTCACAGAATCTCTATGTCTTTCAGAAAAATGGTTATAAACAGTCAAGTTATTAAAATAAAAAAAATGTTTTAATGGCTGTGACTTTTTTTGGTGAATATTATTTTTGATCTAGACTCACTGGTTCAATACCATGTAAATTGTCAATGAACACTGTGACACGAACCAATGTACCTGCATCAGTTACTAGTAACTGCAAATCCTCTAACTTGAAAGAATAAAGCAGTAATGTTAATTTAAAAAAAAAAAAGTCCCAGAGAAAGCAAAGGCAATTTCCTTAACAAATAATGAGTTAGTTGCAACAGAACCAGCAAAGTAAACAAGAGAGTTATTTTATTTCATAAGCAGCTTTTTAGAGCAATGATTTATGAGCTTAGAGGAGGCAGGCAGCTCTGGTACCACAGCTTCTCCAAAGTCACCACAGCTGTTACACAAGCTCTGTAAATCACCCATGTTGGCCTATTTGGTTTCTAGCACTGCCCCAGGTGCAAACAGACACAATTCCAGGCTTTGTAATCTTATGAAGGCAAAGGGTTATGTAATCTTTGAAACTGGGCTCTGTACCTTTCTGAATATATCCCGTTTTGAAAGGAAGCAACGTACACCTTTCTTTTGTCTACTGGCATGACATCAACATAACCGCCCTGGTTGCGGACTACACCAGCATGTACTGCTGCCCGGCAGATACTAGATATCTA
The DNA here is from genome assembly GCA_013399135.1 of Heliornis fulica. Taxonomy (NCBI): domain Eukaryota; kingdom Metazoa; phylum Chordata; class Aves; order Gruiformes; family Heliornithidae; genus Heliornis; species Heliornis fulica. The sequence continues at coordinate 52,986 of VXBZ01008489.1, forward strand.
ACAAAGAAAGAGGAGAAGATTAGTTTTCATTCATCCTTTCATTGAAAATTGCTTAGAATTTTACTAATAAAGATATTAAAAAGAAGGTTCTAGGAAACATAAAATAATTATACTTATTGCATGACTGACTTTATTAATCTTACAGTTTTTAAATCAGTTTCATAGGAATTAGGCCAGTTTATAGGAATATAGACACTGCGTCTTTGAAGATCTGCAGCATGACCCCAAAATCTTTTATTTCAGGCAATTCAGGAAGGAATTTAAGTTCAAAGATCAGGAACATATATGAATTGTACCAGCTGTCACTTACACAGCAGAAAGGTAGTAAAAACCAAACCTCAGTTATTGTAGAACAGGAGATTCAGTTTACTCTCCAGCCAGAAACAAACAGGGGAACCACGGAACAGCAAAGGCACACTGCAGTCATGTTTCTACCCCAAAGCTGAGGCACAGACTGCAATAATTCACCTCTAGGTGCAAAACCTTAAACAGCAGTGAAATGACCCATACTCAAAAGTAATGCCACAATTTCCTATCCAGCTATGGACAAATACTAAGCTAATTAGATTACAAGTAATAATGTGTGTATTGAACAGAAGACAGAGGTATAAAATCATTCCTTAGCTGTGACAGTTGATTAATGACAGGCTAATGACTTTAGTTCCTCAACACTGAGTAAGGATACAGAGTGAGGAGATGAAGAAAAGGAGAATTGTTAAATCAAAGTCTAATTCCATAGACTTTCTCCAGATAAATTATTCAGTTCTGCTGGGCTCCTCACCTTGAGAACAAAAACCCAGTGATGTAATCACAAACTCATCATCCGTGAAGAATTGTTATGTGAGTCAGTACTGGAGCTTGACCTCTCCAAATCAATGGGTCCTGTCAACATCCACCTGAGGATGCTAAGAGAGCTTGCTGACATCACTGCAAGGCCACCCCCCATAATCTTTGAGAAGTTGTGGAGACTGGAGGACATCCTACAGAACCTGAAGAAGACTAATGACGCCCCCATCTACTAGACGGGTTTAAAGGAAGATCCAGGAAGTCATGGGCGTACTTAATTACCTGAATGAATCCTCCTGCGGACTATCACAAGTCAGATGGGGCACAGGACTGGAAAAAGTCAGCATAGATTCGTCAAGGGCAAATAATGCTTGACAAACCTGATCACCTTCACAACAAAGTAACCTGCTCAGTTGATGTGGGGCAAGCTGGGGACTTGGATTTTGGACACTGTCTAGTTGGATTCCTCCAAGGCTTTCACTATGGTTCTCCACAGACTCCTCCTAGAGAAACTGATGTGCTATGGTCTAAGCAAGTGGTCTGTGCAGTGAGTAAGGAATGGGCTGAGAGCCTACTCAGAAGGTGGTGGTAAACAGCTCTTTTGCAAACTGGCAACATATCACCTCAGGGATCAATACTAGGTTCAGCACTGTTTAATACCTTCATAAATTATCTGAATAATGGGATCAAATGCACCCTAATTAAGATGATACCACACTGAGTGGGGAAGGGGAGGTCAGCTCTCCCTCTTCAGAAGGGAGAGCTGACCCTCAGAAAGACGCAGATAGGCTGGAAGAGTGGACTAATAATAACCTTTAAAAGTTCAACAAAGACAAATGTAAGGTCTTTCACCTGGAAAAATATAATCCAGGAGTGAAGCACAGCCTGAGATCTGCCTGTCTGGGAAGCAGCTCTGTGGAAAGGAACCCGAAGATCCTGGTGGACACAAGCTCAACACCATCAGAGATAAAGAAGTCAATACCACACTCTATTCAGTGCTTATCAGGCCACACCTGGAATATTTTGTTCAATTTTGGTCCCCACCATACAAAAAAGATGTGAACAGGCTGGAGAGGGTCCAGAGAAGGTCAGCAAATATGTTCAAAGGGCTTTTTCTGACTTGAGAAAAGAAGGCTTAGGGGAGACCTTATCACCATCTTCCAGTATTTAAAGGGTGGATACAAAGTAGATGGATGCTCCCTTTTCACTAGGAGTCACATGCAAAAGATGAGGGTAAAGAGTACAAATTAATCCTGGGAAGATTCCCATTGAACACAAGAGGAAAATTTTTCATGATGTGAACTATCAGCCACTGGAATAACCTCCACAGGGAAGTAGTGGATACCCTACCACTGGACACTTTTAAGACTGGGCTGGACCGGGTGCTGGGACACCTTGTCCAGACCATGCTTTTGACAAGAAAGGTTGGACCAGATGATGCTTGAGACACCTTCCAACCTGGTATTCTATGATTCCCTGAAATCAGAGGTTATTTTCAGATGAAAAATGAAGCGACATCTTGATGACTCTTTCCAGATGAGACTGGATAACATATGTTCATAGTTTTTGAATATATGAACAATTAAATTAGTGTAAATTCATAATTATGAACTAGTGTGTAAGAACAGAGATGAATAAATGTATATAGTTTTATGAATATACACAGAACAATATTTTTTTTTTGAGAGTATTATGTGCTTTGAGCTTTCAAGAGTTTCTCATTGGCTTGGCAATCTTCATCTAAATGGAATCAGATTCCATTACTGATGCCATAATATTTCCTATAATTAATAATATGTCATCCTGATCACTCTTCTTTAAACTGTTACAGTGAACCTACTGTTCATTTAAACGAAGCAGAATTTCACACTTGGGTCTATCACAAATTTCAGTATGTTCTTGGTCTTTTAAATTAGCAGCCTCATGCCACTCTCTGGAAATCTTCATCAGAGATTTAGGTTTGTTTCTTTTATTTTTATGAACTCACTCCAAAGGATATATAAAGCAGCATTTTTATGTTAACATTTCATACAGCATTATGAACCCTGCTTTATTACTGTGCTGTGAACCTCCTGAAATTCATTAGTATTTAACAGGTCATAGAATCTGAATACCGAGGTACCTATTTTTTTCCCTTCTTCAGCTAATCAGCAAAATATCAAATGTCTACCACAGCATAGCAGTACTCTGCAAAGGCATTTTAACCATAAGAATCTCTCCCTGACCTTTACTGGAATACAGAGCTAATCAATAGCTTTTTTTTTTTACGTCATCCTGCTTATATTTTGCCACATCAAAGTTATGAATACTTTTGCACAAGTAATAGGGAAATACTTCCATATATGGTTACTGAAACAAGAATTAATCTGGCCAAGGTCCTCAGATGGTATTAAATTGCACAATTCCATACAATTCTTTATATATGAGGCGTTTGTTGATCTCTAGCCCCTAGAAGGAAGGTTATTTTTTTTTTACTTAAATGCCCAATCAGCACCCATAATGTAGAGTCACTACTGGGAAGAGATAGGGAAAGGTTACCAACTGTGAAAACAACAAGATAAATTTAAACCTTAATCTCTTTAGAAATTCTTGTAAGCCAACTGGAATGCAGAGAATTTTACCATTTACTACATGTCTAAGATGTGTCCGTTAAGATAAAATTTTACAAAGAAAATCTGAAGCAAAAGAATTTTCACTGAACTATTGTAACCTCTCATTTTATGAGAATATTTATTATTTTGGTACCTTGGTAATCCAGTGATAGCAGCAACAACAGAAGAGAATTTCAGCACAGGCAGGTGCTGTAAGATCATCTCCAGCAGAGTTCAGATAATCACATTGTGTCTGACATGTTTCACTTCTTGAGAATTTTTTTACTTTATTTCACAAATACAGTCATATTGAAGTGTGCTTTAGAAATACGGGTATAACTCAAATGCTTGTCAACATGACAGATTCTGAAATTCCAGAAAAGAGACTGAAAATGTTTCAGACAAAATGGATTAACCAAGGTGGAAAGGTGTAACCAACTCTTTCGTACAAGATGGGAGGAAGCCTGGTTTTTTTTTCCCCTGGTCTCCCAACAAGACAAAGCATTTCCAGGTGGAAACTCTTTGGGTGCAGGAACACAAAGCACAAAAGTGTTAAGTCTTTGAGCCATATGAAGAATGAGGAATTTGTACTTGTGTCTGATGAGAACAACATGCACCACAGTTCTTGTTCATGCCATGTTAATTCTATTCAGAAAATAAATTAATTGTATCATAAACTCTGAATAAGAAATACTTTGTTTTAAAGAGCTTGCAATCTACCACAAGACAACTGAAACAGAACAACATTAAAAAAATAGAAGGTACTGAACACAGAGGGACTGGTATTACTTGAAAACTCCTCACACACACGAGATTATAAAATGTTGGCTATATGAACCTTGGCTGTGATTTATCTTCCACAGACAAAGAGACAATTGCTAGTAGAATGGAAGAATAGAGGATGAAATAATAAGGGCATTTGTTTCAATGAGTTAGACACAGTTTAACAAAAGTTAAAACAGAATGTCAGAAAAAAAAGGGTAAAACTTCTGTGGGACACTAGTTATAACCCAGAGAATAACCTTTCTCAGGAAGAGGGAGGAAAAGAAGTCACCATAAAATATGAATTTAAGAGTGCATGTCCAATCAGATTGTAACCAGAGAAAGAAAAGTTGAACTAGATTCTCAGGAATACCAGGAAAACTGGTTTTGTAAAGGTATCTTTTTATATTATTGACATCTATTAATTTTGGTTTTTTTTTTTCCTCTCTGCAAAATCTTTTTCATTTACTGAATGCAAGTGGATTGTACAGCAGTGTACACAAATAGCCATGCGCATATATATATACACACATACATATATATACATTTTTGAAACAAAAGGATTTGCAGGAACATCACAAAACCGTGATCTGTTTTGTGGAGCCAGCCAAGTAGATCATGGGCTGCAACTTCAAATACATTTCCTATGACAAGTGGGCAAATGAATTCTCTATGTGAACAAATCTGTATGTGAATATATCAAAAACTGTAAAAGAGGACACTATTGCTAAACAGATTATTTGCTATAAATGCATCACGTGAAGCTACTTCAGTAATAATTTCTAATGCACAAAATACCCAATCATATTATTTAATTAAAATGTCAATAAAATGTATCTTAATTTTAAAATAAATGTTATGGACAAAGAAACACTGTAGTAAATCACGTAATGCTGACAGCATCAATGGGAACATCTGTACAAGTATAGATAGGACACATCTGTCTACATCTGAGCTGGATTCCCTAGAACCCTTCTGTAGGAAATGGAGGGGAACAGATAATTCAATTAGGCTATTCAACTTATACTGAGGTAGAGATTCTTAAAAGGTCAAATGTACTACAAACTGCTATAAACATAACCTAAAGTATCATTATCAGTGTAGATTATCTATCCTGACAGCATCTGAAGTTAAGAAGACTCCCAGGTCTGGTTTCTTACCTGTGTTTATGTCCATTTTTTCCTAAAAGCAGTATGGCTGCTCACATTTCTATACAATGGAGATGAATAATGAGATAATACATCTAAAATAATTTAAAGCATAACTCTATAATTCTAATTAAAGCCATCTGGGACTTCACTAACTGAAGCAAATACATATTCTGAGATGTTCCCCAGTGTAAGTTAAACAGAAATGGATCTCCTTTCTCCTATAACAAAGCCTGACTTGGCTGTAGTCTTTGATTGCAACTACAGAATTGAAGGAAAATCATCTTCCACAAAATGAACTTTCATTGAATTTGGTTTTGCTTCCCCTCTTATTGACATTAAGGAGCCAGTTCCACATGAGTAAGTCAATTTAATTCCTGAACTGAAAGTACTTCTCACATGTTTAACATTATTTATGGAAAACAGTGTTTTTTTCAGGACAAGTTGTTCGGGTAATCTAACTGACATTGTTTAGTTTCAAAATAATGCTGAAGAAATACTTCCACACTTTTCAAAGTGCTGGAAATTACTGAAAATCATCGTCTGACCCAGCTGGTTGCCATATTATTCATTATGACAGCTAAAAACGCAGCTAAAACATTCAGTTGACTTGCAAAATGTGAACTGCTCTCTCCACCACTAGATTCGGAGTTTTCCATAGCGGGATGAGAAAGGAGTGGCATAAAAAAGTACTTTCCTTTCATTCTCTCTATATACTTCAGAACTAAACATGATGTAGAAAAGACAAGAAAAAAAGTTGACTAGGAAACAGAATGATAAAACCCCCTCAATATTAGTCTGTTAATGTAACAATGGGAAATACTTTACACAAATATATCAAAACCCTGCTGCAAATACTTAACTATCTACACAGATATGTAATATTCACAATAATGGACTGTGAATTTGTTTTCTGAAATTTTTATTTTTGTTAGTTTGTTCTGACAGAAGTTAAGGTTGCATCAGAGTCTAAAGAACAGGACTTTAAATACATATACACTGACAATACTGAACAGTCAGTGATAATTTTGAAAAAAAAACCTGAAAACGTGGGTCCAGAGACTACTGAAGTCTACAGTGAATTTTGAAATAACTTTCCATATCTTCATCAGATGAGTACTACTAAATTAAATTGGCGCCTCTGAAAAGGAACTTTTGAAGACTGCATAATAAATCCACATAGGAAGAAAACCTGGATATCTGTATTACATTATCTTCACATTATAGCTTTTCACAGTATTTTACATTTGCTTATATAATGTAAAGTAAATCACTATACTTACATCAGAATAAATTCGTGTTCCAATTACACGAGCATAGTGTGGATTTGCCTGCATACAGTTGCGAGGACAATACACCCTGAAATATCAAAAATAAACCAAATACAGGGAGAATGATATCAGGGTTCTACTATATCATATTCAACATCAGCACCATTGAGTGCAAATCAATTTGATGATGCATTCATATGGATTCATACTGATACTTAAAAGGCTGACAGTTTTTGAGGTTTTGACAACAAGGGTGTAAACACTACTGATGCAAGTTATGGTTCAAAGTGCTTGAAAATATACTTTAACAGATCTGGTCGTCTTCCTTGGATAAGCAGTGTTCTTGAACATACGTCAGCCCGGTAGGAAAGCCAGTGAGAGCAGAGACTGTTCACTCTAACATTTACTATGCTCAGTTCTGGGCTCCCCTGTTCAAGAAACACAAGAAATTACTGGAGGGAGTTCAGTGGAGGGCTGCTAAGATGATGATGAGACTGGAGCATCTCTTGTGTGAGGGAAGGCTGAGAGAGCTGGGTCTGTTTAGCCTGGAGAAGACTGAGAGAGGATCTGATTAATCCTTATAAATACAGAATATCAGGAGCTGGAAGAGACCTCGAAAGATCACTCAGTCCAACCCCCTGCCCGAGCAGGATCATCTAGAGTAGATCACACAGGAACATGTCCAGATTGGTCTTGAATGTCTCCAAAGAAGGAAGCTCCACAACCTCTCTGGGCAGCCTGTTCCAGTAATCTATCACCCTCATGGTGAAAAGGTTCCTCCTTATATTAAGATGGAACTTCAGCTTTTCGCTCCCTGAATCAGTTGCCCTGCGCTGGACTCTCTCAAGGAGTTGTATGTCCTTCTGGAACTGAGGGGCTCAGAACTGGACACAATACTCCAAATGAGGTCTCACCAGGGTGGAGTAGAGGGGAACGAGGACCTGTCTTGACCTACTGGCCACCCTCCTTCTAATAGACCCCAGGATGCCATTGGCCTTCCTGGCCACAAGGGCACACTGCTGGCTCATGGTCATCCTGCTAAGAGGACTCCCAGGTCCCTCTCACCTGCAATACTCTCTAACAAGAGTTAGAACATACCTGAAGGTTGGATGTGTTAAGGGGTTAGACTCTTTTCAGTGGTGCCCAGTGACAAAGAGCAACGGGAACACACGAAGTTCTGTCATAACATGAGTAAAAAACTTCTTCACTCTGAGGGTGGCAAAGCACTGGGACAAGCTGCCTGGAGAGGCTGCACAGTCTCCTTCTCAAGAGCCCAAAACCCACCTTGACCTAGTCCTGTGCAATGTGCTCTAGCAGGGGGTTGGACTAGGTGATTTCCAGAAGTATCTTCCAAAACCCCTAACATTCTGTGATTTGTTTCTACAGCATCCTATACAAGCTATTCAGTTTAATAACTTCTCATAAGAGGCAGATCCAAATGACGACCTGCTATGATGCTGATGACCTGGTGATGCAAGCCAATTTAGCAACTTATAATGAAGGTGAGCAGTTGTCATCTGTGGATAAATTGAAACACTTAGGAATGTAATGAGATTCCTAGCTGATTATACATCAGAACACTGAAACAAAGACTGTCTTTATTCAACTGCATTTTGTTATCCTTTGTGATAAACTCTCTGTGATTCTTGGCCGCTATAGCTCCAAAATACAAAGGAAAACCATTTGGGAAGCTAAGAGTAGTACAGAAGCCATCAAGCACCCTGCTTGCTAATTGAGACACGCTACAAGGAAGAACTGCCAGTCAGCTCCAGGTCTACACTGAACTGTTTAATTTGCAAAATAGGTCATGACCTAACGGCTTTGGAGCCACCTACATGGCACAGCTCTGAGAAAGCAGTCTTCTCTAGGATCCTACTCTCACTCTAATCAAATTCAGCATGTCATACCACTTGGGCATGTTAAAGTCTTACCAGATGGGTAATCAAAAATGGCTGATGCTGTTGGGAATGAGATTTTTGTCTGAAGGAAGATGTCAAAGAGCCCTCCTGAAGACCTGCTGACTTATGATTAGGGCATGAGAGGGGAAAAGGAGGTAATGTGATCAATGCCATAGCTGATTACTGCTTATAACTCCAGGGACTACATTTTCAGCACTAAGTTAAGAGAATGCACAGAATCCTGAATAAATTGATGGCGTTATGAAGTTCCTTGAAGTTGATGCATCAAAATTAATGTCTTTTTTAAGCTTATTTTTCTTAATGAAAAGACACTATTTTTCTCTTAATGAATCTAGGTTTAGTTTTTAATAATAGAGAAAACCAAAAAAAGATAGAAGTATAAGATTGTACCCATCCACTCCTGTGCTTACTGCTCCACATCTTCCAGCTAGAAAACCAGGATTCATAGCCAAACATCAAACAAGTCCACAGACCCAAGTGCTACATGAAGGGATGTTTTGCTAGCAGTTCTGGCTTTGTACTTGCTTCCTGTATTGGCTGTCGGATTGCTATGAAACTAATCCCGTGGATATCTCCAGCTTAGCTTGCGGTAAATCATGCTACTGTGTATTTACCTTTGACTCATCTATGGCTTTAAGAACTGTTACCTATTTCCTTCCTCAAAATACTGCAGCACAGGCTCCTTTCTAAGAGTTAAAACACAGGCTTCAAAGAAATGGCACATATATTAAAACTGTTAGCTGACTGGCAGACCACACCTTACATTAATAGTATATACTTCAGATTTTTTTTTGCAAATATATTTGCTCACTCTATCGTCCAAAACTCCCAAATAAGTTCATAATTTCTAGGACAAATATCTGCATCACTTCCTTTTATTGCATCTGTTTTACAGGGAAATAAACTGAAGTAAGGTATATATTTCCCAAGTTGCACAGACTTAATTGTGTACAAAGAAAAACACATCTCTCTTCATGGTCTTTTAATTATGATTTTATTTAGATTTCCTTAAGATTTCCCAAGGAATCGAAGAACGATCTTTGTGGGCAAAAGAAAATGAGATTCTCGTAATTAAAAATTCCGTATATCACCTTGACCTACATGGCCCTCTGCTTTGATCAGACTAAAATACTATTATTTGTGGTTTAACTTTTACAGCTATTGTTGTCACCTTTATAAATGACAAATATAGATAATTAGTAACTGACAGACAATATGGCAGCACTTTGAATTAATAAAACTGAAATAATTTTACCTTGGACAATGTGAGGCTGGTTTTTGAAATGGACACAACTGTTCCACTGTTGTTTCGCAGGTAATAGCTTGTACTGAATAAAGTAAAGCAAAGACCAATAGATGTATGGTATTTAGGAAAAAAAAAAACACAATAACAATTCACAGTACTGGGTTTATAATAAATAAATGCTAACCTGTTACTTTAGAGACAGTGAAGGAATTAGCAGATTGGTATTTTCTGAAAAAGAAATAATAAAAATAATCAGTAAATAACATCACTCAATGATTTCTTTTTAGCCAACTGTATTTTTCTTAGACAATCTACGAATCTACATATATAACCAAGACATTGTCCCCATTCAGTGTTTTTATTCACTGCACCCTCTCCCTGGTTGTGAATCTACTGCAATGACGCATTTCAGTGACACATTCACTTTGTACCCACAGTAAACCTGTCTGAAAACCAGGAAAGCATATTCAACTCTTTCAGTAATTTAATTTGTGAGGATAATAAATATGCTAGGAACATGTTATGCAGTCTATCTGCCTCAGAAAAATTAACAACCAAAATCTGTGGTTGAGAATTACTGAGAAGGATCCAATTACTAGAAGAGATTATTCACTTTCCCCACAAGTTTCATTCTTAAAAAGAGCTCCAGGACTGAAATCAGTTGCTCCTGACAGACTTTTGGAAAAAAAACAAAAATGAAAACAAAAAACAACAAAACAAACAAAAAAAACCCACCACCAACAAAAAAAATTAGATCCCCCATTAAATTTTACTTTTGAATTTGCATCTATGTTAATTTATCACCAGTATCACCATAAACCCTGTATAACAGCAATAACCATATGGAACACAGTTGGATTCATCCATTTCCTGCTTTTATATTGTCAGGTGTATACATTCTGTTGGTACATTGCAATTGATAAATAATTCTGGTTTACTTCTCTATCTCCTATTTTACTCCTATTCTAACTCACTGGATACACCTCTGATTCTATTATTTCTCATCCATAACAAAGAAGCTGATGACAGATTTTGGCATCATAAGTTTATTTATTACTATTTTCAAAGAGAAGGAAGTAATTCTCTATTCACCTCTGGAGCAAATTACTCCTGTGTGCTCCACAGCACCAAGATTTGTATTCTAAAACTGTTTGTTTGCATTGGTTTATTTAGTGGCATGGCCCACCAATTTCACATTTTTCATTTATTAGACTCCAATTTGCTTTCACTCTGTTGGCTCATAGTTCTGTTGCCCTAGCATTGCCATAACAGTGATGAGGGAATAGTTCACTGTATTCTGTTGCTGATTAGCTTGTTGAGATATTGTTACAACTGGCATCTTATACTACAAAAATGCAACAGCTGAAAGAACATCTGTATTACCAATCCCAATTATAAATCAAAGGAGATTTGGAACTTCGCTGTAATTTGCACTGAGATTCCTTTTCCTGCCGTTCTGTTTTGCTGTATACACTCGAGGTGACATCCACTTTGTTTCATCTATTCACTGAATAGACAATGAAGTTTATGCAAGGCTCCATCTAGAGACACTGACTTATGAAGCTGATGACTGACCACAGTATTTTGCAAATTCACTCTGAAAGCTGATGTTCTAAATACTACAGGACATTAATGAAGACTCATGGAATCTGTATGCACATACAGCATCTGGAATTTCCTGAACTACACTTGTAGATACAAAGACATAAATTTGGTCCTTTAACAGTCTTATCTATACAGCATCATATTTTTTTAATATCTGAATCACAAAAGCAAAACCAAAATGGCCATTAATATTCAGCAATGAGACGATTACCCGTGACCACAGTGAACAAACCCAGGTGTTAATACCTCACTCTGAGTTGTGATTCTCAGAGAACAGGTGCTGAACACATGCTGTAGACTAGACACTGAGTTTTGTCTCTGTTGGCACAGAAACAGAGATTTCAAGTGATGGGAAATCAATTCCTTCTAGATTGAAGATTTTCTACAGTCTAACTACTCCTACATTTGTAAAAATGCTGTTTCCTGATGCATTAGTATTGATGCAGTGAAGATCTGCTTCTCTCTTTGCCTTAGAGCATTTAAAACACAGATATTTTTATCTCTTTTTTGGGGGGAGGGGGGCAGAGGACGGGATAACTTACACAATCAGATCATCAGACGACTCAAAGAAACAGTGATATTGAAATTGCCTGCAGTGCTACCCAGGTAGCCCAAATTATAGGCCACTGATTTTAGTCTATGTGGTCAGTATTTCTCACTAATCTGGATTAGGTAAATTTGTGGAAAAGATAAATGATGACATGTGTCATCATTTGTGTGCTAGGTGTCCTAGCATGTGGTCTTTGCACAGCACAGGGTGAGAGCACAGCCTCTAATGATTACCTGTTTCTTCTTACCCTCAGGTTCACACTTCAGCCAAACATATCACTCAGCAGAAATGTCATTTCTTTCCTTTCAAGATTACTCATACATATACTGTCACACACATAAACTATAGACAGAAATTAGGACAGTGGTGTACAGCTTTGCTGAACACATTAAGATATTACGAAGCGATAGAAATCATGAAAAAAGTCTTCACTATGAGAGTGCTGAGGCACTGTCTCTTCCATGTGAGACAGTCCTCCACCAATTTTTCCAATTGGCTCCTTTGCACAGGCAGCAACTCTTTATGAACAGCTCCAGTGTCAGGCACTTCCACAGGGTGTAGACCTTCAGAAATAGACTGCTCCAGCACGGGTCCCCCACAGGGCTACAAGTCCTTCCAGCAAAACTGCTCCATTGTGGGCTCCATTCTCCATGGGCCCACAGATCCTGCCAGGAGCTTGCTCCAGTTTGGGCTTCCCCTGGGGACACAAGCTCGTTTAGGTACCTCTACCTACTCTAGCATGCAGTCCTCCAAAGGCTGTGGGTGGATATCTGCTCCACCATGGACCTCCGTNAATTTTTCCAATTGGCTCCTTTGCACAGGCAGCAACTCTTTATGAACAGCTCCAGTGTCAGGCACTTCCACAGGGTGTAGACCTTCAGAAATAGACTGCTCCAGCACGGGTCCCCCACAGGGCTACAAGTCCTTCCAGCAAAACTGCTCCATTGTGGGCTCCATTCTCCATGGGCCCACAGATCCTGCCAGGAGCTTGCTCCAGTTTGGGCTTCCCCTGGGGACACAAGCTCGTTTAGGTACCTCTACCTACTCTAGCATGCAGTCCTCCAAAGGCTGTGGGTGGATATCTGCTCCACCATGGACCTCCGTGGGCTGCAGGGGGACAGCGTGCCTCACTATGATCTTCCCTACAGGCCACAGGGGAATCTCTGCTCCAGCACTTGGAGCATCTCTTCCCCCATCTACAGTGACACTGGTGTTTTATAAATTGTTCCTCTCACGTATTCTCACTCCNGGGTCCCCCACAGGGCTACAAGTCCTTCCAGCAAAACTGCTCCATTGTGGGCTCCATTCTCCATGGGCCCACAGATCCTGCCAGGAGCTTGCTCCAGTTTGGGCTTCCCCTGGGGACACAAGCTCGTTTAGGTACCTCTACCTACTCTAGCATGCAGTCCTCCAAAGGCTGTGGGTGGATATCGGCTCCACCATGGACCTCGGTGGGCTGCAGGGGGACAGCGTGCCTCACTATGATCTTCCCTACAGGCCACAGGGGAATCTCTGCTCCAGCACTTGGAGCATCTCTTCCCCCATCTACAGTGACACTGGTGTTTTATAAATTGTTCCTCTCACGTATTCTCACTCCTCTTCAGCCGCAATTGCGCTTGGTACTGCGCAGATTTTTTCCCTTGTTAACTATGCTACTGTCACAGAGGCACTACCATAACTGATGATGGGCTTGACCTTGGCCAGTGGAGGGTCTGCCCTGGAGCTGGCTAGCATTGACTTTATTGGACATGGGAGAAGCTTTTAGAAGCTTGTCACAGAAGCCATTTCTTTAGCTTCTGACTGTGATAAACCTTGCCATGAAAACCCAATAGACTTCAAAAGAGAAATTCTAAGATTATTTCCTTGTTAGCTTTCACAGATTACTGGCTCCCTCGAATAATACTTGCCCCTGAAATACAACCGGCTTTCTCCAAAACATGTAAAACAATCGATTTCAGTGATGGTATGTATGTGGTTTCTACCAGAAATATATACATTTACAAGTGAATTAACCGACTACTCCAAATATTGAGATTATGTAACTACAATATACCAACTCAGTGCCAAAATGCTTTTGAAAATTATTTCACCTCCTTTTGTGTCATTATTGTGTCACTCTTCTGTTCACAATTAAACACTGGCTTCACATTTAGAATGGATGCAATACCTGTATATCCACATGCCTTTTAATAGTATTTTCATATTCTTTAAGATAAAAAGTATGAATAAAATATTATTACTGTGATATATTTTGTGTGAAATTTAAAAACATGTGAAAGACTTTACATACATTTTAATTTAAAAAAACTTACCCAATCGACTGAATGCCATTTCTATATGACTTGATAAAGTAATTTTTTCTTCCTTGCCTAGTGACGTCAACCCAACCACCTTCATTGTCTAGGATGCCATAATGTATGGCAGCTTTACAAATACTGGATTGCTGAAAAACAGACCAGGAAAGGTAGCTGCATGTCAGACAAAGCCACTTTTTCACACTGCAATTTATTTCTGAACAAAAACCCCAGGTTTTAATAACAATCTGCCATTAAAAACTTGGTAGACAATCTATTAAGTTTGATGTGGTCTATGTGGGTATTATTTCAAATCAACAAAACCACTTTGCCTTACTTAGGTATAAAATATACTCATTTGCAGTATACTTGTTCACAGTAACTGTTATTTCCTACAACATTTTTCAGTTTTACAGAGTAAATTATGGATTTTCTGCTAGCTTTAAGCTTACTCAAGTACACCTGTCTTATGGAAATAATTTGTATGAGTGTAGCCCACTAACTGTTGTATTAGTCCTTGAGAAATACGTGTAAATATGTGGACACAAAAACTCTACTTGCGTGCTTGCAAAAATAGAGTAAGTACATTCAGACAGCACACACAGAATAGCAGATGCAAACTTAGATTGGCTGATGCTATCTTAAACATTTGATGTAGGCTTTTACTTCTGGTGAGTATTGATTTCTTCAAAATCCACCTTGATTTGTCTTTAACTAGTATTCCAACAGAAAAGACATTTCATTAAACATTCTAGTGGTACAAAAATCTAATCTTAAAAAGTTTACCATTTCATAATGTACACTTCCAATAACTTTGGCTTTGCTATCCAAACAGCCAGCAGGACATTCATACCTAAGAAAATAGAATACATCTTGGTCTTAAATCTTGGGATTACCAAAAGAGAAAATATTCCAGCTCACATACAAATATAGCCTTTTAGAATAATCTCAGAATGACAGCTGTAAAATTTACCATACCTATTGCAAGTTGTTCCTTTGCACTGATCTCTTAGCCTTACTTCACATGAAACAATCTGAGCTAAAACAAGCAAAAAGCAATTTCACTGAAATGAATTTGATACTATATAATACAAATTTGCTGAGCCATTGCAACTCAGGTAAATTCCTTACACATTTGCTGTGTGCTTATTACTTCATTTTTCTCACTGTCATCACTGCCTGTGGAGCCTGAAGGTGAATGAGTTCTTGGCCGGCTTTGCACGGTTGCATCCTGGGTTTTGGATCGCTGACGTTCAATCTCATTGGTTTCCTCTTCAGGCTCATGGGGAGAATAAGGCCTTTCTGAATCCTCTGTTTCCAGAAAACAGGAAAAAAAATAATCTCTCAAGAAAAAAACCTGTGTTTGTGGCATGAAAATCCCTTTACTGTGTTTTGTTAACATGGATTTGTTCTCATAACATGGTGGATGGATACAAAATACAAAGCTAGGAAACCTTTCCACCACTTGGTAAGATTAAGACCTCAAGATTAATAATAATAATAATAATGTATCTCAAGTATGCTTCTGATGCTGGAGTTTTCTAGAACAGGCAGCACAACTGAGGTATGAAAATGCTCTTAACACTCCTGTTTAAGTATTTTCTTTATGGCATCAGCAAACCAGAACCACCACTATCACCAAGAAAGGTTATACATTGAAAGAGTTTGACCAAGTTCATAGATAACTTGTAATTAAAGAAATTGATTTCATAAAGACATACCTGAAAATGAGGCTCTTCTATTCATACATAATGAAAACAATATTAAAATACTTATCAATAGATCTACATTTCTTACTTAACTGAGAACCATAAGGAATGTATTTGAGCACACAGCTTTTATGAATAGATGAATAACTTTCAAAAGCTAGATCACTTGCACACAGAGTAAAACAGAGAAAAGGCAGCTTCACAATATGCTGTGCTTCAATGCTATGATATATGAATAAGATTACAAAAATGTTAAGAATAATCATCCTAGCTGACTTTTTGATTAATTACTTACATGTTCTACTCTTACTCTTGATTTTTGTTACAGTAATGCACATGACTATGTCTTTGAGATAGGATGTTTTCTTTTAAACGAATGACTGCATAGAGTTCCACTATGATTACAGGAAGGCATACAAGTGCCATACAACAGTCTACATCTAGTGAAAGCCCTCAATCAGCACACAAAGTAGCAGGCATTCAGTACACTCTGCTCCGTCTGAGGCCTGGATTCATGTATCACAGTGCATGTCTCATTCACAGATTCACAGAATCACAGACATTAGGAGTTAGAAGGGACCTCAAAAGATCGTCTAGTCCAACCCCCCTGCCCAAGCAGAATCACCTAGATTAAACCACAATTCATCATAGTAAAGTAGGTCCCTATCAGTTCTATTCCAGTACGGTAAAGGATGATGAGGAAAGAAAGCAAAAGAAAGGTTTCTCTGCTTGTTAGTACTGTTGAAATAGTACGTACCTCTGTAACAAAGATTTTCTCTGCAGCCTCCGCCAAAACTAGGAGGACATGCAGAACAGGGGCGGCCAGGTTTATAAGGAGCATGTCCCCACCAGTTGCCCCTTTACACCAAAAAAAAAAAAAAAAATTAGCAAAACTTGCCTTAATAAATGGATGTTTTAACATTAAGCAGCATTTAGTATCTGGAAAAATAACAACCATAACCACAACGTTGCTTATATATGCCAAATGCACATGAACTAACAGAAACGTTCACAAAGATAAAACTCAAGTATTGCTGCAAGTTACTGTAAGATTGGTTTAGACTGGCAAACACTAAATTCCCAATTACAACAGAACAGCTTTTGCTCTCCTACATAGAATACCCTACAGAATTTGATCTGAGCCGTGGGCTTCTTGTTACACATTCCTTAAAATCACAATGGGGAGATGCATTTATCTTTCAACCAAGTATCATAGAACAACAAAGATCTCTGATGTCGTATGCTAAAGCACAGGCCAGAAAACCGAAGCTCCAGAAAATCACAAGAGTATTTGTGTAGTCAAAGGCTGCCTTGGGAACAATGCTCTGCTTTGTGCAAAAAACACAAACCCCAGGCTGATTTCCCTTCAGATTATTTCCTGGATTATTATAAAGTATTTTGCCCCCTCCAGATATTTCTGGGTGTCTACTTACTTAGGAGAGTAATTGCATACAAGATAGACTGCTTTCGGCCAAATCTGTCCCCAGATGTTCATGTTATGACACAAATTAATTGCACAACCAATTCTGCTACTTGTAGCCCAAACAACCTATGGAAAAGGAAAGAGAGGGACATGTGAAAACCAAAGTTGATTAACTTCTAAAACAGCATAACATACAAAGTGCAAATTGCGAGACTGATGGTACATTCCCCTCCTATAAATGGGCTGAAGAGCTTAATTACAACTGTGAAACGTTGTAATTCAGTCATATAATTAGAAAGAAAAGCTTTACCTTGATAAAGACATGGCTTGTATTTTCCATAAATAGTCTCAGCATGTATTTGAAAGTGCAGCAAAATATTTACAAAAAATGATCTGAAGAACTGAGTCTTGGAATTAGAACTGATAGATAACCCCGAGTTCGAAGAAGGAATGTTACAGGTGCAAAAATTGTATTAATTCAAGATAAGCCAACAGTGTAGTTCCAGCAGGATTTATGATTTGAAAGCGATAGGTACTGTGAAGAATCAGGATCTCAAAGAACCATATATAGGTATTGGAGATATCGCTTGTATTGGATATGTGTTTTTACAGAAATGTTAAATAGTAATATGGGGAAATTCTGTCTTAAAAATAGGTATAATTGCAAATTTTGCTAGTGAACAAACAGAAAATGCTAAAAAATTAATATTTTGTAGTATATTGAATATTATACATGGATTTCCATATAATCTGAGGATCAGATAAATCCTATTCACTGAAAACATGACTGGTTCCCCTCTGGAAAAATTCAGGCTAGATACACAGATTTCAGAACTACCAATAAATTCGTTTGGAAGTTTCAAAATCTTTCTGAAGTTGAAGCAACATGTTAAAAACTGGTTTTTGATCTCAGGATTTCACTTAATAAATCTTTTTTTCTATTTCTATATATGCTGCTTCTTCAGCATATCACAGAAACGATGACAGGCATACCAGAGCAGAGACCAGGTTATACAAAGAGCACTGAGCAGTAACACTCAGTTTAACACTGGGGGTTGTGACTTTTATCCTTAATCCTGCTAAGAACATGATATTTATGAGAATGTAATTTAAATATATGTAATTGACCCTACCCTATGTCACCAATACTGAAACCTTCCAACTGTGGAGTCTAGGAACAACCAGCCTCTTTTGTGCTTTAGTGCTAGGGTATGTAGCTCTTTTCCATAGCTGACAAAAGCAAAACCCACCTACGTACCTGTGTGTAATGTGTACAAACAGGACCAGAGCATTTGTAAGGACAATATGGGTTGCATTCATGAGGATGGGGATATGTGAAATCCCTCACTTCATCATACCATGCCTGGACATGAAATGTTGGAGGTCTGTACCTGCAAAAGCCAGTAGCAGTCCATTAGATCTCTTAAAAGTTGTAGCTGTTATTGTTTTTACCTTCAAGAAATTTTTTTATGTATTAAAAAAAACCAAAACCTACCCTAAATTAAACCTGACAACCCACCACATATGTAGTGTATAACAGTATCTTAATCTACCTTCCCCAGTGTGCCCCCAAATTCTGTCCAATTGATGGAAGAAGGCTTGCAGGCCCATGCTCCCATAGACAGGTTTCAGCCCATGACTCTGCAGATCTCTCCAGCTCTGTGTCCCACGTCTGAAATTTGAAAGAAGAGAAAGGGACATCTTGTAAGAAATGCACAACGGGTATTTCTTATTAAAAAAAAAAAAAATAAAAGAGGGAGAGAGAGAGGATTGTCCATTTCTAAAGCTTCTGTTACCAGAGCAGAAGGATGAAGAAAAAGATGAGAATTGTATGCCCTGTTTGTGTTACATAAGGAAAAAAAATATTTTTACCAAGAAGAAAAAAAAGTTTTAATCCCCACACAGCATTCCCTTTAGAAAGCCGATGCAACCATGCTGCAGTGAGTAAAAGGCAAATATGAAACTAAATTAAATACATTTTCTGTCTTAGGAGATTTCTGTTTTAGCAATAGGCACTTTTCTTAGCCAAAAGGGTATTATCAAACCCACTCTCAACATAAGACTTTATTTCCTCTAAACCAATAGATTATTTTAAATGAAAGTTATTTTCTCTTCCTTTTCTATAATCAGCTTTTCTTCAACTAATACACAATGCAAACACAAAATATGGAAACTAGACTAAGGCTTTCATTCATTAGTTTTATGGCTAGGTTGGTAAAAAAGGAGTCAGTCATGTTAGTACAAAGCGTGCTTATCACAAGTTAAAGAAAAATATTATGAATTTTTGTTTATCATAACTTTTTATCCCTATTTTTTATTCTCTAAGGGATATGGAGGGTTAGGCTTGTAGGTGAAAGACAAACCTGAGTTTCTTTCTTTCTAAAGCATACTTAAACCTACTCTTCTTGAAAGAAATTATACCATATGGTGTATGTATAATTTTTACTGCGTTAAGCTGGGGTTTGCTCAAAGTGGTCCCTCTCCTGCCAAGTGTCCATATAGCTGCTTGACTTTTTAAATCTCCTGATTGTTTCAGAAATAGTTTCCAGACATCTAACTCACTGATGCAAAATGTCAGGTTTGGAAACTGAAGTATTTCCAGGAAGGAAACACATTGCTTGATAGAAGCTCAATTATTTCATCGTAAATTCTGAGTAAGTTTCTCAGAGAAGGTCTGTGTTAACTAAATAACAGTAATTCAGTATACCCAAACCCAAATTCCCATGTAGACACTGGAGATCACATCTACAATTTCTTGGCACAGGTGAAAAACTCTTTAACACAACCAAAGAACACAGAAATATAACAGAAAAGTTCCATGGGTTACAAATCATTTCTCTTTGACATGATGTTTTTACCGTGTTAATCAGATTACTCATTAAAAACAGATATGTTCTTGGTAATGCAAGACCATTATCTAAACTCTTTAATATCACTCAGTTTAACCCTATAATACCTGTTCTTCGTTCTCTTCTTCAGAAGATCTCTCTAATCCTTTAACATCTATTTTGTTAGTATTCTCAGAAATTAAGAAATTTACAGGATATATTTTGACTCCAAACTGCAACATTTATTTTGAAAGACTTACTACAGCAGTATAATAATGATGGAATAAAGCTTTAATGCACATTTTGATACAAAGCCCACTGACTTTAAGAAACAGTAGGAATTTTCTATTCAGTCTATTGGGTCTGTATTTCAATGTCTTAGACATAACATTCTTAAATCTTCACAATCAATAGTCCAATCTTGAAAAAGAAAGTTTTCTTGTTAAAAAAAACCCCGCATTTTTTGCATAAATCCTTTCCTTATCACATCATAAATGGTTCTTCACAGTGTACCCACTGTAAAAAGCATGAAGATTAACGCACTTTCACGTTTTTTTTTTTCTTATGAATTGCAGTACAATTGCCTCATCATTCTACAAAGGAATCACGAAACTGTAACTGAAAACAATTGCCACAATATATTCTCTTGGAAAATATCCCTCCACATTTTCAACTCCAAAAACAGCAGTCACAGATAAAGAAATGTAACTGCTGTTGTGGCGGGTTTTTTGTTTTGTTTTGGCTTTTTTTTTCCTCCACACAAGTTTCAGAATATTTTATGCCTCTATTTTAACTGATTTTTTTTTTTTGGAAGATCAAAGCCAGGTAGTCAATCGTAGCTGCCTGAATCAATTACTCAGGTTTTTAAATAGTTTTCTTTAACAAAACTTTCTTGTACAGACTGATGATAACTATGCATGAGAATGCCATCCAGAACTGCAAGAATATCCTTTTGATGAAAACCTGAAATTCATCGTTAATCCTCCTGACAGATGAACACCCACACCCAAAGGTATTGTTGAGACTGGATACTGTCTTTAAAAAAAGTTCCTTCTTTTTTAACTGTTTCTCTGCCTTCATCCAAGTATAAAAGTGTCTCGGTTCCCTCCACACTTGCCCAGGCAGACAGGCACACTTCTAGACCACAACTTAGCTGCCACAAAGAAATAACCTTCATGGCTGAGCAGATGGGATGCAGTGAAGTTCTCTGGAGGAAGCGTAGAGCAAGAGACTGTATCAGTAATAAGGAGCTTAGGGTGCTTAGAAATTTTTACTTACTGTACAGTCATTCCTGACTCCAGCAAGGCTGATATGAGAGTTACAGAACTGACGCCCCAAGAATGTGTTTGCGTGTGAGAGATTATCTCAGAGAGGAATCTGTGCAATCAGTTAAAGGCAAAAAGTCATAGCTTAAGGCCCCTCAATAGGTAGCTACCCTATTTCTTTTTAAATTAGAGTTGAAATCTGTCCCATTGGTACATTTCAGGGGATTTATTTACTGCAGTTTATGGTTAAGTCCACTTCATCATAGTGCACTTTCCTTGAAGCATATTCATTTACAATTCTGTTCTGTACTCTAAGACTGGTAATATCAGCCCTCCTTGCTCACTGCCCTCCCATGTCATTCATAATGGCAAGTCTGACAACATAGAGTCCACAGAGTCATCAGTTCATGATATGAGAGGGACATAAAAGAATGAACAGGCAACTTAGAATCACAGAAGGGTACAGGTTGGAAGAGATCACCTAGTCCAACCCCTCTGCCGGAGCAGGATCACCTAGATTAAGTCACACAGCAGCATGTTCACATTGGTCTTGAATGTCTCCAAAAGAAGGAGACTCCACAACCTCTCTGGGCAGCCTGTTCCAGTGATCTGTCACTCTCATAAGAGAAAAAGTTCCTCCTTATACTAAGATGGAACTTTCTACGTTCCAGTTTGGAACCATTTCCCTTGTTCTATCACTGACCATCCCTGAGAAGAACCTGGATCCATCCTACTGACACTCACTCTTAACATATTTATAAATGTTAGTGAGGTCACCCCTCAGTCTCATCTTCTCCAAGCTGAAGAAACCCAGCTCCCTCAGCCTGTCCTCATAAGGAAGATGTTCCACTCCATCATCTTAGTAGCCCTGCGCTGGACTCTCTCAAGGAGTTGTATGTCCTTCTGGAACTGAGGGGCCCAGAACTGGACACAATAATCCACATGAGGTCTCACCAGAACAGAGTAGAGGGGGTGGAGGACCTCTCTACTTCTCTTGACCTACTGGCCACCCCCTTTCTAACACACCCCAGGATGACATTGGCCTTCCTGGCCACAAGGGCACATTGCTGACTCATGGGCATCCTGCTGTCCACCAAGACACCCAGGTCCCTCTCACCTGCACTGCTCTCCAACAGGCCAGACCCCAACCTATACTGGTACCTGGGGTTGTTTCTCCCCAGATGCAATACTCTACACTTGCCCTTGTTAAATTTCATTAAATTTCTCCCTGCCCAGCTCTCCAGCCTGTCTAAATCTTGTTGAATGAACATTCTGGTGTGTCAGCCACCCCTCCCAACTTCATATCATCGGCAAACTTGCTGACTCTGCACTTTAATCCCTCATCCAGGTCATCAATGAATACATTAAACAATACTGGTCCCAGTACCAACCCTTGAGGGACTCCACTAGTTACATACATACTGATCTGACATAGTTCTGATGCTTTAATCTTAATTCAAAAAGTCCTTCCCTAACATTCAACAGCTGGCACTTCACAAATATAAACTAAGTGTACTTCTAAAACAACTTACCTCTTTGATACAACTGGTAAAGAAAAGGTTTAAAAGAAATCTCTGCAGAGCAATAGGCAAGGATCCTTTGGCTTGATGAAGGATGAATAAACCCTTCAAACACAATTACTTAAAAAAAAAACCCATGAAGTTATTTCTGGAGAAGAGGAAGCTGAGGGGAGACCTCATTGCAGTCTGTGGTTTCTTGATGAGGGGGAGCAAAGAAGCAGACACCAATCCTCTCTCTGGTGACCAGTGATAGAACCTGAGGGAATAGTATGAAGCTGAAATAGGGGAGGTTTAGGTTGGATATTAGGAAGAGGTTCTTTACTGAGAGTGTGGTTGGGCACTCAAACAGGGTCCCCAGGAAAGTGGTCACAGCACTGAGCTTGACTGAGTTCAAGAAGCATCTGGACGATGCGCTCAGTCCCATGCTCTGACTTGTCTGGCCCTGAGTGGAGCCAGGAGTTGGACTTGATGATCCTTATGGGTCCCTTCCAACTCAGGAGATTCTATGATTTTCATAAAAAGGGTGACTATAGTCATTTTAAAATGTAGGAGGGTGTGTGCAGCATGTGATTCCTCATCCACTAGTCCCCTCATTCATGCTCTGACATGACTGGGCTTCAGCAAATCTGAATTATCACATTTCTTTGATAAACACAAAGTATTGATGGGAACATAAGAAGATCAAAGTACAACTAGGCAGCTGATTCCCAGGTCTTCCAAGTATGCTGACCAGGAATTTTTTGGTACTACACATAAAGTAATTCAACCTGTATATCAAACAAAAAGCACTGCTCACATTGTTTAAAACCTACATGCAGTCTACCTTTTGGATAAGGGACCATCATCAGGGTGGCTTTCTACACTGAGATAGACAGGTGGGCAGACACTGAAGATACAACCCACTGCTCTGCAATGCACACCTACTTGAAGCTATTCCTTTTGTTTCACAGAACTCAGGGTAGCAACAAATGTAAAAGGAGTTGCTAGTGTATCTTAAATTGAAAAATGTACTTTCCAAATACATCTTGCATTTTTTACTCCTGAGAGAAAATCACCCAGTTATGCTACAGGAAAGTGGGAGAGGGACTGTTCAGGGAGTGTAGTGACAGGGCAGGGGCTAATGGCTTCAAAATAAAGAGGGCAAGTTTATATTAGATGTTAGGAAGAAATTCTTTACTATGAGGGTGGTGAGGCACTGAATAGGCTGCCCTGAAAGCAGGAAGCCCCATCCTTGGAAGTACTTAAGGCCAGGTTGTATGAGGCTTTGGGCAACCTGCTCTAGTGAAGGGTGTCTCTGCCCATGACAGGAGGGTTGGAACTAGATGGTCTTTGAGGTCCCTTCCAATCCAAAACATTCTGTGATATAATTCTATCATTACAAAGACAAAAAGATGTTACCTAGCAATGGGAAGATACAGTGAGACTGCATAGACAGGAGAAAACTAAAGACGTTTTTTGCCCTTTTTGTCTATCGGCAGTGGTGGATGATGTGGTTGTAAGTACCAAATTACGTACCTATCTATCCTTCCCTCTCCGGTAGATCAAGTTTACATCTGCACCCGCTTGAGGAATTCATGTTGTACTTTTCTGCTATGGATGTAAGAGGGCAAGAAGGTGCAATACATAATCAAGTCTATGTAAATGTATCATTTTGTGTTCCACAATCTCTTTGGCACCATGGCTTTTCCCACGATACTATTGAATACAGGGTTATCATGATAAATACAGCTTTCTGCCTCATAACATACATTTTCCCAGTGTAAAATTTTCAGGATGGTCTTAGGCTCAGTGTTTTCTAGCCTTCTGCATAGAGAAATAATTGTTCACCAAGACTACAGGAAATAACAAGTGATCACCCTTTGAAATGTGAAACTTCAGTCTGTGGAAACTTGATACCATTATCATTCTATGATTCTATGATCTTACCCCTTTTCTGTATTACACTTCCTAATTTCAGTTTTCATAGATAACTATTTCATAGAATCACAGAATTGTAGGGGTTGGAAGGGACCTCGAGAGGTCATCAAGTCCAACTCCCCTGCCAAAACAGGTTCCCTAGAGCAGGCTGCAGAAGTCCAACTTGTGACCATTGCCCCTTGTCCTGTCCCCACAGCCCATTGAGAAGAGGTTGGCCATCTCCCTTTGTCTCCCACACTTCAAAGATTTATAAACATTGATGAGATCCTCTCTCAGTCTTCTAAAAAAATAATGATCCTGCTGTATCTACCAAATGAACATCCTTACAACTACAGTCCTGCAGACTTTGACTTCATATTACAAGCCACATACATGGCTTTTTGAAGTCATATACCAGTATTACAAGTTTACAGACCTGGCCTTAACTAGAAAGGCATTAATTTCTTGTATTCCAGTCTGTATGTGACATTTCATATCTCTGATTATTTTTTTTTTAATTTTTGCCCACATCTGCCTTAAGGATGGACTATATATATTAAAAATAATAATAAAAAATCTTTAGTTAAACTACAGATCCAAACTACTATTACAAGTCTACATTTGGTCTGTGAGCATACAGGTATGCATTTCTTCTGATTCACACAACTCATTTAGACATCTGGTGCATTAAATGGTGCTAACAGTCAAAGGGGTTTGGGTACCATTATGCTGATAGCTGACATAGGTTTAAGGTAAACAGGTGTAGGTAATATTGAGTTCACTGATATTCAGGATCAATATCCTGTGAGGCAGACTACCTCAAGCAAGTGCTGATTCAGTGCTCTAGTCAAGATACTATCTCTTGGCATTTAACCTTGCCAAACATATTCTACTACCTAAAACACTCCCTTTCATGAAGCTAGCAGTCAGGAAATTATGCTGATCTTTTAGACTGGATTGTAATACCACCATGACTGAACTCAAAGTGGATTAGGGTTTGAGATTAGGAATGTGCTTTTGAAATGAAACTCCTGCTCACTCCCACTTACTGTGTGTCACGTCAGAGAGTACTCGGAGTACAAACCGGATCCTTTTCAGATAAAATGCCAGGAGTTGTGCTCCAGAAGCGCATCTAACGCTTGGCATTTGTTCACAGGTATGCAGTCCACACAGATTAGACCTAGCTCAAAATAAAAACCCCTGTAATGCAGAGAGCATGACTGTAAGGTCCTTAGTGTGGATTCTTTAGCTCTACAAACCTGCTCCTGCAGCAACACAATGCTTGTCAAAACAGATACAGATGAAGGCATTGCCTTAATCAGTACCTCCTTAAAAACTAGTCCACCATCAGACATTCACACAGAAAGGGTACTATCAGAATTTCATGAATGTTGCACATACACCAGACTACCTGAGACTAACACCCATGTGGCAGATCAAAATGAATGGTAGTAGCATGTACTGGCTCCAGCTGCTGACTCTTCTTCCACCCCAGAAGGTTACAAGTTTTATAGCAGGTATGTTGCATGCAATACGGACCTTCTGAATGCTCCTGGTTCACAACACATCACATTAATATAAACCACAACTAACACCAGCTTAACTTACAGACTGGACTACAAATTGTGGTATTTAACCTCTGTCAACATGGGGTTCAAGCAGTGTGTAGACTGAAACCAGTGTTCTGTTTATGCGGGAGCTGATGGTTCAGTGAGGATACCACAGCTTAAATCACAATTCATCAACAGCCAAACTAATCACATGGGGTGGGATTAACAACCCCTGAATTTAAACAACCTCAAAGCAGATACTAACATCTAAGCTAACTATCTAAATTACCTCTGCAGTTACATAGAAAAATAAGCATCTATAGAGGTAGATAATTTTAGCTACCCACCTTTAACTGAGATAAACTGTGTGTTGAAAATTCTCATTTTTCTCTACTAATTATAAAGCAGACTGACTCAAATGCAGACATCTACACCACAGACATCAAAAGCTTACTGAGATGAATCCCACCATTTGCCGTGTGAGTGCTAAATCAAAAGAGTACAGTCCAAAAGTCAGTCCAATTATACCAACTGGTGTTACAACAGGACTGGTGAGCCCAGTAGCCCAAAAAAATGTTTTACAGTAAAATAGAAAAAAAAATATACAGTGAAAACATTTTAATACGAGAATTTCATATATAGAAGAAGGCTGAAAAAATCATATGGAATGGGACTATATGGAAAATAAAAATAAGCTAAAATTTAAGCTCAGTAAAGATGGAAAAGTAAGTACAGTGGGTACCACTGAAAGTAAACATTTACCATGGCATAGTATAAATACCTCATTGCTGTATACATTCTAAATATAGGGAGAGAGTGGTAAAGTAAATACCACAGTACAGTATGGATATTTATTTACTTTTTAAGAGAATCCACTGTATTATTTAAGACTAATAACACTAAGAAGGAAAAAGGGAAAGATGAAACATAGAATCAGAAATGCCATGAACAAATAAGCCAGAAATACAGTTAAAAACTAGAAATCCACTGTATGTAACCAATAGAGAATGACAGAAATGTACAGCTGAAAAGGACTTCAAGAGACTAATCCTAACTGTAGACTGTCCAGCCTCTTCTACTAAGCAAGATCGAATAGATGTGTATTATCCACATTTGAAAAATTAAAGCTAGTAACAGTAGTTTAAGAATAATATTTACCATAGTTGTCTTCTGGAATTTTATGACTGGAGAATAAAGAGGATTTCCTTGGTATGTGATCTAAACCTCTTTCCCTGCAATACCAGCTCATGTTTTATTGCCAAGAAAAAAAAAAAAAAAAATCACTGTCTTTCCTGTAACAACTTTTGTTTAGTTCCAAGATTAAAAAAAAATTCAGCTGTTTCATTCATTCAATATTCCCCATAAATCACATATTTTGTGTTAATAATCAATCCCATTAATCTTAACCATTTACTCTAGAATGGCTAGACCATTCTTTAAAAATGACCCAAACTGGACACTGCATTTCAGACAAGGTCTCACACAAAGAAATTTCCTTTCAGGTTGCTAACTCAATGCTATTCAGTGCAACTCCTACAACTTTTGTTGTGTTACCACTACATTTTATTCTTTGTATTTTACTGTTTGATTTCTTCCTTATTCCATACTTTGCAGTTAAATTTCATAAGGTGGATTCTAGGTCCACCTGTCAAGTTCTCCTAATTTTGATCACGTTCTCAAAAATAACCCCAACCTGTTGCCCATTAATGTATTCTGCAGTATATTCTTTGCTCATATAAGTTATAACTTAGGTGTTTAACCAAAAAGGGACAGCTTCCAACTGCACCAACACCTTTAATCTTCTGTCAGGTTAACAGGGAACTTCTGTCAATCTTCACTTGCAAAAATGTTGGGGTGAAGAGTGTAAATCCAGACTCAAAAATATGACACCCAGTATTTCCCTCTGATGCACTATGCTGGTTAATTACCAGGTAAAAATAAAAAAACAGACAAACAAAAAAAAAACCAAACAACTCAACAAAAAAGTAGAATAGATTGGTTTGACATGATCTCTTCTTGATGAACAGACATTGGCAGTTGTCTCCCTTGCTTAAATGAGACATTTTCATCTGTATCAAGGCTGCTCAAGGAAGTCCATGGAAACTACTTATTAGTATATCCGAGAAGTCAGTAACTTGCACACAACTTGGATCTTTACCTTCAGGTATTTGAGTTTGAAGATAACGTGACTTCTGTACTAGCCTGAAGTCCCTTTCATTCTACAGCAGTGACCACAAAAAACGAAACTACCACACAACTCTCCCTGGAAATATGAAACCCACCATACTAACTAGCACTGATATATCCTTTAAGCTCAAAGAAAGAAGATAGCTAAAACTGGTAAACTTTCCACTAGCCAGAAAGACAGGCATCCGTTTTCCACTGGAGAACTACTGCCTGCTTAGAAATGATATGGTAAGGGCCTTCCTTGCTACTACGTGGTACACTAGAGTTTATAGAGCTCTAAACTGGGCAGAGATCCCTGAATAGACCTTGAGGTTTCAGCCACTCTTTTGGAAAAGAGTAAAAAACAGGAAAACTGTGGCTTTTACCTGGAAACAGGAAAGCAGTACGAGGCCAAAAATATTGTTCCTGAACACTGAATAAACTGCACCAATATTTAGAAGTATCTCCTCATTAGTTTCATGAGTTTGAGCTTTTTGTGTTCGAAAAGTAAAACCAGGAATAGGAACCAGAAGACATGACTAATCACATTTAATTCTGTGTGCACTCTATGCATGTTTAAAAAAACCTTGCTGGAATATTCAGTTTTCCAACATGTCCTGAAACAGTACTTTTACTTTGCTACTTTTTTAGAGAAGTGCATAGAGACTTTCTATTAGAACCTGCCTAAAAATCCCCTATTCACTTCTATATTCTGACACAGATGAAAGAGAAGCAACAGTGTGAGAGCTGATCTTCATTTCTGCATTTTGGTTATTGTTAAAGCATGAATTATACACTTTCACTACAAACAGTATTCATAAGTGTTTATAGCCAAATTGCAAACTGAGCAGAGCAGGAGTCTGCACCTCAAAACCTAGTTCTGATTACCACATCAAACTAGCTGTAAATCACTGCTTTATTTTTTTTTTTTTTTTCAACAGTGGTTTTAGAGATGCTACAGAATTTCCTGGATTTTGTATGGGAATTAGCTGCAGTATCTCAAATATGCATCACAGTGAATGTTTAATTTTAAAAGATGACCACTGTGATTTCAGTGAATTTAACTTACAGAGAGCAACCACTGATTATATGTGACTTAGCAGTACTGTTAAAAAGATGTTTAAATAAAATCTAAAGGACGTTGAAAAATTCATTAAAGGAGTTCCTCAATATTTGGAGATCTAAGAAGGGAATTCAGGAAAAATATTTTGTGATATGTATCAGGCAGCCAAAATTATGGATTTAAGGAGCCAAACAGGCTCATTTTAAGAGACTATTCCTTCATAATAAAAGTCCTTCTCTGTATAATCAGAAGACAGTGTTCTTAATGAATCATACTTTTCTAACTATGATAGTCACTCAACTTATAGCAAGTATAAGGTTAAGAACTATATAGATGAAGAGGATACATTCATATCTATGATTTCAGTGACATCACATTAAGAAATGACTTTTCCTCAAATAAAAAAATCTTAAGTGACAAGATTACCAGGCAGATATCATGAAGATCACAGGCTACATGGAGTTACTTTTATACATCTCACTGATTCTTTCAGTGTTTAGTTCCTATTTTATATTTAAGCTCTGATTCTGCTACTACTGATTAATTTTTAATAATCCTTTGATATGAAGTTCTCTGACAACAAATATAAAAGACGAGCCGTGTCTGTCCCACGCTGTTGATTATTTTATGTTGGTAACTTTGAGACAGTAAGCCTTTCTACTACTTTCCATTTTCAGTTTCTTTGCTTGGAGTTGCTTAGTTGTTTTTGGCATTACATCAATAAAGACACACCGTGGACTTACCCACTTGCTTTCTTGGCCACTTCACATTGTACAATCCTTTGCTAAAACTGCCAGAGAGAATAAGAGGATAAGTCAACGTCACTGTGTTCTTCGATGCAGTGTCAGTAGCCTTTGAGAACAAGCAAAAGAGCTGAAGCACTTCCACCAACCTTTGAAGTGGAGCAGAAAAGTGGAAAACCAGAAGGGAAGGCAGGCAGGTTCACTCTGAAAAGAGCTGCTCTATTCTTGGCACCCAAAGTGCTCTCTGGCCACTTAAGGGATTCCACAAACCAAAGTCCTCTGCTCGAAAGGAACGGGAATTGTTTATACCCAAGTGCCCCTGAAGGGCTTTGGCAAAATGTACAAGATATACTGAACAGAGACATGAAAAAAATTTGTCAGAAAGGCCTAGGGAATTTAACAGGGCACTTCAACAGAAATAAAATCACAAAAATGTTTAAGTCCACTACAAGGCCTTCCTTTATGTTTCCTATTGCTGTTTCAATTCTCCCAGAACAACCAGACAAAACAAAAAGTCAAAATATGTCTGCTGGGACATGACATACAGAATATATAAACAGCTAAATCCAGAATTACACTGATCATAGGATCTAAAAGCATCACAATATAGCCAAAAATTTATTTTAATCCCTTAGTTATTATGATGACGTAAACAATGTTTTACTATTATCCGTGCAAGACCTCCATCCACTTCATATGACCCAAAGTCCAATGACCTGTAGTTAAATATAGCAGGAATTTACCTGAGGAAAAATTAAGAAAAATCTAAATGAGAAATACTTACATTCATTCTTATTTTTCTTCTGAAGAAGAAAGTCATGAAGTGACTGAGATGGAGAGGCAAATCTTTATGCCTCCAAAACATAAGGCCCCTCAGAAGTCACGAGTCCGTCACGGTTTTGAAAGGAATTATATGGTATCAGCACTTTCAACACACCACCACCAGGGTTTTCAAAATAAGACAAAAGAGAGGTTGTGTACCATGGTATTTCAGAAGTTTCATGATCAAGTTCTTCCAAATTTTTAAAGGATATTGTCTATATATTGCCTCTATAAAATTTATTTTCTTCACAAGGTTTGCAAAAATAAAACTTCGTAGAAGCAAGGCATAGGCTTTGTAATGTCATCCTTAGCATTTATCTGCAAGATCTGGTTGAAAGAAGACCAAAAATAATTTAGTAAAGACTTCCTTGCCCTCAAGGACACTTGATGTTCTCCAATTACAGTAATTACAAAATGCAGTGTGTGGCTAGGTGCCAAGAAATGCCAGGTTGAAGCACACTGCTATCCATCAAGCTGAGAACCTCAATACTTTTCAGTACAGCAAAGGCTCATGCATGGAATAAGTATCTCATGTGAGCTATTAATTCATTTATTTGGGAAAATATGTATAAAACCCAAGGAATTAAAGCTAAAGGAATGTATTATAAATTTACTAATCAAAATGGCTTCTGTAAATTTTATTCTTGGTGGGTCCTTTTATTTTACAGAGGACAAACACTTGTAATAAAAAGGAAATAACAACTTCAATTATTAAAAAATAATTACTATTTTTAAAGTGTTGACCATGATAACCACGGGGAAAAATCCCTCAGTTTTCACTAATATGTTCAGATTTATTAAGGTGCAATGTTGCCAATGAAAAAAACTTTCTGCAAATTCAGCCCAAGATACACAAATAATGCTTACATATAAAAGAAAAAAGGAACTAAGGACCAAGTACAGTTATGTTGCCTATAACAAATTTTTCAAGTTTTAACACCACTTAACAATCTAGTAAGATTTTATTAGTAATGAAAGAAAACCCCTTGCTAATGGGATCGCATAGAATAGGGCCTTCCACATCAATCCAGTCTGAATGGAAACCCGACATACCG
Source organism: Heliornis fulica (assembly GCA_013399135.1). Lineage (NCBI taxonomy): Eukaryota > Metazoa > Chordata > Aves > Gruiformes > Heliornithidae > Heliornis > Heliornis fulica. The sequence goes on from VXBZ01008489.1 coordinate 85,198, forward strand.
ATTTCCCGATCTGGTCACACTCTTTTATGATATTTATTAGTGTGGGATTGATGGCAGTACAGTGCATGAGGTTGTCTAAAGACAATCTGTCAAATAATTATTTTAACCACAGAAAGAAAGTATTGCCTTATGTATTCTGAGATTATTACATACATTTGCAAGTACCTGAGAAGCACGATGGTTGCCATTTTTGTCCTAATGGCTAGATCTTTGCCAAGGTATGCTGGGCAGGCACAACCAGCTCCAGCACAGCAGAGAACAGGGAGGGAGACCAGAGCAGCCACGGAGCAGCAGAGCCACAACAGCACCTGCTCCACTCAGTGATTACTGCCAGCTGCAGTTGGCTTCAGCTTTCAGGACTAGATCAGGTATCTTGTCCATACAGCTGTACTCCAAGTGCGTACACGGTGTGAAGGGCACACTGGTGTCAATGGCCCAGGGTGAGAAACGTGGAAAGCACAGGATTTTGTTCAACACTCTGCTAAGCACTGCTCAAGTGCTTTGGAAGGGCAGCATGGAAACATCATCCCTCCCTCCTCTCTTTCCAGTGCTGTGAATTCCTGTGCTCACCAAAATAAATTTTCCTTACTACTTTTTTTTTTCTTTTTACCAAGAAACATAGCACATGCCAGAATAAACATATATACAGCGTGCTTTTGCCATACGTTTTCATAACAAACTGTTCATCATAACCTCAAGGAAGATTTTTTTTTTCAATTGAAGTCATAATGTTGACAATTCAAAAATTCTCTCATCATTGAAGGAAAAGGCCTAGGAAAGAATGATCTCACATGCAATCATAAGGTCCTATAAGGCCACTGCAGAAGAGTTAAGGGAATCTGTTAGACCCCTGTTCCCTACAGAGGAGCTTATGCAGGTTCTTATGCCAGAATCCTTCTATACAGAGAAACAGAAAGCAAGTTGGAGGATCCATATCAAACTTAAGAAACACTAGATGAAAACTGACCAGGACTCGACAATATCCTTCAAGATTGGAAGAACTTGACCATGAAACTTCTGAAATACCATGGTACACGTCTCTTAAAATGGCCTGATTACTGCATTATCAAAAAACAGTGCGTGGGTGTATTTAAAAAGCCTTTCAGTAGATCTTGAGTAACTGCAGACTAAAAAGTGACTTCCATTGGGATGGTTTCATAGGATAAGTTAAGAACCGTATTAAATAAATGGGTAATATAAATTCCTCTAAAATATATTTGACTTTCAAGGTGTCAACACAGGAAACAGATTTAAGAATACAAAACAGTTTTTCAAATTCCCTGCAAGATGTGCCTATGATCCTCTGCTGTATCTCTTCTTCACAAAAACCCAGGAAAAGGGAATGCAAGATGGCATTAACTTCTAAAGGTAGTTACAAATGTGATAGGAAAATAAAAGGTAGAGATCAGAGACTCACTAAGTGATTGGAAGACACAAATATAGATAGCATTCAGTATGAACACATGAAAAATAATGAGCACATTCCTGGAGATTAAAACCAACGCCACATACTCTCTAGCATAGTAAATGACCTCTAAGCCCATGGGAAAGACCCTGGAGTCATTGTGAATAGCTCCATGAAAATGCCAGCTTTAGTTTAGCCACAGTCAAAAAGTAAAAGAATGTTAGAAACTACTACAAAGCAAAAAGTACAACTATATCGATTTGCAGCATACCAAGTGCAAGGAGTTAAGACTGAAATCTTCAGCTGAAAAAGATGTGACTGCCAATGAAATTACTATTTCGCACAATGAAGAACAAGGCATCAAGTAACAGGTTTAAAGCAAAAAAACCAGCACTTTTTCACACAGACCATAATTAAATTTATAGAACTCTGCAATTTGATGCCATGAATACAAAGAATACAAATGAAGTTAAAAGCACTGAGATTCATAGAAGAAAATTTCACCTAAGACTACTGGACACAAAAAGTGCAACAGTAGAATTAGGAAGTCCTTAAGCTGCTCTTTGCTGCAAGCTGTGTTCAGTTCTAGGCCCCTCAGTTCCAGAAGAACATACAACTCCTTAAAGGAGTCCAGCACAGGGCAACTAAGATAATGAAAGGAATGGAACATCTTCTTTATGAGGAAAGACTGAGGCAGCTCGCTCTGTTCAGCTTGGGTGATCTGAGACTGAGGGGTGATCTCATTCATGTTTATATATATGTAAAGGGTGAGTGTCAGGAGGATGGTTCCAGGCTCTTCTTGGTGTTGGCCAGTGATAGGACAAAGGGCAATAGGTCCAAGGGGAACATGGGAAGTTCCATCTAAATACAGGGGAGAATTTTTTCACTGTGAGGGTGATGGAGCACTGGAACAGGCTGCCCAGAGAGGTTGTGGAGTTTCCTCCTCTGGAGACATTCAAGACCAATCTGTTTGCATTCCTGTGTGATTTATTCTAGGTGATCGTGCTCAGGCAAGAGGTTGGACTAGATGATCTTTGGAGGTCTCTTCCAACTCCCAACATTCTGTGATTCTGTGATTCTGAGGGGGTTCACTCAGAAGTTTCTAAGTTCACATGCTCTGTTTTTATCCTCTTTTATCCTCTTTTTATCCTCAGTACTTGGGAAGCTGAACTTTTCATCCCCTAAATTCAGCCAGACAATCATGAGAACATGCTGTTCATTAGATGCATCTACTGTGAATCTTACTGCAGCTAGTAACTTCAGTACTCTGAACTGTAAAAAACCCAGTGCCCTTTTTCTTCTGAAAGGCATAGGGGGACAGTGTACAACGTACAGAAAATCAGTACTTTTTGTTTCCCTTAAAAGAAAAAAAAAAATAACCAAGATCTTAAATGTTGGAGACCATCCTTCAAATCTTTTCTCTTCTGCACAACTTCAACCAGAATGTGGCATTAGGCCTGTAGTTCTCTCAAAGGTAAGGTTGAACTTTCCAAGGCATATAACCAATACTTCCTACCCAAAAGGTGATTCTTCCTCCCTACCGTTCTTCAGCAACTCACTCCCACCTTTCTTTGTCAGTTTCACGACTCAGAATGGAAAAAATTAAAAGAAAAATAAATGTAAAAGTAAATAAATAAATCTGATTCTTTAAGTACTTAGATCAGTCTCATCATCAACTGATACATGCCAATGGCAGGAAGACAGAGACTTCTCAGACAGAGCCACTGACTAGGTTAGCTTAGTTGTGACACACCAACAGTACAATGACAGCATGAAGCCCCTTCTCACAGAACTAAGCACTCTTGGAGACCTTAAAACTTGTCAACTACACATGAGACTTATAGAGAAACAAGTATACCAGAGAGGTACCAGGATACCAGGACCTTGATCCATCTGGATTCTGTAAGACCTTGAATTTCACATCCACAAGCAGAGCTAGCTCTACTTGTAAGGAAATGTTTTAGTAGTACAAGGGGCAGCTTACACTGACAAAACTTTGCCCACAGTGGGAGACTTTTTTTGCTAGCATGTCTGTACTAATAAAGCACCCCAAAAGTAGACAAAAGTATTTCAGCTGTAGTTATCTAGCTCACTAAACACCAATAAAATATTTAGAGGGACTGTCTCCCTAATCTGGGGTGCTGGGATTCACCTTTGTGAAGATCCAATGTATCACATTGCAAGGTTTGTTTTTTTTTTAGTGTTACTGATCTATCTGCTGAAACCTGTTTTGCGTGTTATTCTTAATTTAACATCCTCATTTATACCCACCCTTTTTTCTACAAAAAATACTTCAAGTGCAACTTTAATTCTATCAGTACTTAGATATTTGGATGCTCTGGGTCATTCAAAAGATTGACCCAGAGGTCACACATCCTTAGAAAACTGGATCCGAGTGCTTATTTCTTTATCTAGAAAAATGTAACTTGCCTGTTCCTACTATTAATATGCATATAAAAAATAAAGTGACTATTGTCAAAGCAGGCTTTTTTTTAAATTAAAAGAAAAAATCTAGCAGCAATAGTTATATAGCTATATCTGTCAGAAGTTTTGAAATGATGGAATGGAATTTGTCTCAGTAATTTATTTCTTACATATGACACCTATTACATTATTAAACAGTAAAACAGCCCTAATTCCGTTATGACACCTCACATAGAAAGGAAGGTAGACAATCACACAATCACAAATTATATCATAAAAATACATGTGCAATCAGGAATCCCATCATTTCTTCCTTCTGTTCAAGCAGCAGATGGCTCCCACCATCTCCTAAAGCCAATACTTGGTTGCCAATACTGACTCTCACCCACTTCCTTCAGGTACAAACTCCCTTCCCACTCACTCCGAGGCTCACACTTTGTAAATAGCCTCTCAGAAAATGTCTATTCTTCTAACTTCCCCCCATAAACTCCTGCTACCAATTTTTCTCTGCCTAGAGTCACAGTTCTTCCCCTAATCACATCTATTCATCCAATGTTCCTTCCCTCTATACCACTGATTTCTCAACACCTTCTTGAGCAGACTCTCAGCTTCTCTCCATACACTTCTCATGGGTTCCCATCCCTGAACATGTACCCATGCCTTTGAGAACTCTTTACACAGACCCTCTGCATTCACAAATCCCCAGCTCTTTGTCATCGCAGTCCCCGATTCCTCTGGATACTGTAGCAAAACGGAACCCCACTCTCTTGAAAGCTGCTGTCCCTTTCTGAACAATGGGGCATAAAAACCTCTCCTTGACATTAAAATCGGTTCATCTCTTTTCCATGTTACTGTACTCTGGGTCAAGGGTCATTGCAGAGCACAGAAAAGCAACAACAAAACTCGTTCCAGATGTAGACCTAACACAATGCAAAGTATGTGCATTGCAGGAAGAATCTTTGAAGAATACAGCTGTCAAAAATCTAATTCCATAAGAATTATTCTTTCCAAGAAATATAACACAGAAAATGTATATGGCATCAGGAATGGAAAAGGCAAATAACTACAAAAAGGCTGGACAGCTTTTTTCAGTTTTCCAGAAAGATATCAATAGGAGTTATCTGGGATAAAAAAGCAACCTACATAATTACAAGGTCTGAAAAAGTCACCACAGTCAACAAGGAGTAAGGATATGTGCAGACAAAAGGAACTGTCAGGGCTGAAAAGGTATCAGATGTTGTTGTTCCATTGTTTGGGGATTACACATGCTAACTAATTCTCTGATGGCTCTTAGTCTAATATAGTAGCACTCATTAATGTAAACTTAAGTTGCTACCCTTATTGGTAGTTCATGCAAGCATGGCTTCTCCAGGACACGTAAATGTGTCAATCAAATGTTCAATCAGATCTCCAAGCTGAGAGGTATCACTCCAAGCTGGGAAAGAGACCTACATCTTGAGAAGTATCCTCTATCATAACTTTACAATGGAAATAATCAGTACACCTGTGGAATATTTGGCATAAAAATCCCACCTATAGTAACGTTATTTCTCTGGTGCCTGGAGAAATAATACACAGTGTGAACACAATACAAATTTGAGCTTTTCTGTCGAAACAAAAATACAGAATTTGTCCATTGTTGTCATACCTTTGGACTTCTTAAAAGCTCTAATGACCTGACTTGATCTAATTAGTAAGGAAAGATAAGAGTTAGTCCTGAACTATGGCATAAAATCAAAGTTCAAAAACATGGAAGATTTAAGTCTGCTAATAGCAACTCAAATATAGAGGTTTCTTATGGGAAAAACACAAACAGAAATTATGCATTACATTATTAAACTGTTAAACTCCAGTCCAGTAACACATGCCAACTTAAATAGAAGATTTTCTTGATATAGAAGCTTCATTTTGCTCAGAAATTCCATCCAACCTAGAAGCATGGGAGAGAATCTATATTGTTTTAAAATTTTATAGCTCAGTACTCTGCTTAGATGGTAACTTCTTAGACCACAATCAACTATTTTAAGTAATGCAATTTTGTATATTGGCCCCTAACACTGAGGAATCGACACTTAAATTCAGGAGTTATGAGACATTAAACCCATTAATACCAATGTCTCACAGTTCACTCCTGTACACACACACACAAAAATAATAGAAAAACAAGTTAAAAAGTGCCTTAAATGAGGAAAAAAAAGAGCAAGCTAAGACCAAAAGTATATTTTTTTAAAAAGAGACAATAACTATTCTAGAAACATTTCTTTCTGCATGTCGCTATCAGTTTTTCCTTACCATATATTCCATATTGGAAGCTGATGGATACACCTGACCCCGTAATTTATTATGAAGATCCAAGATACTTTGCATATCACTGTCTGTGATAGCCCTTTTCCCTCTCTGCTTGGCGATCCACCACTCACCATCTTCATCCATGTACTTTTCCAAAAGTTCCTCTAAGAGCGTAGCATTGGGAAGAACCATTGTGGAAACTGCTTGAGCTATGAATAGCAAGGTAGTTACTCTGAACCATTCCTGTACTACATACTTCATGGTGAATGATCTCAAAATACTCAGGAGTTAGCTCCAAGACAGTCTTTCTTCCAGGTGTGTTGGCTGCAAATGCATAAGAGAGAGTAATGTAATTTGGAAGTACTGGCCTGTATGAACGTACTAAGCAACAAAACCTGTGTACAAAGTTTGCCACTGTTGTTTTCAGGGGAGAAACCAGGATGCTGCTTTTTTATTCTAATAGGTACACACTGCTGATTTGGGAAGACAGCTTATCTTCAACCTTATGAGCTTCAGTATGTTGAAGAGGTTTTGTAGAGGACACTGGCATGCAGGTTTCACTGCCAGAGGCAAGAAAGCATGCTTTGGGGTCTACTTAAAAGGAGCCAGACATCAATGAAGATCAGACTGTTGATAAGGTCTTCCAATATTGGAATTTAAGAACAAAAAAAAAAAAAAAGTTTAGAAGCTTGCATTCCCTGCCAAAATGTGAACTGAAAAACACAGTAAGTTGATAATAAATATCCCCTCTTGGTGAGTTTCTAAATTACTTTGGTTTATGATTTCAAAAACCTTAGTAACACTAAAGGTATTCAAGTGGGACAAGTAGAGCGGGGAGATGGGGCCACTCTATTCACCAAACAAAGGAAAGCACAGAAGAATCAGTACGACTTCCAAGAACACCAGACTCCAACACAGCCGGTGACTTGAGTGGGGGCTTGAGGTAGGAAAGCCACGGCCACTCCCTCACCCTGGCTGAGGAGCGTGAGTCCCGCCACACCGACCGCGCTGGACCCAGCCACCGGGA
>VXBZ01008492.1:0-25028 GCA_013399135.1 Heliornis fulica
CACTTGCCCTTGCTGAATTTCATGTGGTTCCTCTCTGTAGTCTTTGAAACTCAAGCAATTTCTACCACTGTATGCCTATAATTATCGTCTTTGTAAGTGATATTTGCTTGCAACAGTAAATAAAAGAGGAATCTGACTAAGATCATGATCCCTCTGTTGCTGTCACCTAAAATATGCTGGCCAGTGTATTTCTACTTAGGAAAGCTGTAGAATCACAGAATCTTCTGAGTTTGAAGGGACCCATAAGGACCATCGAGTCCAACTCCTGGCTCCACACAGGGCCAGACAAGTCAGAGCAGGGGACTGAGTGCATCATCCAGATGCATCTTGACCTCAGTCAAGCTTGGTCAACAGCATGTCCAATCTATGGCCTGTTATGAAAGACAGTGAGACAGAAAGGGGTTCAGATGTCAGCAACAGACCTTAACCACAAACCTTCCATGTGATTCTAAAACCTCTCAAGCCCTAAAAACTACTTTAGTGTCATTGTGTCTTTTAGCCAATGTCTTACAAATATCCCTATTGCTGAAGAAGTCATGGAGAGTGTAAAAGCACTAACAAGTCCGATTAGATCAGTTGCCTTTAGTAATGGAAGGTGCAGGAACATAGGTTATATAGAAATATGTTGAAATGTCAGCCCACAAGATGAATTTCCCATGTATTTAGTTCCTAGTTAAGAAGAAAATATGTGCGTGTTCCAGCATAAGGTATTGTAACAGTCTCAGTGCTCTCACCTTCCAGGACTGTGGGAAAGGTGTATTTGGAGCAATATCTGTCAGTTAACAGTAAAGTAAATCCTTCAGATGGAATTATCACAAAATTGACATGCTTGTTTTGAGGCCCAAGCCACCGAGTAAGAGTCAGAGTGCTTATATGTGGTGCCTAATACATGGTAGCTACTCAGAAACGGTTCTCTCCAGCAGCATCTCCTCCAGGATCTGTAAACTTGGATGGAACATATGTTTTGGGCCAGAGAACAGAAGAATGTCAGTTTGATTACTTAAGCACTCAGAGAGAGATTACTCTTACCTCACTTCAGCTGTTTAAAATTAATGGCCTTAGCCTAAACTTGGCATTGGTAGGTTGCTTCCATTACCAGTGGAATGAGAGCAGCGCCTCCAGGGAACAGCTCAACCCATCCCAGTGAAGATCTGGAGTCAGTATACCTCAGTGGCAGTGTTTCCTACCTTTCTCCTGAACCTCAAGGCTTAGCTAAAACTAAGTGTCTACATTTTAGAGGAATCTTGGTAAAATAGATTCCACCTACTACTTTGGGTTCCTGCTTGGTTTTTTACTGCACATGAGGTCTTTCTTCCACCAGAACCCAATAGCTACTCTAGAAAATGTTTTCATTGATTTTTGAAAGGCTGACCTCTTTTCAGTTACACATATGGCCTCACAAGACCAATTCAAATACTGAATCTGAGCTGGACACTGGTAGTGTGAACCCCTCATTCAGATGTTTAAGCTTCCAATCAAGTGTATTGATCCATTTTTGTGCCTTGGATTTCAAATGTGCTGTTCAGAAGTTAGTCTATAGAAGTGCCTGCAGCTAAGTTAGTATAATTTTGTTGATGAGGCAAGCAGAGCCACATTCTCTACACCTTTAACTTGTTATCATAGGATCCCAGACTGGTTTGGGTGAGAAGAGAGACATTTAAAGATCATCTACTTCCAACCCATGCCTGTGGGCAGGGACACACGCCACGCCTCACCAGCCCAGGGTGCCCCAAGCAACATCCAACCTGGCCTTGAACCCTGCCAGGGATCCAGGCGCAGCCACAGCTTCCCTGGTCACCCTGTGCCAGGGTCTCAGTGGCACTTCTAAGGTTTCCTAGTACATCTGGACAGTTTTGGTCCCAGAGAAACTCTCCTGGATAGTGCCCAAGCATGGTCAGAGAACTTGGACAGACAAGGAACTCTTCTCAGTTGGCTCTTTGGTTGCAACCAGAAGTTTGGGACATAAGAAAGTGTAGAGAATTGTGAAGTTAAGAGAATGTGCCATGTTAGTTGGGCTTCAGGGGCAGAAAATGGGACCCGGCACATTGTTTTCCTGTATAGGTGGTAGCTGGAGTCTCTGCATTATCCACAGAGTGCTTAATTGAAGTGCTGTGAATTAATGCCAGGCACCTGCATTTTAGGTGTTATAAAATCGAAGGAGGGACCTGAAGCAGCCCAAACCACACTGAACGTGCCTTGGTTTGCTCAGAACTGGGCATGGGCCCAGATTTTGTTTTGGGAGCTTTCTTTCTGCATTATTTATCTACTCATGTTTTAGTAGCCACTACATGCCCAAAACCCACTTATGAAAAGTGTTATGCTGACATGTAGCAGCAAGATTGTCCTGTCTCCAAACCCACTTATGATTCATGTAGAAGATGAGAGCTAAGAAGTATTTTCTAGAAACAGATGGTGGGAACAGAGGATAAAAAGAGAGATCCATTAGTAGAGGTATTCAATGAATTTCCTTCATTGCCTCTTCTCCCAAAGGTCTCACAAAAGATAGTTTATGATAAAAGTACTAATAAGACTGAAGAAAATAACTTTTATTAGGACTTGAGGGTAGAAAGGTTCAACCTGGTAGATATGTCTACTGCAGCCTTCCAAAAAATAGTGGATCAAATTAATACACAAATTATGTCCGTTACTTTTTATCACTTTTCAGTGGTTCTGAATAGGGAAAAATGCCTGTGTTGTTCTTCGTGGCTGTATGTTCAGCCTGCTGCTCCGGCAAACCGGATAGATCAGAGCTGTCTGGGGTGCCTTAACACAAACCCTTCGTTTTTCTAGTTGCTGATGTTTCCCATCTCTCCTAATTCATACAGAGATGCTTCCTCAGAACTGAATTCCAACTATTCAGGTCTTATAAACTCTCACAGAAACATTAAAAAAGTTACATTTTAGAAAACCAATGATTAAGAGTTCTGTGATTGACATTTATCAGTAGATGCATTTACCAGCAAATCTTGTTTCTTCTTTGTCCCTAAGCTGAAGTTCAGCCACCTCAAAATGCTGTTCCAGGGGTACCATGAGAACTGTTAGGCACTGTGCAGCCTTACAGGAAAGGAAAAGGGAGCTATAAGAAAAAATGCCTAGCAAAAATTGCTTGTGTTAGGGGCATGGGAGAGATTCACTTGTCCTGGATTTTCGTGGTGGGCTCAAGCTAGAGGAACCCAACTATTTAGAACTAGACGATCTTTGAGATCCCTTCCAAACCAAAGTTTTCTATGATTCTCTGAGTCTATGTTTGTGGAAGATTTTATGAAACTGTGTTTGGCTTTTGCTGTCTCTCTGTTAGGTAACCATTTATAGGGAAAAAAAAATGAGGAAGTCGGTGTATTTCACAGTATATTTTTGCCTTTAGGGAAGAAATATCCACAGAAGATCAGACATGTTTATTTTCCAGTTCTGTAAATAACTTCAAGCTTTTAAAGCCCCAAGAAATTTATAAACAAAAATATTTGAGATATAAATATTAGTGTCCATAATCCCTGTACTGTTTATTTATAGGAAACCAAGGAAACACAGTAATGGTAGGTGGATGAATTGAAAAACACACTTCATTAAAGAAAAAAAAGACATAATGAACAACCATGGACTGCACTTGGTGGTGTGCCCAAGTTAATTCATGGAAGACTTACAGACTGTGTTGTCATCTGAAGCACATCATTTTTTAAGGAAGTGCTGCAAAGAGTGCAACTGTAAGGAAGATCATTTCTTTCCTAATACAAATGGACTTTTCCACTTTGTTCAAATGAAAAAAGGAAAGCCTGTCGGAATGAATTTGAGGTCTTTGTGTTGGCCATTTATAAGACTAAAATAGATAACCCTTGGGCAGAGGAACAGTGACACTACTGAGGTCAGATGTAGACATGGAAGCAATGATATTATTGAGAATCAGTCAGTAGAAATATTCATTAAAATGGTCAAGAGGGTACAGTTGCAGGACAACACCTGAAGACAGACTTGCAGTAGGCACAGATGAGAGGACTGTAAGGTGTCTTGCAGCTCTCATTTCCAGTTGCTACATATGCATGTGTCCTAAAACTGAGGTGCATGTGTCTTTGGCATGAGTCAGTAACTTCAGCGAAGTTCTGCATAGGGGCTGAACCCATGCCTGGTCCACAGAGCTGTAATGCTCCATCAGTTGAGGGTGCTCAAAACCTCCGTGATGCTAAGCATCTCCTGGATCAGGAGTGTGGTGTGTGTGATTAAAGAGAAGGTAGTTATGGATTGGGAGCCCTGGGAGTTCTGCTACTCCTTATGCCTTCTGAGGACCACAGGAAACAGAGCAGAGGAAAGGAGTCTGTGGAAAGGAGTGAGGCAGGTGGTGATAAAAACTTGCAGTTCAGAAGTTCTTTTTGACTCCTCACTATTTCCCAGTGAAAGCAGCAAAAGCTGGTGCTAGAACTTTCCCCACGTACCTTTTCATGGCTTATGCAAATGTGCTTACCTTCCTCACCCTGGGCAGCATCTCTGCTCTGTGTAGAAAGGAATGTTTTGAAGACTGATAAAAGCCATTAGTTTATCTCCCTCTGAGAAATACAGACTCCCACATACTGCATCCTGCATAAGATGCTGTCTGTGGGAAGAGTAGAATTTAGAAAATGTTAGGCTCTCATACTGAAAACAAGGGTTGTGGACTACATTCCACCTTTGTTTGCAGCCACAGTGGTTCCAAGAGGTTGTGAGCTGTTTGTACTTGACAGAGCTTGACATTCTCCATATGAATGGAGATGATGTCATACAAAGTTTGCTGAGACAAAGCTTGTGCAGGTATTCATTCATGAAGAAGGCAGGTTGTGGGAACAATCTCCTGGAAAAAGTTAACAAAAACGTTTTAGCATAGCCAGCTGCTGTGTTATGTTTGACACAAAGATAACAGACATGGTTTGAGTGGTGTGTTGAGTAGAAACAGATAGAGAATCTTGTATTTAGAACTGATTTTAAAACAGTTCTGGATCCACTTGGAAATGAAAGGAATAGAATAGAATAGAATAGAATAGAATAGAATAGAATAGAATAGAATAGAATAGAATAGAATAGAATAGAATAGAATAGAATAATTACAGATGGAAGGGACCTACAACATCATCTAGTCCAACTGCCTAGATATATACAGAAAAGAGCCAGTGGCTGTAAAGTGAGGGTTTTGAAACAAAATGTTTCCAGCTTACAGAAAAGGACAGATGAGGAGAGAGGTAATTTTACCATTAATCATAAATATTTAAACATGGAAAAGATCTCAGGTATGAGACACTTCAGTCTTTTGAAGACCCAGTGAGAGATAATGGTTGGAAGTTACCACTGGGCAAAATCTAACATGGTGTTTCCTGGAAGTGAAAATAGTTGGATATTAGGTGTGTAGAAACTTGGAATAAACTTTAATTTCCATGTCTTTTATGGGACAGCCTCAGCTTTTGAACCAGCAACTAGTTTTCCAAAGTAAATTGTATGCCACCGTTGAGTTTCAGGCTTACAGTACAAAGAAGTTGTAGATGAGGTCATACTATAAACCAAATCAGTAGACCCCTCTTGTGGTAAAATGAATTTTTGACAGGTTTTTGTTGGGTTTCATTTTAATTTGGATCAATTTCCCGGTGTGGTTCAGGCAACACTGGATCAGTTGCTTAATGGAGACAGTTTGCACCATGCTGTCCTTGAAAAAATGGAGTGTCTGGTGTCATCTTCCACATCTTCTTCAAGGCCATTAAATTCCTGACGTGACATGAAGTCATCAACTTAAAAGCAGAAAGAGAAAATTCATAGCCAGAATCTTGGGGATTATCAGAAATGACCAGAGATGGTCAGAAATCTTTGGGGTGGAGGGGGAGATATATGTGTAAAAACCACACAAACATACACACACACACACACACACACACACACACACACACACACACACATATATATTTAAATTCTTTTCCATATATTTTGTAATACAAAACTTTTTGATCTATAAGTCCTTAGCTGGGCTATTTTGGGAAAGGGGAGGTGGAAAGGAGGGGGAAGTTATAAGGATGCTGGCATTTTAAAGTTCTGTTTTCATAGTATCTTTCCATTGGAATGTTCATTAAGCCATTTTTGAAGAAAATAAATTTCACCATGTCTTTACTTACATTTTTCCCCAATTTTCCCTGTAATACAATATAAAAAGATGTAGTTCTTTGATACTTTTTCGTTATTTCATTGCCATATTTTATTTCCTAGATATTATTTTTAAGGATATGAGAGGAAAATGGTGGGGGAAAAGAGCAGGACAATGGTGAACGTAATCCTGATGCATACAGGAGAATAGAAGAACCCTAAAGTGGAGTTTAAAATCAGTGAATTTTTTTTTTTTAGCTAAGCTAGAATATTACAATAAAATACAGCTTTGCTACTAAGTTCTCATTTTCAGACAAAATTCTTTAAAAAAAAAAAATACAGTGAAGAAAATGCAATGAAATCTAGCATTTATATCCAGTGATGCTGTTGCTCTAAAACCCCTTTGTTGATGGTTGCTATAGAAAACCTTTTGATAAATGGTATTTTTAAATATAGTAAGCTTTTAGCCAATTGCTTTCTTCATTTTTTTCCTTTTCCATTCCCGCATGATCTTGACAAAGTAGCTTTACAGATGGCTACATCCTAATCTGACTGTAATTAGGGCAAATCAGAAGAACCTCATGAGCATCCCTGAAAATATGCTGATCTGAAAGTGGACCAAAAAGAAAAAATCTAGCTCCCACAGTGTATTTATTTAATGGTTTTATTTCACGTGGGTTTTCCAATTATTCATTTATGTCTGGCTTAAACGACTCGAACCTGAAGGTGACACAAAGCCTAGTTTTAATGTTTTTTTCTGTAGTAGTCCAGCTAGTGCCCCAAGCCTAATCTGGCTCACTGAGCCAGATCTTTCACACCCCTCCAGCAAAATCTTCCATCAGAGAATCACAAGCCCTGTGAAGACTTTGAGAGAATTTATTACATTATTAATAAACCAGCTGATTAAAAGATACCAGTTTTCTTAAACTGGTTTTCTTCGTGGTATTTTAATTCAGTAATTAAGACATTTTAGTTCCAACCCCATTAATAGTGATAAGGAGCCACATCACAAAAAATCACATACAAAGTGGAGAAAGGCCTGAGGGAACAAGCCTCGGGGAGCACCCAGTACCCCGCCGTCAACTATGTAATATTTTCTATACAAAAGGTGCCGGATTCATTCAGTTCCTCAATGTCTCCTTTAGAGTTAAAGAAAATAAGAGTGGAGGGAGACAGAAGTGTGGCATCTCAGCCAGGGAGCGGAGCGTGTGTCTCACGCCCAGCACGCTGCCTTGGCTCCACCACAGCAGTCTCAGCTGGCATGGCTTGGAGGTGAGGACCACAGAGATTGAAAGGTGTAAAGGAAAGAAATCAAATTCGCAAGACGTACATTTGCACAAGAATGATATTAGCTGTTTCTCCACATTGTACTGAGATTTGACTGGATTCTGCCTTGTTAGACAAAGACAAAGGGTTTAATTGAAGAAAGAGGCTTTATTTATGTTTAGCAAATGCAGCACATGCTGACAATCCACTTTCAGTGAAATGGACATGGAGACCCAAATGAGCCGAGAGGACCGCCAGGAAGGATCACCCCTTTCCAGCTGCAACGAGCTGAAACCATTGAATCAACCCCAGCGAGTGCATCCTGGCAGAGCTGAATTTCACCAACCACAGCATTTTAACATGCTTTAACTGTAGCCTAATCCATTACATCTATATTAGTAAACTAAAACCAGCCAGGGCATGGGCTCAGAGGTTGGCCCGGGATTCTTAGTAAAGCCTCTGACTGGCCATATTAATGATGCTCTTCCCAGATGTGATCTGAGAGTCAGCACATGCCAAGTACCAAACTGAGGTTTGGATGCAGCCACTAGTTCTGGGGTATTTAGCTGCACATTCTTACACAGGACCTGGAGAGTTGATCCTTGAGTCAGACACCAGCCCTTATCCCTTCTAGAAACCCTCCAGAACAGCTTAGGGACAGGTATATAAAATGCAGGAGGAAAAAATAAAATAAAATATATAATTCTGTATTAACCCAACACTTCAGTAAAACTAGTTGCTAGATGTAGGGTAAAAAGCATTTCCTGTCTACATTTCTGAGTGCCTAAGTACCTATTGCAGAGCCACAACTTGTCGTTTTGTAGTGACTAGGGTGCAAGGCATTCGCTGTATGGGTGTACCACAGCTCTTTGCCAACTCAAATCACAGAAAAGTGTTTTCTCTGCAGCAGAAGTGCCTGAAGAACTGCTGACAACTCTGAGGAAGTGTTTGTGGTTCAGTACCTGCAGCAAGAGATGGAAAATAAACATTGATGTTGTCAAATAGCTGCCTACAGGTGTGGAAATAGGTCAGCCAACCTGGAAAAACTTTGGGTTAGCTCCAAGCAAGAGCTGGCAGGTTGCAGATAACATGGGAATGTGGGTCTGGCCAAATGATGCAGGAATGCTTTGAGGCAGAAAGCAAGATGCAGGACTGAGAATAGCTGGGAGACTCGGGGCAAATATCAGAATTGTTGCTGTGTTTTAATTGATGTCTTATCATGTCCTACTCATTTAGAAGAATATATTACATACACTTTCAATAAGGAAGTGCTGTCAAGTTTGTCCTCCCCCATATTTGTCCCCTGCGCTCTGGTGTATCAGGGCAGGCCACCCTTCACAGATTCACAGAGCAGTTGGTGTTGGCAGGGACTTCTGGAGATCATCCACTCCAACCCCCGGCTAAAGCAGAATCACCTTGAGCAGATTGCAGAGGATTGTAACCAGGTGGGTTTGGGATCTCTCCAGAGGAGACTCCCCAACCTCTCTGGGCAGCCTGTCCCAGGACTTGGGACCTGCAGAATGAAGAACTTTTTCATTACATTGGGATGGACCTTCACATGTTCCACTTTGTGCCCCTTGTCCTGTCATTTGGCACCACTGAGAAGAGTTTGGCCCCATCCCCTGGATACCCTCCTTTAGATACTGATCAGTATTGATGAGATCCCCTCTCAGTCTTCTCTTCTGTGATCAACCAGCCCCAGTTTTCTCAGCCTTCCTCACAGCAGAGATGCCCCAGGTCCCTCATCATTCTTGTACTGTTCACTGGACTCTCTTCAACTACTCCCTGTAATCGGGGAGCCCAGCACTGGACACCCAACTCCGTTTGTGGCCTTGGCAGGGCAGTGCAGAGGTGAAGGAGAACAGAACCTCCCTGGATCTGCTGGTTGTGCTTCTCAAGTCGCCCAGGTCCCACTGGCTTCTTGGCCATGAGGACACACTGCTTGACTCCCCTACAGGAGATGCTGCTAGTCATGGTTAGTATAGCTCTGTGACCGCTTTCCCATTCTTTAAAGCATTGGCTTGGGAGAATTACGCCAGCATAAACCTGGTGTCATGAAATGGAGGACTGTGACTTATATAGTTGACCCAAATCAGTCCTATCAGCAGCTCGGTGATTATCTTGCTGTAGTGCTACATGGACACCATTGAGGGCTGAAGCTGAATTCATGTGCATATTGGCCCTGACACAGGCATAACTTCATCTTCAAACATCATGGCTTTCAGGTAGGCTCTGGGGTGGTGGGTTTGTTTTCTTTCATTCTGACTCACCACTGGCTCAAGAAAAGAGTTATTTTTCTCTCCTTACTGATCAGTGAAATAAGTACTAAAAGAAGACTGTGCATTATAGGTCACCTACCCACTCTTCTACTTTACAGGTTTTAAAGTGCTTCTTCACATATAGCTCTATAATTTTCCAGCCTTTCATAAAAGATAGACTCAAACTATCTGTCAGGGTCATAAAATGAAGACCATTGTGTTCAGTGTCTGATCTAACAGATAAAGCTGGAACTTGCTTTCACTCCGATGCCTGAAATAAATAAGCCAACCCATGAGCTGTAAGCTCAAATCCACCTTGCACTCTTAACTTCTGGGCTTCTGAAGACATTTTCAGAATTCTTGTATTTCTCTTCTGTATTTTGAAGCACTTTTAGATGTCTGTGAAAGAGAAAAACATTTTAATTTTATATCTTAAGACCCGGTTATTCAGCATTGTTATCTCTAAGTACTGCTTCATACTGATGTAATGAGCATGTGCTGTCTCAAAGCAAGCTCAGAGGAGAATAAAATTCCAATGCAGAGACACTTTGGTGAGAAAGCAAATACCTTCTCTCCTAGTCCCCCTCCCCAAGCCCCCTGAACACACGCAGTCAGCTCTTTCTGTATCACCAAGGGGGTTTTATTCCTTTGCAATATGGCAAGCTGTTTCTTCCTTCTTAAATTTAGTTTAATCAGCAGTTATGGCACAGTGTGTGGCTTTTCATAATTCTACTGATGTTTCTGCAAATGATTACTTAGCGCAGCGCATTATTATTACTGCGGATGATCACTTCCAACATCTGTCGGGACTGACATAGGTAGAGCTGAGCCTGCCTTCAGATGGGTTAGAGGTCCTTCCCAGTCCTAGTTTTATAATATTCTGCTGATTTGCTTGCCTGACTCCTCTTTTCTTTTCTTTTCTTTTCTTTTCTTTTCTTTTCTTTTCTTTTCTTTTCTTTTCTTTTCTTTTCTTTTCTTTTCTTTTCTTTTCTTTTCTTTTCTTTTCTTTTCTTTTCTTTTCTCTTCTCTTCTCTTCTCTTCTCTTCTCTTCTCTTCTCTTCTCTTCTCTTCTCTTCTCTTCTCTTCTCTTCGCTTCTCTTCTCTTCTCTTCTCTTCTCTTCTCTTCTCTTCTCTTCTCTTCTCTTCTCTTCTCTTCTCTTCTCTTCTCTTCTCTTCTCTTCTCTTCTCTTCTCTTCTCTTCTCTTCTCTTCTCTTCTCTTCTCTTCTCTTCTCTTCTCTTCTCTTCTCTTCTCTTCTCTTCTCTTCTCTTCTCTTCTCTTCTCTTCTCTTCTCTTCTCTTCTCTTCTCTTCTCTTCTCTTCTCTTCTCTNTTTTCTTTTCTTTTCTTTTCTTTTCTTTTCTTTTCTTTTCTTCTTTTTTCTTTCATACTGGATTCCATTATCTGCCCCAAATAATCTTTTTCTTTTTTGTGATGCCCTAATAATGAGCTTTTGTCATGTACAATGACTACATCTTACTTTTTCTTCTTTTTCACCCCTTTTTATCATAATATCATCTGCTTGGGATGTTCTGAGAAAAATGCAACAAGCTATGATAAATCACCTTGTCAAGTTATACAGCAATTCAAGCTGTTGCTGAAGTTACAGATAAAATCCAGCAAGAGGCTTTGTGGAGAAGAAAGGTGGGGGAAGGAATTCAGTTCTTCAGAGCCTGCGTGTCTCATGTGTCTGTAATGAATCTATGGGTGGGATGAAATGTGGGGGATGTGTCAACCTTGCTGTTGTTCCTAATGAATCAAGAGCTATTTTGAAGAGTTTCTCTGTCTCTCAGGAGCCGTTTCCATGTCGCAATGTCGGATATCCATTTTGAATTGCTCTGCCTTTTCAACCCTCACCCGCAGTGCAGTAAAATATATTAGGTTTAGTATGGTGCATGGTATCGAGCCAAAGGGTTGGGCAGACCTGGCTGCAAACTTTACAGAGCCCTTTGCAGGCTGAGTTTTACAGCAGCCATGGAAGGTAGAGACAAGCTCTGTCGGGTTTGCAGATGCTGTGTCTGTGTTTGTAGTTGGGGAACCTCTGAGCAGGGAAAAAAAAAGCTTTCCCCTTTCCTCTTAAAGAAGGTGAGCGAGGGCACAAGTCTTCCCAAGATGTTCAGACCAGTTAGTCTGTAAATAAAAGAAGTCTTAGAATTTCCCTTTGTAGTCCTGTCAGCCAAAAAATGAGTTCTGGCAGAGCTGGAGCAGACTCCTTTCATAGCTGCTACATGTGCGCACAACTGAGGAGCATCCACATCCTTTGAGAACGAAGGACTTTGCTTTCACATGAAAGGACAGGGACACAGAAAGTCCAGATATAAGGTTAGGATGCAGGATGCGTTTCTTCTCTATGGGAGCAGTCACCTTAAACTGAAATGACTCTCTGAATTGCAGCTCCTCATGGCAGATGGGTAGGAAAATTGCCTGGATACTGAGCTTTACATAGAAATGAAAAGCAGCACGGATCCATGATTATAGATAAAAGAAATAGCTAAGTTTTAAAATAGTTTTACTCCCAGTTCCCCCTCACCTCCTGCCACCCCTTCCCCAGCATGGCAATATTGCAGTAGTTTAAAACATTAGTGGGTAAAATACTGCTCAGAAAAGGAATCATCCAAGGGGTTAAGATGCCATTATTTATCATATCTAGAAGTCATCTGTGCATGAGGAGTGTAAAATAAGCCCATTGGAAATTCGTGCATAAAGCACAGCCCAAACCTATCCTTGTGTATTAAATTGTGCCACACAATGTTTTTGGGCGCAGAGGCTTCATCCACAGTGGTCACTTGTTAGGACATCCTTGACACCGGCTGGCACTAGCACAGGCAATTCCTGGCCATGATGTACAAGGTATCAGCGGCCAAGACCCATTCCCAATATGAAATCTGCATGTGGAAACACATCCTGGGAGTCTAGGAGAGGTTAATGGGATGTATGCGAGATGTGTTGTAACATTTAGCCTCTGGGCCACAGAGCAGTCTCAGGTGCATTTTATGAAATACAGGAATCAGTGAACACAAAGATGATCGTTTCCTTGACAAAAGAGAGGTGCTTCTAATCATCCTTTGTGGGAGAAAAGATATAGTAATTATTAGATTACCTTTACACACGGTATGAGCAAGAACAGCATTTTGGTTGGAGTTAGACTGGATAATAGACATACTCTGAGCAGTAAAATAGCAGGAGAAATGCTTGCTATGAAGCACAATTACAAATCCCGACTTTGCACAGATGCTCATATGGGGCCTCTGTTGTGTAGTGCCAGATGCGAAAATATCCCTTTGTTCAACAGTTCAACGCAGTTTGTTCAACAGACGGTGACAATTTTGTATCAGATTCATTCAGCTGAGCTCATATATAAATTATTGAAATGGCCTGGGATTTCCCTGCCTGGGAGATAACCTCTTTTTTATCTGCGCTGCATACCTAGAGAGGAGGCCAGTGATGCTCTCCGTCTGCCTGTCCCTCAGAAGAAAGCTACAGGCAATGCACTTGGGTTGCTTTTGAATTCTCCGACCAAACCTTTCTCTCGAGGGGAATAAACAATCTCCAGGACATGCCACAAGACTCAGCTGCTTATGTGGAGCTGGTGGGAGATAAATGTCATTGATCAGCATTGTTTAGAAGAAGGCAGGTTTTTCCTCACTGTTTTTCCCAGTAAAAGCTAAGAAATCACATATGTGAAATGTATTTTTCTCTGTCTGGGTTTCTAAACTGCTGCAGAAAAGACTTGCAGTCTGTTTTGCACCCTTGCACATAACCTTCCTAACTCTCCCTTACATCGGTGCTCCTTGCCCTGTGATGCCTAGTTCAGTTTGTAAGTTCCTCAGGGCAGAGACCCATCAGCCCTCGTTATCCTGACACGAGCCATGCACACCCTTGCTGCTATATATATGTATAAAATCATCTTGCATATAAAAACAGGGTTGTCATGGTGATTTGAAACTCCCTTGGAAGCCTGCTATAATGCAGTTAATCTTATGCACATATCTACACTTACTTAAAATCAACCATATGACAAGTCACCTTAGATGTAGTGGCATCCAACTCACCCCTTAGGGAGCAAAAAAATCTGCATAGGTGATGCAGCTGCCTTTTTCGGGGAGTAATATTTTGGGCATCTAACTGCTTTTGACCTCACCTGGTTGCCAGGTGCTGTCAGCTACTCCTACAACGATGTGAACAGTCCTCCTCATTTATAATTTACAGAATATAAACCTTAGCTTTTCGTTCAGGGTTCACATGGAGGAAAAGCCTGTGTATAATTCTTAATGACATCTCAAAGTTCATTGTGAAGGTGGGAAGCTGCTGTTTTCTCCATGTGATATATTCCTTAAATATTCCATGAAGAGACAACCAGAGGAGAAAAATAANGTTGTAATTTTGCCAGAGACGCTCTGTAGGGAGGACTTCAGCTCCTACAGAAATCAGTGGGGTGGGATCAGGCCTTGAGAAGTCACTGGGAAACAAAAAGGAGGTATAAGTATGAGTATTATGAATATTTAATTTTCAAAGACTCTAAGTTATCTGCCTTTCCTCAAGAGACCCATCATTAAGCCTGTGCCCACCATTAAGCGCAGTGTATACAAATCTTTCCACACCTGTGTGGAAACGTAGTCTGTAGATCAAGATGAGATGTTCCTAAAGTAATATTACACAATGCAAAGGAAACTACCACAATGAAATGGAATGATGACTTAATCCCGGAAGCAACTGTACTGTAATCCAGCTCTTTTCCAGAGGCTGTTGTGCACACTGAGTGCTCAAAAGCCCCCAGACTCAGAGGGTGCGTTAAGGTTGCCATTCTGTAGATGGTGTGTTTTCAGGGTGTCGGAATGGAGGGCCCTCTTTTTGGATGTCACTACATTTAAGCTGCTAAACAATCATTTGTGCAGGAACAGGTTCTCAAATAGTTATTGGGAGAGAACAAATGATAGTTAATTTGCAGCATTTGCTTCAGACAAAAACTGTAACGTCCTCAAGTTTTGAGGAGTTTAGCAGCATCACCTGTAATGTCTGGCACTCCTGTTTACTGACTTCCCATGAGGCTGCTGAGCCCATATTGCTCTTTCCATGTCCAGTCATAGATGGATTGTCTTCTGCCTCTCATTAAAGACTGGGAAATACTCCATCCATCTCAAGCCTATGTAGTTTTCTTTGATGTGTAACCTACCACTGACTATTTTCACTTGCAGCTGGTGGTCCTTAGCAGTGAATATATTGTATCAACAAAGGTACTGAACTACAAGAAAGGCATGGAGGCCCTGGAGTGTGTCCAGAGAAGGGAACGAAGCTGGGGAAGGGTCTGGAGAAAAAGTCTGATGACGAGTGGCTGAGGGAGCTGGAACTGTTTGGTCTGGAGAAGAGGAGGCTCAGGGGAGATCTCATTGCTTTCTACAGTTACCTGTAAGAAGGTTGTGATGAGCTGGGGGTCAGCATCTTCTCTCAGATAACGAGTGACAGGACAAGAGGGAATGGCTGCAAGTTGCGCCAGGGGAGGTTCAGGTTGGAAAGGAGGAGAAATTTCTTCTCATAAAGAGTGGTCAGGCACTGGAACGGGTTGCCCGGGGCGGAGTCTCCATCCCTGGAGGTATTTAAAAGACGGTTAGATGTGGTGCTGAGTGACATGGTTCAGTGGTGGATGGCAGGTTAGGGTGAAGGTTGAACTTGATGATCCAAAGGATCCCTTCCAGCCAGGACAATTCTATGATTCTATTCTATGAATTTCACCATATGATTTTCAATATGGTGGTTGCATGTTTATAGTATGTAGGGTGTAGCAAGGGGAAGAAGGCAAGGGTACTTCAGTGACCTTTGTTGATGGCTTCTGCAAGCATGGTGGTTCAGGTTTCAGTTCTGTGACTGCTCAGTGTGGTGTTAGCATCAGGCAGGGTTTTGTTTCTTTCTCTGGTGGCCTGGAGCAGCACCGATGAACGAGGACTTGAGACAGAATTTCTCCCTCTGTTAATAGTCAAGGAGAATTAGCAGCACTTGTCTTAATTATCTCCTCTGGAAAAAAAAAAAAAGTTATACTGAAAGAAAAAGACAAAGTCTTCACAGTCATGCCAATTTCTGCTAAGAAAGAAGAATGTCTAATCCTTACGTTCAGCAAAAGCCCTGTAACTCAGGGTAAGTCTTTTAGGAAGAAGCACAAAGGTGTGTGGGGAATTCTGCCATCCCTCCTTTATAGGATCTGCCTTACCCAGCTGTGCTCCATGCCACCAGACCTGAGCTTGAACAACATCCTGCTGTGAAATTGTTATTGGGTTTGCCTGTTGTGCTCTGGGCCCAAAGCAATGAGTGCTCTACCCAGCAAGGTCTGGACATTTAGGTCTTTCAGCTTCACCAGCTGGCCTCCAGAATCATTCTGTTTACTGGTAGAAATCTGTGCCATTCATTTAAAGCAGTGTGAGATAAGGACTGGACTATGTTTTCCTCTATTCCTTCTCTATTCTTTTGATTACACATTAATGTTCTTGGTTTTTATTTTTTTTTTTGTTTGTTTGCTAGCATGTCTTCCTCCCCCTTCATCTTCCTCACCTTTGTTCTGTGTTTGTTGCTTGCTAACACTTGTTACTATATATATACTGTATTTGTGAACTGAAAAGCTCTCATGCAGTCCCTTTCTTTCTTGACTAGCTAAGTGCTTTCTCTGTTACTTAGTACTGAATCTGACAGACACATGCCTCTGGCTTATTAATCTCATAGAGGGAGGTTCATTATGAGAATGTGCTATTAGCAAACAGGAAAGTGCTTATCTATAATTGCTGTTCTCTAAAGGTTGCCTTGTCTGTGGATTCAGATTCATCATCATCTTTGTTCTAGAAAGTGAAAATCTGTTTCTGCTGGTAGGGCTGGCCCTTATTAGACCAGGCAGCAGTCAGCAGTGGCTTTAAGTGGAGATCTGCGGTGCTTTATTTTTTCTCCCAAGTTCTCCTAGGGATTGCCAGTGAGATGGTGTTAGAGGCACCTCTGCATTCATACTGAAGACTAGATTCAGGAGTCCTTGGTCCTGTCCATGGATCAAGGTCTGGCCTTGTTGTCTCCGCATGCTCTGCTAAGTTACTGCATGCAAGGAGAAAGACAAAAAAGGCAGCAGGAATACCAGGAGCAGGTGCTTCCAGCCTAACTTCATGCCACAAGTGATTTTGCTGGGTACACTTCAATGACAGCATTATGTGGGATATGTAGGATGTAATATATAGCATACATATGTAGGATGTAATATATAAGATAACATGTAGGGTGGGCTCCTCTTGGTGTTCTGCTTTGCTAGTAATACCCAGGGAAAGCTCCTTCATTGGGTTTGCAGATCAGCTTTGGAGAAGATCCACAAAGAATCAGAGAATGGTTGGGGTTGGAAGGGGCCTCAGAGTTCGCCCTGTGCCATGGACAGGGACACCCTCCACTATCCCAGGGTTCCCCAAGCCCCATCCAACCTGGCCTTGAACCTTGCCAGGGTTCCAGGGGTAGCCACAGCTTCTCTGGGCACCCTGTGCCAGGGCCTCAATTGGTGAAGACCTAGTTAGTAGATAGTCTGTGAGAGTGGCTGAGGGTCTGTTAATTAGTAGATATCACTACCTGGGGAGAGAGTTGGCTTGTTGTATGGCACTTCTGTCTTCTCTGGAGGTAGATTTAACAGCTTGAGTGTCGTCTCTGTGCATGTTTTCAGATCCATAATCTATGGACTCAATCATAAGCAGCCAGAAGTCCCTCTTGGGACTTTCCATAATAAGCCTAATTAAGTATGACTTGGACATTTCAAGTGGCGTCCAGGCAAGAGTTTTGTCCAGGTGAATTTTCCAGGTAATGCCTTTGGACCTGGGAACCCTTATCCCTAGGGTACTAGATGTGGAAGCTCCTGCTGCACTCCTGCAGGTACCCTAAAACTGTTTCTGGGTGGATGCTTTGGAAGTGTGGTCCCACAGATATTATTGAGGGTGTTTCTGCAGGGCAATTTAGATGCAGCATGAGTATGCTTGGACGCACGTCTTCAGTCATGTTAATTTTCCTAAAGGGAAAAGGTCAACCTAAATTAAGTAAGAAGTCATTTTTCCTCTCACTGGGGACCACACAGCACAGCAGAGAAAAAGAAGTTGCAGAACAATCACTAAAGCCTTGCAGAGAAGAGGGTTTAAAGAGTCCAGTAACTTAAGAGAACTCTTTCCACTATGTTGTCCCACTGGTATAGCCATGGAAGATCAACTGAAGGTCGTAGCTCTGTTTTACATATCTGCAGTGATAACTGATGATGACTTGTAATGTTTTGAGGGGAACCTGAAAATTACTTCTCTTTAAGAGCTCCCATTTTGATTATAACCCTGAATTCAGTCCATTCCCCAACATTCAGGAGGTAACAATAGGGTGACCATGATGAGCAATGTGCCCTTGGGGCAAGAAAGCCAACAGCATCCTGGGGTTTATCAAGAAAAGTGTGGCCAGCAGGTCAGGGTGGTTCCCCTGCCCCTCTGCTCTGCCCTGGTGAGGCCTCATTTGGAATATTGTGTGAGGTGCTGGGCTCCCTGGGTCAAGAAGGACAGAGATCTACTGGAGAGCGGACAAAAAGGGTCTATGGAGATGCTGAGGGGACAGTAAGATCTCTCTTATGGAGAAAGGCTGAAGGACTTGGGACATTTTAGCATGCAGAAAACTGAGGGGGGTTCTTTTCAGTGCTTATAAATACTTGAGAGGTGTGAGTCAGGAGGATGAGGTCAGTGTTGTAGTTACACCCCAGCTGGGAGCTGAACACCATACAGCTGCTCTCTCTAGAATGCTGGAGGTGAAAAGAGAAAAACCAAAAGAGAAAGACAAACCTCACGGGTTGGTTTAAGGATAGTTCACTGGGACAGTAGNCCCGATGGGGGTGTTATCAGTGCTGCTGTCACCCTGACTCCCAAACACAGCATTCCACCTGCTGCTAGAAAGAGAATGAACTCTACCCTGACTGAAACCAGGACAGTCAGTCTTTGTTCAGTGATGTCCAGGGACAGGACAAGGGGCAATGGACAAAAACTGGAATATAGGAAGTTCCACCTAAACATGAGAACTTCCTATATTCCTATATTCCACCTACGGATGAGAAGGAACTTTTTTCCTGTGAGGGTGGCAGAGCCCTGGGACAGCCCAGAGAGGTTGTGGCGTCTCCATCTGTGGAGACATTCAAACCCCATGATCCTGGACGCTGTCCTGCACAGCCTGCTTGAGGTGATCCTGCTCTGGCAGGGGGGTTGGACTAGATGATCTTTAGAGGTCCCTGCCAACCCCACTCAGTTTGTGATTCTGTGAAAACATGAACAAAGAGAGTCTTAAGCCTTCACGGCTTTCTAATCTACAACAGCAGGACTGTGAGTGTTCACAAGTGCTTCCCAAATTGCTGTCAGTGTCCAAGCACATCCTTCTCCCTGTGAGCAGAGGGGTGGCAGTTCTCTGGGAGTCACACAACCCTTGAAGAATCAAGGGGTTGTCTGTAACCTGATTGTAACAGATTGCTGCACAGGGCACTCTGCTTTGGTCTTGGGATGAGCAACAGGGAAATGTGAGCAGTACCTCAGCATTTTAAGTTGTACATTTTAACTCTGGGAAGCCAAGGAAGTCAAAGGCAGAACTGAAACATGAATCCTTCAGCCTGTCCTCTCATCATTATAAATTGTGTGGTCTCTAGCAGAGCCATCCCGGGCTGTTCTGGAACGTATAGATGTGGGAAAGGTTGCGGAAAAAGATTATTTAAGAAACAGTATGCAATGATCTGATAAAAGATGACAACATAATTAATATCCTCAAGGAGGCAGAGTTAAAGCTCTATGAGCCTTGCATTTCTCATTTCCTGACTTTTGAGTGCTTAACTGTGCATAGTTAATGTTGTATTAAAATAAAGGAGAGGTGCATGTTATGAGCAAATAGTCCCTTTCCTGCTACTTGAGGATATTGAATTATTTCATGGAAGATGCATTGTTTTGATATCTGCATGACGTGAATACAAGTAACATCAGCTGTGACCCACATCTACAATTCTAATTTATAATACTGTATTAGTAAACTGGGCTGTGCATTCTTCCATCCAGCATCAGGTACGAGCTGCTTTTTTTGGCAAACACGAGCTAAACAAGAAATCGAAAGGGTGTTGTTCTGATTGGGGACAAAAAGAGGCCAAGGCTGCTTCACTGCTCTGCAACATGCTGTTACATGGAGCAACTGGTTAGGACTGGGGAGGGAAACATGGTCTGGGGAAGCGACCTAGAATGTATTAATAACTTTGCTACTGAGGATGTTGGAGCTCTGTTAATATAAGATTTATCCAAAATGAGGTAAAGCTGCTTAGAAACAGATTTCCAATCATAAGGGGAGGTAGTGGCTTTTTAAGAAGCAGTGGGGCAGGGGCTCAGTGGGGATTATTCCCAGAGATGTCAGTGAGACACACTGCAAATGCCTCCTCTTCTAACTTCTTAAATGCAAAAAGTGAATTCACAGCAGGCATCCTAGGTGGAGTGTCGACGGCTTGCTCTTCAATCTGCCTTCTGTCTGTGTGACCGTGTTCCAGCTCCAGCACCTCAGGTGTGGAAGTCCCAAGGCTGCGCAGCCTTGCAGATGGCAGATGCACATTAAATAATAAAACCCGGAATCGATGCCCAGCACTTGGCAGAGGTGGAGTACCAAGGTGTTGCTGCAGGTAACAGCAAGCCTGTTGCTCTCAGTGCCCGTTACCCTGTGCTTGGTGCAGACCTGTAAAGCTGCGTTTGGGGGTGTGAGTTATTTTCTATGCTTCAGGGAGGGTGGATGCATGACCGTCTCTCTGTGTGAACACAGGAGAGTTGGTAGAGACTGGGGACTATGATGGCAGCTCTCGTCCCTTTTGAATAGGTAAATCACGCTCTCGTCCTCATGCCCTCAGAGCACCGGGGCTTTTCCTCACCTCCAGACCTTCTTTGTGTAACAGGCACCCATGAAGAGAGGGTATCAGCACACCAAAGGTTGGTTACCGGCAGGAATGGCTAAGAGGCAAAAGTGCTTTGGCTGTAGACAAAATATAGATCGTGTGATTTTAGAGGAACTTCAGGAGATAGAATCATAGAATAGAATCAGGACTGTCTTGGTTGGAAGGGACCCTTTAGATCATCAAATGCAACCATCACTCTAACCCTCCACCTACCACTAAACTATGTACCTCAGTATCACATCTAGCCGTCTTTTAAATACCTCCACTTCCCTGGGCAGCCTGTTCCAATGCCCGACAGCCTTCTCTGGGAAGTTCTTCCTAATATCCAATCTAAACTTCCCCTGGTGTAAATTGACGCCATTTCCTCTTGTCTGATCACTATATATGATATAACACAGATATATTGCCACCATGTGTATTTTATTGAAATTTTCATGAACCCACATATCCATAAAAACATATTTATATCTGTCTCCCATGAACACTCCCCGTAATAAGTATTCTTATCAGAGCAGTAAAATATCTGGATAGGTGTGGAGAGGAAACTAGAAGGGATTTTAATGGGCATTTAAGATATTCTCACATTTTCATGGTTCCAGGTACTTTCTACCTATGCAAACATGGAATAATTGTGGGTTTAGATGTATACCTAAACCAAGTAGGAATCAGATTAGAATCGTGTATCTTCTGTGGGCAGGAATTTTTTTTCTATTAAAAATCAGGATACTGCATAATTTGAGGACCTAGAGCCTGGTGCCACTCCCCAGCAGGATCTACAAGACCTCATCATGGCTAATGACAAGGAGTGAGGAGAGATTTAGATGTCACAGGGAAGTCTAGCAAGACCAGTGGAGGAACGTTTGCCTTGAACTCTGCTTGCATGTGGTTGTGTCCAGTAGAGGAGAACAGAAGGCTTTAGGTTTACTTTCCTACTATAAACCATCAAAGGTTGGTTAAGAGGCTGCATATATGAAGAAAAAAACCCTACAGTGAGAACAAAGTAAAACATTCCACTGTCTGCAACTTCCTTCCATTAAAACACAGTTAGAACAAAGTAATAATTTCTTTTATAAAACCACAACTATTTTCTGGTCACTGCTAGGATCATGGATATTGTCTTCTGTATGATTATACTCCTGATAAAGAGAGGGGCTGCACTAACTGCAAAGACTGATTGCCAGGTATTGAAATAATAAGGTCAAAAAGCTGTGACAGTGTAAACTTCAAAGACGAAATAGCTGTGAATGCGGAACGGCAAGGTTCTGAGTCAGGACTCCTCAGTGCTATCACTACCTCTGCCAGCAGACCACTATGTAGAACACCACAGCTTGTTTTCCCTTCACACCTAGCTTGCACCAAAATAGCTCCACTGACAATAAAGGCCCTGTACCTGAGCTGCAGTGAAGAGAGGAGGAGGGACAAAGACTTCTTCTCACGTCACAGTCAAGAAACTCACGCAACTGTCTGCTATTGGAATAGGTGATCCTGAATTCTCCTCTCTTCTGCCGTGACATTCCACCCATTCTTTTTCACCAGCACTCATGTGAGACTGTGCTGAGCCACTTCAGAGACCTGGCAGAATATTTTTTACTCTCTGGGGGTTAGTTTTCCACTGATACAATGCCCAGGGCAAGTTGCTCAGAAGGTAAGAGGAGCACTAACACCAACCTGAGAAAATTGGGAGTTCATGAACAAGAGTTCACAAGAACTGTCGCTGTCCCATATGTTATCCTTATCTCTAAATTGGAGACACATGGATTAGTGTTTATAAATACGTAAAGAGCAAGTGTCAGGAGGATGGAGCCAGGCTCTTCTCAGTGTTGGACAGTGATAGGACACCGGGCAATGGATCCAAGCTGGAGCAAAGGAGGTCCCATGTGAATACAAGGAAAAACCTTTCACTGTGAGGGTGACAGAGCCCTGGAACAGGCTGCGCCGAGAGGTTGTGGAGTCTCCTTCTCTGGAGACATTCAAGACCAGTGTGGACATGTTCCTGTGTGATCTAATCTAGGTGATCTTGCTCAGGCAGGGGGGTGGACTGGATGATCTTTTGAGGTCCCTTCCAACTCCTGACAGTCTGTGATTCTGTGATTCAACAGAGGTACCCGTTGGTGGATAAGGAATTGGCTGGATAGTTGCACTCAGAGAGTTGTGGTCAACGGCTTGATGTCCAAGTAGAGACCAGTGACAGGTGCTGTTCCTCAGGGGTCAGTATTGGGACTGGCACTGTTTAATATCTTTGTTGGTGAAATGGACGGGGGAATTTAGTAGCCCTGAGTAGAAGGACTTGGGAGCACTGATTGATGTAAAGGTCAGCATGAGCCAGCAAAGTGCACTGGAAGCCCAGAAAAGCAACTATGTCTCCTGGGCTGTAATCCCAACAGCAGGACTAGCAGGAGTGTGGGGGGGATTCTGCCCCTCTGCTCTGGGGAGATACCCTTGCAGTGCTGCCTCCAGCCTGGGGGTCCTCAACATAAGAAGGACATGGGCCTGCAATGAGGGGTCTTTCCAGACCAGAAGGGGGCCTACAAGAAAGCTGGGGAGGGACTTTTTAGAAAGGCATTTAGTGACAGGATGAGGGGGAATGGTTTTAGTGGGAAGAGGGTAGATTTAGGTTGGATGTTAGGAAGAAACAAGGACAAGGGGAATAACTTTAAACTAAAAGAGGAGAAATTTAGATTAGATCAGAAAAAAAATATTCCCTGTAAGTGTGGTCACTGGCACAGGGTGCCCAGAGAAGCTGTGGCTTCCCAGGATCCCTGGCAGGGTTCCAGGTGGGATAGGGCTTTGGGAGTGGGCTAGTGGAGGGTGTCCCTGCCCATGGCAGGGGATGGAACTAGGTGGGCATCAAGTGATGGGGAGAGGCCTGAGTTGACTGTCCATTAAAACTGCATCATCCCCCTTGTTCAGCTGACATTAGCACCTCAGCTTGTTTTGCAGATGTTTGCTTTTAAGTAGCCTGATTTTTTGTATGATGCTTTGCTAATGTCAAAGCATAATGAGGCTGAGAGTTTTGTGAGGTTTTTTTGTGAGTTTTGTGAGTTTTAGTTTAAAAAACGCTTTTGCCTGGTGAAGAGAAACATTCTTTCTTTGGGTACATGCAAAGGAACTTTTTTTTTTTCAGAAGGGAATTTGATAGACTCAGACTGACAGGGTGCAAAGTCAGTTCAAATGATGTGATATTGAGGAAGAGCTTACACATGAATGGCCAAAAAGAAGCTAAATGTCACCCGTATAACTTCAGTACAAATATATGAATGAGGAGAAACACAGAATTATGAACACTTTACCCAATTACTACAGCCAGATGTGGAAGACTTATTTTAGATTGGATATTAGGAAAATCATCTTACCCAAAAGTTTGTCAATCATTGGAACAGGCTGCCCGGGGAAGTGGTGGAGTCTCCATCCCTGTAGGTATTTAAAAGATGATTAGATGTGGTGCTGAGAGACATGGTTTAGTGGTGGTTGGCAGGTTAGGGTGATGGTTGGACTTCATGATCCAAGTGGTCCCTTCCAACCAAGACAATTCTATGATTTCAAGTTCTCACATAGATCTTGAGATGCTTTTATTGTAGCAAAAATTTGCTGGGCTGAATCTTACAGGTCTTATTTCCTAACTGAATCCAATGGAATTTTGCCTGAAAACAATTAAGTTCATTATTTGGCACGCTGATTTCAGTGTCAGCTTTGAGATCTAAGTCTGAATTAAAGATTTGGCCCTTAATTCTTTGTGAATTACCCTTTTTCTGACACAGAGACTCAGAAACACCTTATGCACTCACTTAGCACTGATACTAAGACACTTCACTAAGTGTATGCTCAGGGAATCATTAGCATGTTGAAGAGCTGGTTCATGTATCTGATTTATGAAATTGCTAGTGGCTAAATAGGAAGGACTGAGACTGCCATATTAAATTCGCTGGTTTCAAGGCAAAGAAAGGAGCATCCTTGAAATCATTACAGGTGAGTGGACCAGTGTACTGATACAAATGTAGCTCCATTAAGACATTTTCCATCACATTCTCTCTTATAAATCTGGATGTTTTATTGATGCAGAGCTAAATCAAGTATCTGCCATCACTACATTCTCTTCTTCCACCTCCAGCTGGCATTTCATGCAGCACATATTGCAGTTTTCTGTTTGAACAGAAGCCTATTCATCTACTGGAAAGTAGAAAAATGCCATAGGTGACATAGTTTAGCAGCATTTAACACATTAAATAGCTCTCTGAACTGATGCAGATGGGGAAAAAGAGTCCTTGTATGCATGTCAAAGTGATGAGAAAACACATTCTCCTTTCAGAGATGAGCACTGCATTTTGCATGCACATGGTTTAAAGAGAATAGAAACGTGAGTCTGGAAAGGATTCCCTAGGCCACCTAATCTGATTCTTTGTTATTCTGGGCAACCATCTCATCGAATCCTTCCCATAAATGAATTGAGTCCCATTTAAACTCTAGTGAGTGTCGCGGTGAGCCAGAAT